>JBAIZL010000001.1:170191840-170656840 GCA_036971475.1 Prosapia bicincta | reverse complement strand
ATAATCCCAACAATCATTCCCGATGCCACTTGTCTGCTTCTTTGCAATGTATGAATCGTGTAGTTGTCAACCTGGTAAAATTGAGTTGTGTCGGTCGCGGCTCCTGCTTCAGCCACTATAAAAAGGTCAATCTGATATTCATGCAAAATAGTCTTCAGCTCGCTGAATTTTGTGAGACTAGTCCGCCTGCGTTCCAAAATATAATATTAAAACTACGCAATTTATGCCTGATAGAGGCGTCGTTATGCTGGCCCCGAAAAGGGCCGATTCGTTTTCTTGTTCTTTTAGGTTGTGGCACCTTTATAGACGAAGAGCTGTAGTTCATTTAGCATTACACCGCGTGGAGGCGAACTACTTTGTACCCCACAATGAAAGATAAAACTGCATTTATATTACCATAGTTTCGTAAAATCACTTTTGCTTGAAACAGTTTTTGACTAGAATCAAAACTATGAAGCTGAAGAGCTTTTGGGAAGTTTGTAAGTTATCCTTAACGTATTTATTTAATTTTGGTATTATTTCACCTACGCAATGCTGTTGTACACTTAGATTGAATAAAAACAAACAACTAACTTTTTATAATTCTAATTAATGCTTTCCTCAGAAAGCAGTTTAATTAAACTATTTTATTATTTTTATTAAAATCTACACATTACCCGAGTAAATATTACAGGCGGAAAATATTCGAACTACTACTTGACCGAGTAAACATTGCTGCCAAAGACGGGAGTACTATCATCACTGCTGCGAGTAAACACTGCGTGTGAAAAATGTTTGAGTTACTGCTACTGTGCTGCTAGTGTTCCCCTCTTCGGCCGCAATGTTTACTCGGTCTGATAATAAATAATTTTAAAGCGTGATTAACTCTCATACATTTTCTTTCGTCTCTTAGTTTATTTCCAATAATCAGTTTCTCCTCTTTTACTTGTTTATTGTGAAAACATGTTTTTAGGCAGGCTATACGGGACGTTCATGAGGCATTTCGCGGTTTTTGCAAGTAGAAGTTCTCGTTTCGGAAGTAGAAAATGAAGGAAATAATAAAACCAAAGCTGATTTAATAAATGATATAAATGACTTAGTAAAACTTATTTAATTAGTACAGTTGCAACAATATTTAAAAACCCCCCAAAACTGATATTTAATCTTATAAAATATTTATAATAAGGTAATTTTATCTTCCTTAAGCACTTATCTTATCTTATACATAATACTATAGAAAAGAAACAAACAAAGACAATACAGAATATTTATAACTTCATGTAATACTTCAATACTAAAATTATCCCTATCTATAAATTTTACTTGGGATGTAAGCCCTGATAAAGGCACACAACTATTAATTTATCGCAAGTTATTAACAATTTTGTCTAACAGAGTTAGATACCTTCATCTTAACATATTAGATAATAATGTTCTTTATTTTGACTTTTTATTCTTAGTTGAATATATTTATTCTATTCGTCTAATTTTATCGAAGTTGATAATTGTAGTTTGTTTTAAAATAATAAATTTCCACTGTGAAAAAACTACTTTAAAAAATTATATATATTTTACCTTATAAAATGTAACTTAACCTGTAGAAATACAGCTCTAGTATAAAATCAAGCGTTATGTGTGTGAATTCTTAACATGTTTTACTCCCAATTAAAATGTTCCTATTCAGCATAAAGAAATTTACATTCACTCTCCCTAACTTTTAGTCGTTTTCTACAGGTATAATAAGAATATTTTGTATATTAAGTCATATTTTTAGTGAACATTATAAGCATTGGTAGGCCTAATTGCACTTCCGGCGAGGATTACAAAAAGTAATGAGTGCCTTATGGTCCATTGCCTGCTTCGTACCAGCGAATTTGATTCAGTTCATATCTACAAAGGAACGTTGAAAATACGCAACAATTTTCTTTGTTGTTTATATTTAATTTATTCAAAAGTAATTCATGAGACTGACGTGGAAGCCCAACTGAAAATCATAATGTTCTAACACTGTTTATAAGTCATTACATGTCTAAAGTATAAGACTCTATATTCCAAAGGTGGCATGTTGTAGACTATATCTTCCTTTCCAGTAAGTTATACTTCAAATTTCAACTCTTCTAAAATACTTTTTTTGTTAGGAGCAAGTTTTGATGCGATATAGATTGTTTATCAAATAGTCATTATACTCTGTATTTGTAAATATTTGATATTTCATACCTTTGTGATATATTTTATAATAAATTCCTCAGTACTCTCTTCTGCGCTGAATTAATTACTTCCTTATAACTGTTATTAAAAATTATAACCAAATATATTTTTAAAATATATATGAATATGACCTTCCGTACGTATCATATAGGTAGACTCCAAGATAGATCAAAAACAACAGGCCAAGCAATCATTTATAAGAATGGCTCTTATCGTGACATAATTTTTTTAAGTTAGCATAAATCAAATATCAGCAATAAAA
Organism: Prosapia bicincta; assembly: GCA_036971475.1. Taxonomy (NCBI): domain Eukaryota; kingdom Metazoa; phylum Arthropoda; class Insecta; order Hemiptera; family Cercopidae; genus Prosapia; species Prosapia bicincta. The sequence continues at coordinate 170,654,391 of JBAIZL010000001.1, read as the reverse complement.
ACCATATAATTCACAAAAAAACAATTCTTCACAAATGAGTTTTAAAATAACTAAAAAAATGTCAATTAAAGCGGCTTGGGTTCTAGGAAAAGTGGGAAGGCCTATATAAACTTTGAGGAATAAAATTAAATAATTATTTGAACCATATTTTTTTATAAGCATTGACAATGCTATTTTATCAATTTACGCAATAAACATAATAGCAAAGTACAACAATATTTATGTTGTCATTTTAATATTTTAAGAAAATATTTACTTTTATTTTATTGGGAAAATATTACGACTACTTGATTGTAAATAACACGGCCATGATAAATTTGTCATTAATTTTATTTTGACAATGAACGTCGTTAAATAAATTTTGGTTTTTATTGTTGTTCAGAAGGTCAGAGAACGGCATTTACGAGCTTCTGTTGTTAAGTATCTGTGCGAGCCATGAAACCATTGAACAGTAATATTATTCATTTAAAGTTATATTTCATTGCATGGTCGTTCAGTTAATATTATGGAATCTGTTAAAATAATTATCGAGGCTACATAGCCGGAGATCCTGATATCGACCTCACACTTGATCGTTTTCATGATTTGTATTCTTAATTATGCAAATTTATTTTATGCATTGTCGTGTTGTGACTTTTGAAATTATCCCGAGGGTTTCAATAGGTCTTATAAAAAGAGCAGTGAGGGAAGGATTTTGTTAGCGTCAAATTATTGATCTCATGAGAGATGAACTGTAAATATTCTTATATTTGGTTGAAGCTGAATTGAAAATGTGATTTTTATAATTTTTGTTTACCCAAACATAAAAGATCTCATTGAAAAACAGATCTTATAGAAAACTCACTTTCAAAGGTTTTGTTACAAATGAGTTAGACATTTTGCTAACCCAACCGTATAGGATTACGTTTTTATGAGTTTATTATGATGATGACGATGAAGATGGTGATTCTAAAGGTGATGATGACGATGATGATAATGACTAAGACATCGAAGACGATGATGAAGACATTGACGACGACAAAGACAACGACGATGATGATAACGACTAAGACATCGAAGACGACGACAAAGACAACGACGATGATGATAACGACTAAGACATCGAAGACGACGACAAAGACAACGACGATGACGATAACGACTAAGACATCGAAGACGACGACAAAGACAACGACGATGATGATAACGACTAAGACATCGAAGACGACGACAAAGACAATGACGATGATGATAACGACTAAGACATCGAAGACGACGACAAAGACAACGACGATGATGATAACGACAATGATAATAATGATGAGGATGATTAGTGACGACAGTTAATATTAAAAATTATTATTATTATTATTTACGTATGTAAGACTTGATTGCAGGCTCTTTTGTATTAATAGTCACAGGTTTTAATTACTAGGCCTACTATATTTGTGAGAAGTGTTATATATTTTACGAATAAGATTCCAGTTAAAAATATCATGTAATATAAGCTATGTTCGTTATTGTGTTTACATATTTCATAGACAATACAAGAAGAAGTAATATTGAAAGTGGGGTATATAATAGTTTATTTGTCTTAAATTACAAATACATTTGTTTATAGTAATTTGTAGTCTGGTTTTTATTTATAGTCATTAAATGCTTATTCTAATATTTATTAATAAGGATTTAGTTCCTTTAACTAGATATTAATTTTTCAAATAGAACGAAACAATATCTATAAAAAATACGTGGTAAAGCGTGAATATTAAACCTTAATTCTTTTTAAATACACTGATAAATCAGTGATACTAAACTGTAACACTATTATGTTTGTCCGGAGATTGTAGGAGATTTTACGCTAACAGAAACCTATATCAATTTGGTTAATTGGCTTCACAAGCTGAGATTAAACCGCCATTTAGTGTCTTGGGTCATACTAGAGGTCGACGAACGACTGGTGGAATGTGTCTTATTTAACGGCTTTACAAGATATTAAATTCCATTTTAGGAAAAGAATCCAAATTTATATTTCTAAAATATATGGCAGCATTTTTTTTTAATTTGTAAGAAATATTTTCCTTTAACATGGATTAAATTATTTCTCTGATGACGTCAGTTAAGCGAAAGAAGAGTTGATAGCTTAATTAAATCATCCTGTTGATGACGTACTTAACATATTAACATAATTATAAAAAAGATCTTTTAAACCACCCATATGATTGACTTTCTTAAACACATAACCATTCGGTAGTAGTGGATCCCACTATTCAGTTAAGGTGGAGGGAGCTTTTGTGCCACGATGAAGAATAAGAATTACATTTAATAAACACAAAAGAAATGGCACTTCTTGTAATATCTGTATGTACCGAGTATTCTCTATTGTCATACAGCATAACCACTGTCATCAGCTACAAAACTGCATTCATCTTATCCATTTCATTTATTACATGTTTTTTTTCCTTTTTATAGTTCGCTTTAACATTTAATTCTTTAATTTTTCTTTATTAGTTTGCTACGGTATTTACCATACAATGGAAAGGTGTATGTCGGATTGCTTATGGAGCCACCTCTAAAATGCAGGACGGCTGGACTTAGTTACTCCATAGGTGTTCATTGTTTTCAAGCTGATAATAAAGGAATGACAGAGTATTTGAGGAGTATAAATACCGAAATATGTCATATTATAGCAGGAGATAACCTTTTAATCGGATTTAGACAACTGAAAATTCTATTTTCTCATTTATTTCTAACGACAGCTATACCTTAATATCTTATGATATTTGTTTTGGTAAGTCATGTTACTATCCAATATTGACGTATCTAAAGGTGTTTTAAATAGAGCGATTGGCTATATTACTCAAATTATATGGCTGATTTACGTAAAGAACAACTTTAGAATGAAGATGTCATTAGTAGAAATAGAACTCGACAGAGATTGAATTCATTAAATAAACCCAGTTAGCAATCGTTGAGCTACGCATGGTACCTTCGAATCTCTTATAGACGTCAACCGTACATAAAATGCAAGTCAGTTATATACATTACTCGTTTATCAATTAACTCCATTACTCAAAACTATTACCTGAGAGACAACCGTGTTATCCTAGGATCATTTCAGGGACTTCGCATTAACTGAATACTTTAAAATTAACCGTTAAAAAGCCTCGTAACATGGATGCTTAGTAAACATGAGTCGTATGATAATTATAAACTAAGCGATAATTTATCGGAATCATAACCTAATAATTCCCAAATTCTTTAAAACAGTAATATAGGTATTAATTGTAGTTGAACATCATTAGTATGTACAGTATTTGATACAATATATATACATGATATGTACAGTATTTGATACAATACATATACATAATATGTACAGTACTTAAATAATATTTTACTATTTTCCTTACTAATAACATTACCATCCATGAAAATTGCAGTGAATATTGTTAAAAAGGAAAAGATAACTTAGTATAAACAATCTTTTTAAAGACAAAAAATGAAAAAACTATACAATAATATTGAAATGAAAATGCAAACTAAAATGTAAAAAATAGCAAGGGTACTGAAACTTAAATATGATGTTTATCAAGAAAGTCCCATTTTAAACTACAAGTGATATGGCAACAAAAGGTGTCTGAACATACATGGACTATTACAATACGAAAGACAATCCCACTTTTTCCTAATAGTCAATCAACCGATGTGTACAGACAGCGCGCGCTCTCCGCTGGGTGCTCTAATAAGACTTTGGAATAGAACCTCGTTATTACAATACACCAGACACTCTGACTTTTTCCTAATAGTCAATCAACCGATGTGTACAGAGAGCGCGCGCTCTCCGCTGGGTACTCTAATGAGACTTTGGGATAGAACCGCGTTATTACAATACACCAGACACTCCCACTTTTTCCTAAGTCAATCAACCGATGTGTACATACAGCGCGCGCTCTCCGCTTGGTAATCTAATAAGACTTATGGATAGAACCTCGTTATTACAATACGCCAGACACTCCCACTTTTTCCTAATAAACAATCAACCGATGTGTACGGACAGCGCGCGCTCTCCGCTGAATGATCTAATAAGACTTTGGGATAGAACCTCGTTATTACAATACACCAGACACTCCCACTTTTAACTAATAGTCGATCAACCGATGTATACAGTCAGCGCGCGCTCTCCGCTGAGTACTATAATAAGACTTTGAGATAGAACCTCGTTACTACAATACGCCAGACACTCCCACATTTTCCTAATAGTCAATCAAACGATGTGTACAGACAGCGCGCGCTCTCCGCTAGGTGCTCTAATAAGACTTTGGGATAGAACCTCATTATTACAATACACCAGACACTCCCACGTTTTCCTAATAGTCGATCAACCGATGTGTACAGTCAGCGCGCGCTCTCCGCTGAGTACTCTAATAAGACTTTTTGATAGAACCTCGTTATTGCAATACGCCAGACACTCCCACTTTTTCCTAATAGTCAATCAAACGATGTGTACAGACAGCGCGCGCTCTCCGCTAGGTGCTCTAATAAGACTTTGGGATAGAACCTCGTTATTACAATACACCAGACACTCCCACGTTTTCCTAATAGTCGATCAACCGATGTGTACAGTCAGCGCGCGCTCTCCGCTGAGTACTCTAATAAGACTTTTTGATAGAACCTCGTTATTGCAATACGCCAGACACTCCCACTTTTTCCTAATAGTCAATCAACCGATGTGTACAGACAGCGCGTGCTCACTGCTGGGTGCTCTAATAAGACTTTGGGATAGAACCTCGTTATTACAATACGCCAGACACTCCCACTTTTTCCTAATAGTCAATCGACCGATGTGTACAGACAGCGCGCGCTCTCCGCTGGGTGCTCTAATAGAACTTTGGGATAGAACCTCGTTATTACAATACGCCAGACACTCCCACTTTTTCCTAATAGTCAATCAACCGATGTGTACAGAGAGCGCGCGCTCTCCGCAGGGTACTCTAATAAAGGTTTTGGATAGAACCTCGTTATTACAATACGCCAGACACTCCCACATTTTCCTAATAGTCAATCAAACGATGTGTACAGACAGCGCGCGTTCTCCGCTGGGTACTCCAATAATACTTTGGGATAGAACCTCGTTATTACAATACACCAGACACTCCCATATTTCCTAAGTCAATCAACCGATGTGTACAGACAGCGCGCGGTCTCCGCTGGGTACTCTAATAAGACTTTTGGATAGAACCTCGTTATTACAATACGCCAGACACTCCCACTTTTTCCTAATAGTCAATCAGCCGATGTGTACAGACAGCGCGCGCTCTCCGCTAGGTGCTCTAATAAGACTTTGGGATAGAACCTCATTATTACAATACACCAGACACTCCCACGTTTTCCTAATAGTCGATCAACCGATGTGTACAGTCAGCGCGCGCTCTCCGCTGAGTACTCTAATAAGACTTTTTGATAGAACCTCGTTATTGCAATACGCCAGACACTCCCACTTTTTCCTAATAGTCAATCAAACGATGTGTACAGACAGCGCGCGCTCTCCGCTAGGTGCTCTAATAAGACTTTTAGATAGAACCTCGTTATTACAATACACCAGACACTCCCACGTTTTCCTAATAGTCGATCAACCGATGTGTACAGTCAGCGCGCGCTCTCCGCTGAGTACTCTAATAAGACTTTTTGATAGAACCTCGTTATTGCAATACGCCAGACACTCCCACTTTTTCCTAATAGTCAATCAACCGATGTGTACAGACAGCGCGTGCTCACTGCTGGGTGCTCTAATAAGACTTTGGGATAGAACCTCGTTATTACAATACGCCAGACACTCCCACTTTTTCCTAATAGTCAATCAACCGATGTGTACAGACAGCGCGCGCTCTCCGCTGAGTACTCTAATAAGACTTTTTGATAGAACCTCGTTATTGCAATACGCCAGACACTCCCACTTTTTCCTAATAGTCAATCAACCGATGTGTACAGACAGCGCGTGCTCACTGCTGGGTGCTCTAATAAGACTTTGGGATAGAACCTCGTTATTACAATACGCCAGACACTCCCACTTTTTCCTAATAGTCAATCAACCGATGTGTACAGAGAGCGCGCGCTCTCCGCAGGGTACTCTAATAAAGGTTTTGGATAGAACCTCGTTATTACAATACGCCAGACACTCCCACATTTTCCTAATAGTCAATCAAACGATGTGTACAGACAGCGCGCGTTCTCCGCTGGGTACTCCAATAATACTTTGGGATAGAACCTCGTTATTACAATACACCAGACACTCCCACTTTTTCCTAAGTCAATCAACCGATGTGTACAGACAGCGCGCGGTCTCCACTGGGTACTCTAATAAGACTTTTGGATAGAACCTCGTTATTACAATACGCCAGACACTCCCACTTTTTCCTAATAGTCAATCAGCCGATGTGTACAGACAGCGCGCGCTCTCCGCTGGATGCTCTAATAAGACTTTGGGATAGAACCTCGTTATTACAATACGCCAGACACTCCCACATTTTCCTAATAGTCGATCAACCGATGTGTACAGTCAGCGCGCGCTCTCCGCTGAGTACTCTAATAAGACTTTGAGATAGAACCTCGTTATTGAAATACGCCAGACACTCCCACTTTTTCCTAATAGTCAATCAAACGATGTGTACAGACTGCGCGCGCTCTCCGCTAGGTGCTCTAATAAGACTTTGGGATAGAACCTCGTTATTACAATACACCAGACTCTCCCACTTTTTCCTAATAGTCAATCAACCTATGTGTACAGACAGCGCGCGATCTCCGCTGGGTACACTAATAAGACTTTTGGATAGAACCTCGTTATTACAATACGCCAGACACTCCCACTTTTTCCTAATAGTCAATCAACCGATGAGTACAGACAGCGGGCGCGCTCCGCTGGGTGTTCTAATAAGACTTTTGGATAGAACCTCGTTATTACAATACGAAAGGCACTCCCACGTTTTCCTAATAGTCAATCAACCGATGTGTACAGACGGCGCGTGCTCTACGCTGAGTACTCTAATAAGACTTTGAGATAGAACCTCGTTATTACAATACGCCAGACACTCCCACTTATTCTTAATAGTCAATCAACCGATGTGTAAAGAGAGCGCGCGCTCTCCGCTGGGTACTCTAATAAAACTTTTGGATAGAACCTCGTTATTACAATACGTCAGACACTCCCACGTTTTCCTAATTGTCAATCAACCGATGTGTACAGACAGCGCGCGCTCTCCGCTGTGTGCTCTAATAAAACTATTGGATAGAACCTCGTTATTACAATACGCCAGACACTCCCACTTTTTCCTAATAGTCAATCAACCGATGTGTACAGACAGCGCGTGCTCACCGCTGGGTGCTCTAATAAGACTTTGGGATAGAACCTCGTTATTACAATACGCCAGACACTCCCACTTTTTCCTAATAGTCAATCAACCGATGTGTACAGACAGCGCGCGCTCTCCGCTGGGTGCTCTAATAAAACTTTGGGATAGAACCTCGTTATTACAATACGCCAGACACTCCCACATTTTCCTAATAGTCAATCAAACGATGTGTACAGACAGCGCGCCTTCTCCGCTGGGTACTCCAATAATACTTTGGGATAGAACCTCGTTATTACAATACGCCAGACACTCCCACTTTTTCCTAATAGTCAATCAACCGATGTGTACAGACAGCGCGTGCTCACTGCTGGGTGCTCTAATAAGACTTTGGGATAGAACCTCGTTATTACAATACGCCAGACACTCCCACATTTTCCTAATAGTCAATCAACCGATGTGTACAGACAGCTCGCGATCTCCGCTGGGTACTCTAATAAAACTTTTGGATAGAACCTCGTTATTACAATACGCCAGACACTCCCACTTTTTCCTAATAGTCAATCAACCGATGAGTACAGACAGCGGGCGCGCTCCGCTGGGTGTTCTAATAAGACTTTTGGATAGAACCTCGTTATTACAATACGAAAGACACTCCCACGTTTTCCTAATAGTCAATCAACCGATGTGTACAGACTGCGCGTGCTCTACGCTGAGTACTCTAATAATACTTTGGAATAGAAACTCGTTATTACAATACGCCAGACACTCCCACTTTGTCCTAATAGTCGATCAACCGAAGTGTACATTCAGCGCGCGCTCTCCGCTGTGTACTCTAATAAGACTTTGAGATAGAACCTCGTTATTACAATACGCCAGACACTCCCACTTTTTCCTAATAGTCAATCAACCGATGTGTACAGAGAGCGCGCGCTCTCCGCTGGGTACTCTAATAAAACTTTTGGATAGAACCTCGTTATTACAATACGCCAGACACTCCCACTTTTTCCTAATTGTCAATCAACCGATGTGTACAGATAGCGCGCGCTCTCCGCTGGGTGCTCTAATAAGACTTTGGGATAGAACCTCGTTATTACAATACTTTACTGGAAGCCAGAATTACTTAAACAGACAACGTGTGGAATAATTTATCTAAAGGAGCTTGATGGAAGTCGTTGATGGGATTTAATAAGTCTTTGATAGGATAGTCTTCGATCTAAACACTTATAGTAAGGGTTTAATCCTATTTCTAGTAAAGAAAAATACTCTGATTATAATCATGCATAAAAATAGAGCTTTTACAGCTCACAAATCTTTCATTTTATTAACCTATGGCCCTACTTTTTCCCTTCATTTTTCAACTATTGCACGTCCCCATTGCTCAATTTCCAGGTTCAACCGTTTATGTCGCCCTGTTCTCTTTCGCTCTCCTGTCTTTCGTATTCTTATCGAGTTTACTTGTGTAATTTTGTTTGAACTATTTAATTTCCTTTCATGACTGTACGGCGTCAACAGTTTTTGTTTTCCATATGACACTATGCCATTTACCTTTCACATCGTAAGTTTTATCTCTGTAGTTGGTAAATTATATAGGCTGGTAACATTAATTCGAAGAAAATCTCTACCTTTGTAATTCTATTTACTAATAGTAGATTTACTAATAATAGAAGTTTTTCTATTTATTTGTTAGTATGTCAACTTTTGTACGTCATTATGCAATAATAGTGTCAATACAGCTTTAGATACTGTTTGGTATGTGATTGTTTCAGAGAACTGATCCTAATTGTTTGACTTGTCTAGCATTCTCGGATAATATACATCCTAGATATTTAAATTTGCCAGTTTCATTAATCTAGTGGTTGTGTCTGTGTGTGTGTGTGTGTGTGTGTGTGTGTGTGTAATTTAGAATTTCATTTTAATTTTGCAATATTTTTACAACTTTCCAACAATAAAAAAATGAGGAAAATTTATATACAGCTATCTACATATTTACTCCTAGAAATATTCTCTGTTGTGAACTTTATTATGCAGTCAAAATGTATTCAGTTGCAATACAGACTGAGTCACTGTTACAATTACATCAAGTAATCGTTACACAGATCCGGTTAAAAGTAACCGAGACGACTGCATTCTTGCGACTTGAATGTTGCGACGCTTTGAAAACAAGGACGTTAAGTGAAAATAAGAAGAGCGTGCTCATTGATGACGTAATCCAAGTGTTCGTGACGTAGCATAGAGGTCGTGGTCTCTTACGGTCGTGAAACTGCGTGGTTCGTTTTTGTATAGCTCAGGAACATAAAGCAGCGAATAAATTACGCTGAGTTGTATATTTACCTGTAACAAGACGGTAAGGTTGGGTTTTGCTATCATTTCACAAGTTGGTTGTTGGAAATTATACGGTGATCAATCATATTAAACGAAATAATAAATGTGTAGGATTGTTTACAGAGTTAGTTATTGTGCCTCGTGATTAGAGTAACATGTTACCAAAGATGTGAAGATATAATATATTGAACTCTCCACTTCAAATCAACAAATATTTGTTAAACACATTTGAATTTTGGTCAAATAAAGACGTGTATTTTATTGCGAATGATATACGGGGGAGACTTTAATCTTTTGATTATACTATTTAACTACTTGTCGAACTTATAAATTTGGTAATTATGTGTAAAACGTACTGAGACGTACTATACGTTTCTAATTGTCTAGTAAGACATAAAATGTTTTGTCTCAGTAGCCTACGTGTTTCATATATTTTCTCAAATTATAAGTTCAGAAAGTACTTTTTTATTTTTATAAAAAGGAAAGTAAATATATGTAAGTTGAAACCTATTTTTTCTTTTCTCGACGTCTGTAGGCTAATACAATCACATTTCTTCAATTCCTGTAGCTGGAACTTTTATTATTATTTCTCCTTCTCACTTGTTACAATTTTTCGTTTCTGTTAGAATATATATATATATACAGTAAACTCCCGATTATCCGTGGAATAGGGTGGCCCGGCAACGCCGGATAACGAATTCCCCGGATAATCCGCTATGAACAGAGAATACGCAAAACGATCGATAATCGATTATTATACCATAAGTTACACAAATAATGACCCCGGTTAATGCAATTCACAAATAATCTTCAGAGAACAAAATAAATACAGAAAATAATTTAAAATGTCGATGTATTATAACATGTACATTTATATGTTCAACTATTTACAATACGTACATAAGTATATCTCAAAAGTAAGTATATATGTACATATTTAATTTCCTTTACAAATAATACAAAAAAAATCTGTCACTTTCGTTTGTTTTTTTTGTGAGCATTGATTTTAGCTTTAATGTGAGATCTAACCATTTTGTCCCACAGTGTTTACTTGTGTCACAAAGCCATAAAGATTGATAATGTATATGACAGACATGGGTAATGCATATGTCCCGTCCTAGACTATTTATAGCCGAGATTAGCTGACATTTGTTTACAATCTTATGATACGCATTAGGTTTTCGTGCGTCCAAGCACTTTGTCATTGTCTTTTATATACAGTAGTCTGCTCGCCCTTTTATTTCGCTGACCCTCGTCGGGATGCTTCTCTTTCAATGTAAAAATTACTAAGTACATATTTACATATCTATTCCCTTCATCTTAACTTCTATTAAGCCTTATATGTATTTAAGCCGTAATTCACCGTTTGGAAATTTAAACACATGAATCTGATTGGAATAAAAATTGGATATACGTAAAACAATGGCAAACCCCGGATAATCCGCAAACCGGTTAAACCGCCCAAGGATAATCGGGAGTTTACTGTATATATATTTGTGCTGAGTGAAATAATCGTCTATCTTTCGTAGCAATATCATCTCCTCTGCATTTGACCTGTTTCGATATTTGCAAAACTGTAGCCACTATCGAGGCTTCATTTAAAGTTAAAAGTGGAAAGAAAACTCATAAATAACCCGAATAAAACTTTATACGTGCTTTCAGCTGCCTAACAATTAATTCTGATGGGAATATCAAGTAGCAACCAAGATACATGTATAACTGGCAGAACGTATTTTGCAATCCTTAAAATCTGTTAACAGAATAATTTTTTTTCAAAGATTCGTCTAAATAAATTAACGGCTGTGGTGAAAGTTCAGTTTTTAAAATGAACGCATCTTACTTACTCACTTACTTCACTGTCTCTCAGGCCAGAGCAACAGCAGAGTCTGGTGATCCTGTCGCAGGTTTAAGTGCAATCGGAACTCTACACTTAATAATACTAATATCGAACGTAATATTCCACTCATCGTGTGAGAGATGATTAAATAATAATAACAAAAGAAAGTATTTTGTGCACTGTTGACAAAGAAGACTTGACTCTAATAAATTAATGCTTTACTAAATGCATATTAAAAATGAATAGAGACTTAGCTTCGTAAAAGAACAGTTGTTTCGGAACAAGTCAGCAAGTAAGCTCTTAAGTATGCACTTAGTTATGTATCAATTAAATACAGTTTAGTCAGTGAAATCAAGATGATTACAACAAAGAACTTTAAAGAAGACTTGATTTGCACTACTATCAATTCACTGCTCTACAGGTGGGTGTAACCTCTGACCTGCCGTACAAAAGTTGCCCAGCTTGCTCTTTTCCAGGCAGTCTCCTCCCAATTTCTGGCGCCCAGTTTTATGAATCTCTCCTCATTCCATCCGCCCATCGGCTCCGAAGTCTTCTCTTCTTTTTTTATCAACTACTACCTCCAGAATCTTTCGCTTCACTTGATCTTCACATATCCGTAATACATTTCCAGCCCGTCTTACACTGGACGACTTTATATCACTAGCAATATTATCGCTACTTAAAATTCTGTCAATTTCTTCGTTCGTCTTCATCTCACATATCCCTTCGACAATTTTTATACCTTAGATTCTCCTAACTATATTTCTTTCGAAGATTATTACATTATATTATTACTATCTGCAGCAGAAATCCACCAAGTCTCTACGTCATAGGTAAATGCAGACCTTATCAGCTTGTTGTTCACGTTTATTTTCGGTTTCCGTTCTGTAGTATTAAACGAAATAGCTTTAATTAAATTCGGAAAATATGAACGAACTCTTAGCATAATTCTCTTCGTAATAAACATGCTGTAAATCGTGACTGGACGAGTAACAGCTATCTACAACCTATTTTGCAGCCCTAACCCGATATTATAGATTAGATAGAGATTGACAGGCAGAATTGATTTGTCATAGGCCTGTATAGGCATAATTACTGAATACGTAAAATACTATGACTAACATTACGTAATTACTATTTTTTACTATTTATTTGAGGACTCTAAAAGACATTGTAAATAAAACATTTTATCGACAAAGATTTGTAAATATTTTATTTTACTCAAATACCATTATAAGACCTTGTGATGAATAGATTTTATCACTTGCCGTGTCAAATTTATTAATTAACTACATTTTGTTCTTTAATCTCAAGTTCCTATTCTTTTAACTCTACCCTTTACTCGATTCTTTCTGTTAACTTCCATTCTCCTTATATAATATATTTCGTACAAAATTTCAATCATTAATACAATACGAACTTGAAGCAACTGTGGTGTGATTTTACAAATAACAGTTAGTTGTAAAATACCTCTGAAGATGATTACTTTGTAATCGAAATGTACATAAGGTTAAAATAAAAATTGTTGAATTTGTGGTAAGAGGTTGTTTTATTTAATATAAATTAATACAATACGTTTATATTCATCCAATCAACTTCAAATACATTTTGTAAAGCCTGTAGTGGATGACAATTCATAATAATACATTTTTTTTCAAATATTAGTTCAATAACTAAATTTAAAAATTTGAGGTGTCTAGATAGGATTTTAACTGAGTATAGTCATTTACGAAGTTTAGCGCTTTGGCAATGAGCCAACTTTCTCATATCTAGAAACCTATTTTTCTAAGATGTATACGAATTTTTTTTCCTATCTTTTTTCTGGTTGTCGTCGAAACCTCCATTGTACAACCTTAAATTGTTGTCATGGTTATCACACAATATCATAAATAATGCTCTAAAATTTATAAATAGCAGTCATTGAATTAATGAAAAGAGTAAAGTAAAATAAACTGGATTAACGGTATCTAACTTTGCTTCACAAAAAGGTAATGCGAAATAAACCACAACACAATGCAAGCGAAGAAAAAATAAAGCTTATAAACAGTAACAAACAAAAATAACAGTCCAACATCATACGTATGAAAAAAATTTTAAAAAAGTAAGGAAATTTACTTTCTATTTTGTCACTTAATTATTGTTATTCTGATATACGCATACATATATTTATATTAATTGTAATTCTAAAATAAAAAGGATCTAAAATAAAATTTTGTTTGTTGATTAATAAAGGAATTGACGTTAAAAAAAATTATATTACTTGTTTATTTACTACTAAGTATGAAGTTATCTAATCTCTTTAAATTACAGTGGCAAATTTCCTGTTGTGCGTGTTGTGTTGTGAAAGCTGTATTCTAGACATTAGTGTGGATTAAAGGTAATGTAATTGTACCTAATGTATGCAGTAGGTTGAGGTGTATAAATACAAAATGAAGCAAAAATTTAAAATACCAAGAATCTAAATGATCAAGAATTGAGAATACGATGATCAGTTAATTGACTGTGGAGGATATAGAACTCATATGCATGTAGTTATATGTAATCTTAGGGCAAAACTCAATAGTTGGAATATGGCAAGGAATTAGGGGGAGGTCTGTACCTTTTAGTGTTCATGTGTTTTGAGACGCATACTAGAACTGTGCTACTCATTCACACAACAAAATTTAGGCAAGATAAGCAAAATAAAAGTAGGGGAAATGCTATAGTGATTGCGAGAAGGTAAGGAAAAGATAGACGATCCTGAAAGAATATATATTTTTCAAGTTTGCAAAAGTACGATTTCATTTAGTTGCAAAACATATCTCTGGCGCTTTTCAGCTGCCAGTTTGGCTTAGCTTACCTTGTAAAAATGAAATTCTAGGATAAACCTGAAATAGTGGCTGCAGTGTAGATAATCTCTTGTTATTTAAATGGTAGCAAAAGAAAAGAGGTCAAAACTATATCTGCTAAATTATCGCTATATTGTTACAGGTACCACTGTATATATATATATATATATATATATATATATATATATATATATATATATATATATATACATATATAAATATTTATATTTATTTGTTTATGTGCGTGTGTGTATGTATATGTGTGAGACAATTTGAATAATTTTATCAACGAAAAAATATAATATGGTTTACATTTCTATATTTTACTTAGACACCATATCTTATGGCATAGTAGTAGGCCTACAATTTGTTTAAACAATTTTTTTGTTCCAACTGGTATTGAAACTTTGAAGCTGGGCCTAGCGTGGAATTACCCGCGACGTTTCTTACATACGGATACAATTGTTCATAGTTCAAGGTTATATATTTGTTGTTGATTGTGTTGGTGCGGTGTTCCTTACATGGGAAGTTGATGAGTAACGCCATGACATCACAACACATAATCATTAAGAACGCGGAATCGTGTGATCAAGGTGAAGTTGGTTTTACTGTAGAATCAAAAATCACTCGCCTTATAGTGTCAGATGTGCAAGTCAGAAGCCGCCTTTAACGGGTGGTAATCGTCTGCTCTTCGTCAAGGCTTGCGATACTTCTAACGCGACTTAAACGTAACGCTATATAATTATTAATCTCGTAACGGAAGAGGCATTTCTATTTCTTGTCAACGATTTTTCACGGTAGTTCATATCGGTGGCGGCTTTAGACTATTTTCACTGGTAGGGCTGACCAGCTTAAATTCAGGTTGCAACTTGCTTGAAGCAATTTGATTCAATGCTAATTACATAAACTGTAGGCCTAAAGATGGACAACAGCACACGTAGTAGTTTATTGCTTTATTTGTAGAGGCGTTTAGATGATTTTTCGATTAGTAAACACATGGAAGTGTTTGAATGTATTTCGCCCCAATAACCGTTAGAACTCTGATTTTGGATAGTGTTGTGCAAATTTATTATCCACATGTTTCATTATATCATGGTAAATATTGTAAAAACATAAAAACTCTTAGTTTTGTAGTAAAGTTTTCAGTCCAAAAACAGCCATTTCAGTAGTATCCTCTTAGCCGTCCTTATTGTCTATTGTCTCAAAACGTACGAATAATTCGTTATATGACGCAGCTCTCAACCAGTACCTGGACGTGCCATCGTGTTAGAGAAGCAGTCGGTAAACTTTTATTATAAATTGAATGCAGAACATCACTTTCTTTTGGATATGAAAAAAAAACACTTATGTTGGCAAAAAAACATCAATTTTATGTTTTACTAGCAAGCATTTTCATTAACTAAATTTATTCGATGAGCGTGATAGTGTACATTTAACGTTATAAAATTTAGATTTTATCAAGGTATAAACTCCTTCCTGATTCCCATTCATTAAAGAATAAATGACCGTCGTGCGCCTGGACGCGGTCATCTACAAAGGTGACAAATCTTTGGTTTACAATCTTTTATTAAACGCAAACTAATTATGAAAAGCCCTAACATATGTCAACTTGAACGAAAGCAAAATTTGTCGTCATCTGTGTCATTTTTAGATCATCCATTTACAGAAACACACAATTAAAAAGTTAATTTTCTAATATACGAGATGGGTATTTTGAAATTGAGGAACTCTTCAGCTGTTTACTCCAAATTGCCTGTCATTGACAGCAAATCGATGAAGTTTTATCATTGACACGATTAAATGAAGAATCCATCTCTGTATGACCCCTCAAGAAATACCGCATAGCTTTAAGATAATACGGCGAGACCGTTTTGTAAACCAACGATTGCCAAATGTTCTCTTCTTGTAGCAACTATTTTTTTTAAATATTTTTGTTGATGCGGCCCTATATTTTAATTATTAATTTTAAGTTATGAAACGGGGTTTTGATTAAATTGTACTAACGACGATTAACTAATATAAAATATATTATTAAAATTATTAAAACAATACCATTTTAATTTTGTTATTAAATAATATTTATTCACCCAACTCACAAACATAAAGTGCCTCACAACACAAACGTTGTTTAACCTGATGCAAAGGAAATTTGCTATCGGGCCTCTTAAAACACACCCATTCATTAGTATATTTTTTGTATCTTAAAAATCAGTGAGCGTAGGCAGAAGAGAACGACCTATATGTTTAGTATAGGTATGCAATGCTAAACATACTCACGAAACGGGCCACTTACACTAGGCCCTTGAGCAATGGGGAGCGTTCTCTACCCTTGTTTAGTTGCGCATGAGTCTGGGAAGTGACTATCGCTCACCACCACAAAAAAACCTTGATACTCATGACCTAGTTATTTCTTTGTTATTCATGTTCTACTTTTTTCTTATTACGGCGGGGTTTGACCCATTGGATTTCTATGTCTGCCTCGGTTTCATACACAATTTAATGGGACGTAAAACTTTGAAAATAATAAGGATTTATCTATTTCTTAAGTTACAGTATTTGAGCAAAACAAATGTTACAAAGATTACGGTTAAATATTTGTGAAAGCACGTTTATAATAATGACTTTATTTCAAGACGGTAGGTTTCTTGTTCAATCAGTTCTTTCACAATAACATTATAAGCAATATTTGTTTTAGTGTTTCCTACTTCAAGTATAGTATAATGTTTAACATTCATTTATTATAATCATTAATAATATTACTGTCTGTCTTCTTGTCAAAAACAGCTCCAAATTAAGGACATTTGTTTACCAGGATCTTATGATCAAGGTTAAAAACATATCCTTGTAGAGGATCACATTTACTGTAAACAAGCATAGCTAAGGTCAAAACCATATTTTGAATACGAACTCAGAGTTCACCAGGTCAATGAAACATATTAAGACCAAGTGGAAGTCCAACAGATAGAAAAACGTAACTATGTTGAGGGCTACATATTGAGTAAAAGATTTAAACTACCAGATTAGAATAGGTGCCCCTGTTCTGACAACATGTTAACCTGCAGGTTAAAAACATACCCATGTATGTTAAGCAATATTTGGTGAGCAGGAGGGTAAAGCCACCAAGTTGAATAACGCCATCTTGTTGCTGAGCATGTTGAGTATGTAATTTTTACCATTAGATCAAACAATGTATACATGTTGAATACCCGACTTAGCCAACTGGTCGAAAAACGTGCCCATGTTAATGACTATATATTGAGCATCCGGCTTAGAGGCTAAGCGAAAAAATAATAATATTTGGGGACCATGTGTGGAGAATATAGATTACACCACCAGAACGAAAAATATCCATGTTAAGGAAATATCTATATGTTGCATAGAAAGCTTAAGGAATAGTATATTTTTTTAAGAAAAAAGGCATTACGAAGCAAATATTGAAGGAAGTTTTCATACTTAAATTACCTACAATTCGTAAATAAGAAAATTTGTAAACATATATATATATATATATATATATATATATATATATATATATATATATATATATATATATGATCTACTATCTTTACATTACATTAAATATAAACACTAATAAAATAGAAACTACAGTACACAGAAAACCAACTTCCAACAACACCACAATACACTACAAATCTAACTACCCATGGATACACAAAACTAACACTTTCACTAACATGATAAATAAAGAAATAAAATACACACATAATAACAAACAAAAAATAAATGAAAAATTAGATAACATTACCAAAATAGCAATAGAATTGGATACAACAAACGCCTTATAAAAAACATATACAATAAAGTTACAAAAAACCCTAACCTCACACAACACTACAACATGAACTCAAAAATAAAAATATCTACCTAAAATATAAATACACCAATAACGACATAGAAAAAATAACAAATATATACAACAAAGAACACTGCACTCCAACATACAAACCAAACAACAAAATAATAAAATATCTTTATAACACAAACGACAAAACAAATACAGAAAAACATAACCTATCAGAAACTGCAACTATCAAGACTGCAACGCATTTTACATAGGAAAAACAACCACATCATTTAAAATAAGATTTGATGAACATTACAGAACATTCAAAAATAAAAATACGAAAGCATCAAATGTTGCAGCACACCTAATATCACATAAACAAGAAATAACAAATTACGAATATAACCGAACCATACTTGAAATAAAGAATAACCCAATAGAACTAAACTCACAAGAAAAATACCACATTTATGAAAACATACACAACAATATAATGAACCTACAGACAACAAATGCAGACGACATACTATTCAAAAACATAATACACGCGGCTCAAGAAGAAACATGTATGACGTAAATACCAACATCATAGATTGAACAACCACACCAGAAAAATAGAGAAAATTAATTCAGTGATTCGACAATGGTCAAGTGACATAAAGGTGCCTCATCACATAAGGTAAAATTATTGCACTTAGTGGTGGAAAACATTATTTACAAGTAATAATAATAACTTCATGAAGTCAGTGCAATGGAAACATAATGGACAACGTGAAATATCACGATATATATATATATATATATATATATATATATATATATATATATATATAAATTAGTTATTTATAAATTTAATTACTTGTTTAGTGTTTTATTTTTAAGTTTAATGTAGCCTTACTATTTTTTTAAATATAGATTACTTTCGAAAATAAGCTTAGTATTTTTATTAGAATTACTCAGATTAAACAAATTATTGAGTGGGTGGTTGATGTCACAAAGTCCCAAAACCTGACCGTGTTAAGGACAATATTTTTATTGTTATTTATGACACTGGTCGATAGTAAAATAACCTTTTTCAGAGTCACGTGGTAATAAAACTTAGGACACCTTGTCGAAAAATATAGTTATTTCAATGTTTTTTGTTAACTATGTAGGCCTAATATGTGTGCGTGTGGGTACGTGTGTGAATAAAAATCTCTACACCTACCTTCTAAATGACTTTGCTTAGATCAAAGTCAATCCCTAATTACAATAAAACTAAGCTTGGCCTCTATTTAAATTTAAACAAAACATGTTGAAGATTTCGAGAGTTGATAACAATTCATCTATTTTTCAAAGCTTTTATTTAACTCATGTTAGATGTCTGTCTAATTTCAAAGAGTTTAGTTCAAAATTGTGAACACATGATTGATCTACTTCCCCATAATCTACCAAGTTGTAATTTGGCGTTATCGGCAAAGTGATATAAAACTTTTCATCAATGACTGTACATAATTACAAAACAATTAAAAACTTGATTTAAAAACTATGTATTAATTAAAATAAAATTTGACTAATTATTTATTACCTTTTAAATATTGTAATAAATTCTTCACCTAATTCCTTACATCCATTTTACGCTGCTATATTTTATATCCAACTATATTTTCTATAACAATCCATAAAATAATCACAGAATAAAAGCCTTAAAAGGGTGAAATAAATTAAATACCAAAAAATCCTTATTAACTACGCTTTTTATTAGCAACGATTAAAAAAAAGAATAAAATAATAACCCATCATAATGGACTACAACATCCAAGAGTTTATCACAGCAAGACAGGCTGCAGTCCACGAATACAGGAGTTAAAGATTGGACAGTCGTAAACGTAAAGTTATTAATAAAATAATAGTTTTCCTTCAGGAAGATCAGAATTCACTATGACTAAGTCTAAAATCCTGGGCGCCCAATATATATTTTATAATTACTAGTCATATTCGCTGTAAATAGTTAATTTTTATAACATTTTAAAACATTAATTTGAGGTCTCTTCTAGTTCTCGTTTAAATTTTCCCGGGAAACAGAAAAACGTTATATTAGTCAATCTAGGTTAATTTGAAAAGAAAGAATGTGTTTTAAATAATTTTTGTATCAGATAAAAATTTAGAATGTATGCAGGACCATTACTCAGTGAACAGCCTAAACTGGTTGTACGCCTGTTCCTCATTGTACAGTAACCCTACCAACCTTATTGTATTGCGTACACCTATAGTTTGGGGAATTACTTCTGTGTAAAGTTTTTTGGTAAAGTTGACTGTAATTTATTCATTTCAATTAAATAAGAAATTATTCTGTTGCGATTAATAATTGTAGTTTTTTTGTGTTCATTACATTAAATTTTAAAAACTGAAACAAACTTTTATTAGTTTTAAAACAATTGCTTTCAGGTTTTTAGGCTTGCAGATTTTAAATAGGCTTCAGGATTTATATATTTATTTATATTAGGTCTATTATAAATCAAACAACACATAGAATTACCAATTCAACACGACGTACACGTATTTTTCAAAACAATTTTGTGACATTTTGTTTTATTTCATGGTGTATGTATGTGTTTTAGTGATTTCTATTGTCTCCTGAAAATGTGAATATATCTGTTGTTTGATGGATAATTATAAGAAATTTATAACTCTTAGATTTAAGTGTGAAATCAAAACGTAGACCAATATAATAAAATCAGTTAGAGGTTGTTTAACCTTTGGTCTAATTGGTCATAATAAACCAAATAAATTAAGTATAAATTATATACGTAATATTATATAACCGTAGTGGTACATTAACTACAAAGAATATTTTTAAAACAATAAATGATAAATCTTGAAGCTTGTGATGATTTGTTTTAATTGATAATGAATTCGTTATTTTTTGTATATTCTAAGTATCTTGTATATTTACTTGTCTTAAAATAGGCTACAAATAGTTTCATCTGTTGTTTATGGTATTACAACCATGATTAGAAAAATTGCGAATAACAATATTTAACTTTATTTCCATACCTTGCACTTTATATCTCGTAACGTGTTATTTATCCCTTTGAAAATACTAAGTACAGTGCTGAAACAACACGTGTGAAACAAAACTAAAATATAAATTTAAAGGAAGAATTGACCAATCAACGTGTTGGGGGTTGAGGCGATCGTTTAGCTTATTGCTACTGTTGAAGCCAGCGTCACTGGGACAATTGTTTAAGCAATTAATTCACTCCTATTCCCATTAGGTCTATGCAAATCACTTAGCCTGCAACTAATAGCAGTTGAAACAAACTTGTCACATATTCCCCTTCGGGCTACGTTAGGGGGTTTACACTTGCGCAAACTTTCTTCAGAACGACACTTCGCTTAATGATTACCTGATTATATGGATTTGTTACAAATATTTTGTTTTATAAACTAACGAGGTTCTGTATAGGCGATGTCTACGTAGAATATTTTCTACATGTAGGTTTTTCATGTATGTGTTATCTCGATAATGGCCTAAAATATTTACAGAGGAAAGAACTGATTAAATTTAAAAATTTAATTTAATGTAAATTTTAGGTTTTGAAGGAAAAACACTAAACCTATGACTAAAAACATCATTGTCCAGTGGATACCAATGCGCAAAATGTTTTAACTAACACAATATTTGTTGATCTCTTGTTCATAACTGCCTCAAGAAACATATTTTAATTATTCTTCATTGCATTTATTGCTAGATTTCGTCTCCCTCGTAGACAGGTGGTGAACGATTTAAACGAGAACAGATTTTGTCGCAGACATTCAAATACCTTTCTAATTTTAGTTCTACTAGAACTCCTGCATATGTTACATTGTTCCACGTGCCACAAAGCCGGCTTTTCTCATCCACCTATGTTTCGGAAAACGACGGTAACAATAGACTTCAAAAATTATTTCTCTTGTGCGAGAGGATTGGAAGTTTCAAATACATTCTTTTACACTTATTCGTCGCCGTCCAAATGCCTTATTAGTTTTTCTCCCACTAAACCTATTCCACATTTTTCATTATTGCATAAACCGTAAAGTTTTAGTATTGCCAGGATGTGTCCAGAATTATAGAAGTCAAAGACAGTATTAAAATAACGAAAAGATCATGTATCCCTAACTGCCCCTTGGCTTTCTCATTCTCTTTGATGTTTAAGAAACTTTAATCTTATTACAATTTTAATATTTAACCCCACGCATCGTTACTACAAACGTTTATTTTGGACCGGTTTATTTTCTCAAGGTTTCTAAGGTTTAAAGGTTTAATAACCATGGTCCACCAAGAGGTTTTTGGTATACATAATTCACATTATATACCTAATTACTATAATACTTTCCACTATCTACAAAGTCCAAAATTAGGTTGAAAGCTCAACATCTTGTGTGTGTGTGTGTGTGTGTGTGTGTGTGTGTGTGTGTGTGTGTGTGTGTGTGTGTGTGTGTGTGTGCGTGTACGTGTATGTGTGTGTGTGTGTGTGTGTGTGTGTGTGTGTGTGTGTGTGTGTGTGTGTGTGTGTGTGTGTGTGTGTGTGTGTGTGTGTGTGTGTGTGTGTGTGTGTGTGTGTGTGTGTGTGTGTGTGTGTGTGTGTGTGTGTGTGTGTGTGTGTGTGCGTGTACGTGTGTGTGGGGGGGGTGGTTGTGTGCATGTGCGTGTGCGTGAGAATGTGCATTAGCTAATGAATAAGCTAGTGAACACTAAGCTAATTACAAATTGTATTAAAACATTGATTTTCAAATCTGTACCCTATCTGGGTGGTATCTGTTTATTAGATTGCGTATTTACGAGTATCCCTTAAAATCTCCAATGTACCTTCGTTTATGTGTATTTGTGTCTGCAAGAAACAGAGAGAGCACGAATAAAGGAGGTAGAGATAAAGAAAGAGAGGAGAGAGAGGAAGGAAACAAAACTTTTTACTACATAATTATTAAATTTTAGATTCTGAATAAACGTGTTCCGTTTATTTAAAAATAAATCCAAACATTCAAACATGAATGCAGAGTTTTGAAAGAAAACCTGGTTGTGAATAGGGTCTTAAGGTACTTCATTGCAACAGATTTCGTGTCTGCCACACATCAGTTTTCGTCCTGTAACCATATCCCGACGTAATACTGAATTCATTCAATTTATTATTATTGTAAAATAACGAAACAACTCCGCTTAAGGGCTAAGATGGGGTAAAATTTGTAATTAACCTGAATCAAGTGGAGGCTTTTAATAGGACGAGATTATCTTGTAAAACTAATGAATAATAAATGACCTGTTTTTTCCTCTTTAAAATTCCATTTTCTTTTAACCCTTCTAAATAGCAACTCTGAAAACAAGTTATGCTTTGTTAAAAAGGTTATATGGAAACTCAGCAAGGTAAATTAGTAGACAAATTTATGTATTTCGTTACATACTTAAAAGTTTTTAATTAAAAACTGACATAAAAATTCGCTGCGCGTTGTAAAAACTTCTCATTTTGAAGTGCAAAATATACATCACATTAAAAATCTCTATGAATATTTTAAACAATGGATACACAACCTTACACTTTATTACAGGTAATTAAAACACGTTCAGTATATTTAGCAAATATTAAGTACATATACATTTTAAGAAGAATGGAAAAGTAATTACAATTTTAATTTTTTTTTTAACTGTTAAAATATTATTGATGTCTTTTTGTTGAGACAGACAACGTATTGTGAGAACGGTTCTAGAACCTTCATAAAAAATAATGGCTCAGGTTAAATGGAAGTATCAGAGTTTTATGTGCATCTATTCATCTACGGATGCCAGCCTCCATTCTTATCTCACACATGTGAAACAGAGACATTCTATGTGTCCTATGGTAATTCTGGAAAATAATGTGGCCAGAAATACGGTTTAACCCACCCATAATTTCAAAGTCAACCCAGTGATTAACAGCGTCGAGTATTTTTAACATTACCGGGGATCGAAGCCAGGTTCATGATTTACTACTGCTGTATTCACAAGATGAAATTGTTTTAAAAGACCAAGGTGCCAAATGATAAACATTTACAAAGCAATGTCAACCACATTACACGCCATTTTTCAACCAACTAGTGCACCGTTTTCCGAATAAATAGGTTGCAAACATTTTCAATTAGTCAAATACTCTACATGTTGCCATTTTTCAAACATTCTTCATGGTGTTCTTGAGAATTAATTTCCATGTGTTTAATAAAAGGGTTAAATGGTGTTTTTCCAACTGCAACATCCTTCTCAAAGTAATAAAATAATCTTCCATAACGATTCTCGAAATATTATCCGTTAGATTTAGGAAGCCACAATTTTCATTATTTGGGAAAAGAGAATGCTACATTATAGAGCCCTATTCAGGTATTGTCATGGAAACTATTATTAACGCCTTGTAGTGCTTTATTTCGACTATTATAAATCGAGTTGAAAGAGATAGTTTATTTTACTACTGTTTTTTTTTTTGTATAGCATAAGATATATCTGCTTAAAATACGTACTATTACCTGCAAGTTAAAAAATCTGCAGTTAAACATGTTGATTTTAGAGTAGCCAATCATTCCGACCCACCTTTTTTCCTTCCTCTTTCAAAACACCTGTTTCTCATTAAATACTCTTTCGCACACTTTCTCCCTTACTATCTCTCTCCTTCTTTTTATCTCACTCTCTCTCTCTCTCTCTCTCTCTCACACACACACACACACACACACACACACACACATGCGCGCGAGCGAGCAAATGCTGAAGCCCGGCAACTTTACTACACAGAATCACACCTCGAATGTTTGAGTTTTTTCTTGTAATTGAACACTTTAAGCCCATGAGCACTAAAACGGCAAGATGTATATAAAAAAGATATCAACATTGTAGTATATGCAAATTGAACAGGATTGGCTGTGAAGTAATGATTAAAATTAAACTTAGATCTTTGTGAGAGTGTCAGTTACACGTTGGCAGTATATACTTCATGAGGTACTGACTAGTTTTAGACCTAATGCATTCTAGTACGATTTAAAAACGTGGTATAGCACACACAAAATCAGTCTGTTATTGATTTAATAGGGCATTATGTTCCCTCACAAGTTTTAATTTGGTAATCAATCTGTTGATTCGTTAATAATTTACAACATTATTTTTTCCTTAGAAAGGATTTTGTAAAATTAATGCTTTTCCTACAAATATGTGTTTATACTATATATCAATCTTCTAGGTATTCATACGCATTTCTTCCCCTTTCAATACAAATTTTGAAAAATCCAATGTTAATGCGCACTTAAGTGCAGTAACGAAGATACCCTCCAAATTTCAAGTATTTGGCTTTTATAATATCAGCTGTACATTGATCAGACAGTCTGGACATTGCCTTTTATACGTATACAAAATTTTTAAATACTGAAGTATTTAATTAAACACAAAAATTTATAACCACTACATTTTTTGTAAATTAATTAATTAACAAGTAATATTTTTATACATTTCAGTTACTAGGTAACCATCTTCTCTTCAGGGTTATCTTCAAATGATCTTAAAAGATGGTTGCCTAGTAAAGGAAATAAACATAGAATAGGTATTGCTAAAATTGGTCACCTGGTTACCGATTACAATCTTAGTGTTACAATCATTGTTAAAAAAAAGGTGTTGTAATTGAGTTTTTACTACAGGTAATTATTATGCCACAGTTGCCTAAGAGAATAAATAACGGAGGTATTTACACGAATGTAATTTAATTATCCAATGTATTTTTAATCAAGTAATTTTAAGGATTAATTACTGTTAAATACACTTTAGAGCATTTTGAAGTAATAAAAGTACTTTAAATATCATATACCGTTCGGTAGTTTTGTGTTTTTAGTTGGATACCGATTGCTACACCTTAAGGTTACACCCTTTACATAAACCTGTTCAGAAATTGATCTACCCTAAAGCAAGGGATGAATCACTGTATAATATATAAACTTCAACGGAGTCGGTGTTTATTGCAATATAAACCCAAGCGTATGTATTGGAAGCTCACTAATTTAAGTACTCTACTTTTATAATAAACTGTATAAAAACAGCAAAATGAAAGTGAGTGTAGAATGATTTATCGACTGTTATGTATCGATACTGAAAGGAACTGAAAACGTTCAAAAGCCTTAAATTCCTTGATTTCTCAATTAGATATTACTTATCTCTATTAGCGTTTCGGTTTAGGCTGAAATTATTAGGAAATGTTACTTCGTTTAGTAAAATAATACAATCCAATTACTTTAAAGCCCAATCAACTAAATGGGTGTTGATAGTTCATATTTATTCTTTCGAGATGGCTATTTTATTATTTTAATCTCTTATTTTTATAAACCATTCAGTTTATATACAAACGTTAGGAAATTATATCAAAAAAATTATAGAAATAATAAATATTGTTTGTTTTTACTATTGTTTTATTACTTCTTACTAATATCTTTCATACGTGTTTCTAATAGTTTATTCAAAAAGAGTAAAAATACCCAGGCTTTAAGAATCACATTTTAAACAAACATATCTTAAGAAAAATATCTATTTTAAAATAATTTCATCGCATTAAAAAAATACATACATTTTTATACCTAAATTTAAATCAAACTCCTGCTTAATTTAATTCAAAACAAAAAACTAAAAGATAATGTTTCTTCTATTTTTTCTTTAGTAAAACCAGTCAGTTAAATGAGTCAAACTCCACAGACGAAAATATAACGCATTCGACCCACAGACCGTACAAGAAGTTATAGATCCAGCTTAGGTACATTTCACTTACTACACAAGTACTGGATATTTGGTTATCATAATTGGTTTATTAATATAAAGAGTTGAAATAGTTGACATCTTTATAGATATCAATTGATTAGAGGAACTGAAGTAAAAGTAATTAAACAAATAATAAATACAGCAAGGTTTTAAGTATTAATATATCTTGCTGTACAATTCTTTAACAACATTAGCATTGCTATCGAAACGAATTTGTAGTTCCCAGACAGGTAATCCCATAATAAATAAATAAATGGTACACAAATGTGTTTGTAGTTATAAAAAAGAATAATTCATCTTTAGCGTTCAAATGAATCTCATTTGTACTTTTAAATTTCTCGCAAAGTTTATACAATAACTTTAATACAGTAATTTATTGTATTAATTATAAAATGTCTTAAAAGATTGTATAGATAACTCCATTCTTCCTATTCAGTAATTTAAAAACAGCCAGCATTCTTGTGCATTTTTATTTGAAGCTTATCAGTGGCAAATACCGATTAAATTAGCTGAGCCCTCCTACTCGTTTAGGAAGTAACAATATCGATAGCACTGTATTGATAATAGTTATTACAGGTATCAAACAAGTTACTGAATTATTCTGTGATTCTCAATTTTTTTCTTACAGTCTCCAATAAAAATGATGTTACTTTACATGTTTTAATGTTGCTCAGAATTTGTAGAACTAAATTTAGGCGGTTTTGTTAAAAGGTTATAGCAAACAAAAAATTTAGTAAATTTTTTAAGAGGAATAGTCCTTTTTACTGTTTTAATAAAGTAAAAATCCCTAAACAAACTGTCGATCCTTATTTTGTTTAACCTGTTTTTCAACTAGTTTCTCAAACGTATGTTTTCTTGTAGTTTTTCGTTGCCGATTCTCTTAACTTATAAGAATAAATTTGACCAAGTTATACATAGAGTTATAATGCACTTAAATTGTTTTTTCTACTTACTAACTACTGCCAGTAACTTTGTTTCTTCTAGATGTAGTCATGGACATTTGAAAGTACTTAGTGACGTTTTTACAATAATTGCTTCTGTTGGAGTCAGCTTTGGTAGATTAAACAGCTCCAGTATCGACTTTAATCAGCCTGTGCCTTGTCTATTCGATAGCTCAATCTATGGTGTATCGTCGATAGTTTAAGACCACGTTGTCTCGTGGCGCGCGCCTAATCCCCACCCTAGCACACAGTTTCCTGCCCCCAGTCTTTTGCTTGCCGTAGACCGACCAGCACGTCCGTTGCGGGTCTTAAACGTATTTGTTAACCTCGTGGACGTTAAGTTCGCCCCGCGCCTGTCTAAATGTAAGTGTTTCGATTTGTATTTGTTTTATATGCTCGTTAACCGCGAAAGTGTACATTATTTAGTCCAAGTGCCGTGTTCGAATGCACCTTAACCTCGCCGTTACAAGCCGCCGTTACGGAGTCGCTCACAATTATTTAAAGACTGATTTCAATTGTGAATAGTAGTAGAATTGAACCCCGTTTATTAAGTTTTACAGCACGAGCCGTCTGAACATCACCACTTCACCCAGGGCCCTGCTGCAGAAGTCCAGAAGACATCAAACCTACCGTGCACGTAACCCCTTTGTTCAGCTTAGGGTAAGTGTTAATCAGTTCCAAATACTTTTAACATAAACTTGTGCCTATTTTTCCCGAGGCTTAATTAGTGATAAACACTGTTTATTTGTCGATTAGTCATTTTGGCCGTCAGCCTTAATTTTATTCATGTGCAATTTCAGTCACGTTACTAACCGCGACTATCTCTCTCTTTCGTCTTCTTTCTAATATTTTAGCGGAGCTGACGCCTCCATTTTGGTCCTCCGGGCCGGATTTTTTGCATTGTAGCGACCTATAAACATTTAAAGTGCAAAGAACAAGTGTTAAAGTTCTCAGTAACCTCGAACCTTATTCAGTTTTAATAGCGAGGCATTTGCTTTATAAATAAGTTTTATTAGTGATTTATAAGTGTTATTTATTGTGCGAACAATTTCGAAGCGTGTTAAATTTCACAGTAATAAGCTAAGTTGCAAGCATTACGTAATCCTGTGTAATTTCCCGCATTTATTTCCTTTTGTCTAATTCAATACGCAGTAGTGACGTCACAAGCTGTAGCGTGCAGCCACATTCCGTTGCTATCAGCAGATTTATGGGACACCTGCGCAGATAAGGAACACTTGACTAAACAAGTTGGGCTCAATAGGCTCAATATTGATCCGTGAAAGCTACACTGTAGATTTATCCTGTTCAATAAGGAAAACTTGCAGCCGTTCTAATCTAATGCTTATGATTTGTAAAACGTTATGTCTTTTATTAACTTTATTATACAGTCCACTTTTCGTAATTAAATGTACCATTGTGTAGTCATTAGGTTTGGTTTAAACATAATTGCAATTTAATTTAAATTTTGTTTTTTGTTAATTTAAATTTTGTCACGATGGCTAATAACAACGCATATTGCCTTGATAAGTTGAAGGCTATATGCAGTGATTTAGAGCAAGTAAACAGCTTGCTCGGTGATAGTGAAATGTCTGAGGGCATAGTGCAGGAAGTCAGGCGCCTTCATGTCGAATTTATCGAAACTTTTGACCGCGCGGAGCAGACTTTTGACAGTCAAGCTTCCGAATTTGTCAAGAATGTCTTTATAGCAAAACGTCAATTTCAGGACACCTATCTGCCCATGATAGTAAAATATCCTAACCTCGTTAAGACGGAGGTTACCACGACCTCGCCTGTCAAATCAACACCGACTTCACCTAACCTTCCAAGTCTAACTTTGCCAAGCTTTTCGGGCCAGAGCGACGACTGGATAGATTTTGTTACGATGTACGACTCTATGGTACATAACAATGAGACGCTTAGCAATATCCAACGTTTTCAATACTTGAAGTCCGTCTTAAAGGGAGATGCACTGGCCATCGTCACCGGACTTTCCATCTCCGAAGCAAATTACAACATTGCTTACAATGCGTTGCGTAACCGATACGCGAACCCGCGACGTCTCGCAGATCATTACTTTAACATAATTAAAGACTTTCAGCCCATCAATAATGCTTCACCCGCGGAACTAAATCGTTTCTTAACCGCGCACTCTAATGCCGTCTGTGCATTAAGAGCTATACCTCTCGAAGACTTAGCGGATTTCTTATTGTTCTCTATGGCAATTAATAATCTGGATGCCAAGACACGATTAAGTTTTGAAAGCCGACTAGGCACTAACCGCATGCCGACATATAAATTATTGAACGACTTTATAACTGAACAGGCTAGAGCCCTGGAGATGCTTAGCCAACCAGCTGCCGTGGTTGTAGCAAACGCCGGACGTGGTCAAAGACCCCGCATGTTGGTGTCATCGATGGATAAACCCGGGTTTCAAGGGGCCCTTGAACCGAATAATTACTTGTCTGAACCTAACCTCACTTTGGGTCACAGCCCTAGATTTCAATCAGTAGCGTCAAATGACAATGGCCATCAGAATAAGGACGCCCAAGGTACTATTCAGTCCAAACGTGCTGCGCCAGTCACTATGCAACCGGTTAATCAACCACTACAACCTAACTTGTTGCCTATTATGAGTGCGCCTAGAACGTCAACATTTCGC
The DNA here is from genome assembly GCA_036971475.1 of Prosapia bicincta. Taxonomy (NCBI): domain Eukaryota; kingdom Metazoa; phylum Arthropoda; class Insecta; order Hemiptera; family Cercopidae; genus Prosapia; species Prosapia bicincta. Next base: position 170,623,904 of record JBAIZL010000001.1, on the reverse strand, counting down.
AATCGCTCGCCACCGCTTAACCTCAATCAGTCTAACATGCCTACCACGCGTGTAGGTAAATGCTACTACTGCGGAGAAAGTCACAGCATCATTAATTGTCAACGATTTATTTCTCTTACCATAGCGGAACGCATTGACGCTATTTCAAAATTACAACGGTGTTATAATTGTCTCGGCTCTCATTATCAAGCTCAGTGTCAGTCTCGTCATCGTTGTAGACAATGCAGCCAAGCACATCACACACTGCTGCACAACGACGCACCGCCGCAGCAATGACTAGCCGCCCCACGACGCCTTAGGCCAACCGCTAGCCATCCAATCGATACTAAAGCTCAACCTCGTTCTTTGTCATGCAACATTACCTCGTCTCTCGCCCTGTTGGGTACCATGCAAGTCGTCCTACAGGACCATTATGGTCAACCTCGTTTTCTAAGAGCTATTATCGACCCCGGCAGTCAGATATCTGCCATTACGAAACAAGCTAGCGATATGTTGAGCCTGCCTACTCGAAGATCGAACCTGTCTTTGATTGGCGTCGCTGCCAAGTCTACACGTATTCACGAATACGTAACTTTAATTTTATTCTCACGACATGACGCGGGCGTCATGCTGACTACGGAAGCCGCTGTGCTCAACCATATAACTGACCCGCTGCCAGCTGATAAATTATCCTCTGCTTTAAGCGCTCAATATCAGCACTTACCGTTAGCTGATCCTCAGTTCGACTTACCTGCCCCTGTTGACATTATACTGGGCGCCGATGTCTTCACGCAAATAATTATCAACGGGCCTCGTACCATCATTCATGGCCAACCATCGGCACTTAACACACTTTTAGGTTGGGTCATTATGGGATCTGTACCTTACAGTACGCCACAACAACCACGCGTGTTTATCACCTCGCTCAAGTCTATCGACGAAAACATGCGACGATTTTGGGAAATCGAAGAGGTAAACGAGACTAACTTGTTGAGCCCTGATGAGCAGCTCTGCGAAAATTTATTTGCCACTACTACTGAACGTGACGCCACTGGGAGATATGTCGTAGCTTTGCCTTTTAAACCTGACGCCGTCGAACTTAAGTCAAACCGTAATGTCGCTCTTGCTAGTTATCATGCTCTGGAACGCCGTCTGAGCCGACAACCGGATGTCGCACGACAATATCATCAGTTCATGAAAGAATATATGACTTTAGGTCATATGTACCCTGCCGTTACGCCTTCGAATTATTTAATACCACATCATTGCGTTTTCAAGGCCGATAGTTCTACTACTAAATTACGAGTAGTTTTCAATGCTTCTGCCCCTGACTGCAACGCGCATTCTTTAAACCAGCAATTGCTGGCTGGCCCTAAGTTACAAAGGGACCTGTCCAACGTTATTATCTCGTTTCGATTGTTTGTTCACGCCGTCTGTGCGGATCTTAAAATGATGTACCGCCAAATTGCCGTGCGCAAGGATGATCGTCGTCATCAACACATTTTGTACAGACCGACTCCTCATTCTCCACTGATGGAGTATGAACTAGCCACTGTCACTTACGGGCTTACCCCGTCTGCTTATTTAGCCCTACGTACACTCGAACAGCTCGTCAAAGATGAGGGCGACTGTTACCCTGCTGCGTCGCATGCCATTCTTCATCAAACGTACGTTGATGATGTAGTCACTGGCGCCGATACGTCCGAGGACGCCCAGGAATTAATACGGCAACTTATTAGCATCTTCGCACTGGCAGGACTAGAGCTCAGGAAATGGTCTTCCAGCGATCCCGCGCTGCTGTCGACGCTGCCATCTTCTCACCTGGAGCACCCGTTGTTATTCCAAGACGACTCTACCGCTGTTAAAATATTGGGACTCCAATGGCATCCTGTTAATGACTCGTTTTCTTATCGTATTCAAAACTTTGTGTCGGTGCCTACGAAACGCACCATTCTCTCTTATGTCGCTCGCACCTTCGACCCACTGGGCTTCCTTACGCCTATCACATTTTGGATCAAGTCATTTTTGAAACAATTGTGGCTCGAAAGGTTATCATGGGATGAACCTTTGCCAACCGCGCTGCGCAGTCGTTGGGACAGCTTCATTGTCCACTTCGCTAAGTTAGCTGACATTCAAATACCTCGACATGTGGGCACACGTGATACCAAACATCATTTATTAGGCTTCTGTGATGGGTCCGAAGCTGGTTACGCAGCCGCCATCTACTTGCGAACTGAATGGAACGGTTTAGTTTCCGTCAGCCTTCTAAAGGCTAAAAGCAGAGTGGCTCCCGTCAAAACACTCACTATACCTCGAATGGAGCTCTGCGGCGCCGTCTTACTGGCCAAGCTCTATAAGTCTGTTCAGCCTGCTGTGAATTTTGTGGCCGACAACACTACGCTTTTCTTCACCGACTCAGAAATTGTGCTGCATTGGCTTAGCACCCCGCCACATATTTTGAAAACTTTCGTTGCCAACCGTGTTATTGAAATTACCTCGAACACTTCGACCAATCATTGGTACCACGTCTCAACTGTTGACAACCCCGCGGACGTTGCTTCCCGTGGGTGTCTACCCGCGCAGTTTGCTACACATGCACTGTGGTGGCACGGACCACCATGGGCGTCACAATGTACTACCTCTTGGCGTTTGTCTAAGCCAACTGGACCGAACCGCGACCTGACCGAGCTCAAGACCGAGCCTCAGGTGCTCTGCGCGACTGTCCAAGCGCCTAACCACTTATTGAACGTTATTGAGCGTCATTCCAATCTAACCACGCTGCATCATGTCTTCGCTTACGTGCTTCGTTTCGTTAACAATTGCCGCATTAAGACCCAGTCTACCAGCCATTGTCACAACACTCGCTACAAAGCCAAGAACACCGTAGCCAAGATTCCATTCGCTGCACCTTCAGTACAAGAATTAAGGAACGCCAGAAATCTTTGCGTTAAGCTCGTACAAGAGCTAGCCTTCAGCGAAACGTTGCAACGCCTACACCGCGGCGCCCCGATCAGTGCTCAACTTCGCAACCTAACGCCCTTTATCGACTCAGTGGGGCTACTTAGGGTGGGCGGACGTCTTAATCATGCTGATATACCATACGCAGCTAAGCATGCCATTTTACTGCCTAAGCGGCATCATTATGTCAATCTTGTATGCGATCATTATCACCGCCTCGCCTTACACGCTGGGCCGCGTACCACGCAAGCGATGATCAATGGTGAGTTCTGGATCGTTGTGCTACGTTCGTTGTTACGACAACGCATTCATGCTTGCATGCGATGCTTTAGACTACAGTCGAAACCTCGGCCACCTATGATGGCAGCTTTACCGTCTTCTCGTGTCACTCCGTCGCCACCTTTCTGTAAGGTAGGCATTGACTTTGCTGGACCTTTCGACACTAAGGTCAACCATCTTCGTACGGCAAAGATCCTGAAAGCTTACTTATGCCTATTTGTTTGTATGGCCACTAAGGCTGTACATTTGGAAGTAGTATCAGACCTCTCTACTGATGCTTTTCTCACCGCGCTTCAGCGTTTTGTCGCAAGACGTGGTCTGCCTACAGACATTTATTCAGATAATGGCACCAATTTTGTCGGCGCCGCCAACCGCCTGCACGAGGTCTATAAGATGCTCGACCAATCCAAGTCAATCATCCAACGCAAGCTCGCCGCACAACGGGTTGAATGGCACTTCAACCCTCCAGCCGCACCACACTTCGGCGGACTTTGGGAAGCTGCCGTTAAATCCGTCAAAGGGCTCCTACGCCGTACTCTTGGCACTACGTTATTGAACCTCGAGGAGTTAGCTACGTTATTTATACGCATCGAAGCTATTCTCAACAGTCGACCTATTTTCGAGGTCTCGCCTGACCCCAACGAAGGAGCTTCGTTCCTTACGCCCGGACACTTTCTCATCGGCCGTCCCCTTCTAGCACTCCCTGAGGAATGTCATTTTGAACCCGCGCTCAAATCCCGATGGACTATGCTACAGCAGATGACCAATCGGTTTTGGAAAACCTGGTCTACCCAATACCTACACTCCCAGATTCAACGCTGTAAATGGAACAAAGACGCCTCACCCCTCCAGGAGGGTCAGCTTGTATTTATCACTGGAGAACATCCGAGCCCTCTTCATTGGCCAATGGGTCGGATCGTACGTCTTCACCCTGGACCCGACCGGATAACTCGCGTAGTCACCGTCAAGACCTCACATGGACAGTTAAAGCGACCTGTCCATAAGCTTGTAGGCTTTCCGTTACAACCTTAATCTCTTGACCGCTTCTTCAGCACCTGTGTGGTACAACCGCGTTTCCTCGAGTTCTTAATCTCACTCGACTTCTTCGCCTCTTCAGCAATTTTGTCCAACCTCGTTTCTTTAAGTATCTTCAACGCCATAGATTTCTTCGCTACATCTTCAGCACCTCGCTTCTTCCAGTCAACCCCGTTCACCGTCACCCAGTGGTTACCCAGGGTGTGCGGTAGTCTATTGTCTTCAGCACAGCTAATGGAGCTATTCACTTCATCTGCTCTTTTCTGCTTTCTTCGTACCCCGACCACTTCTTCTTCGGCACCCTCGGTCTCCGGTGCTCTCTAGTTCTTCGCCCTCTACCCACCTGGCGGATTAAAAACATCCGTTTTTGGTGGGCGGAATGTTGGAGTCAGCTTTGGTAGATTAAACAGCTCCAGTATCGACTTTAATCAGCCTGTTCCTTGTCTATTCGATTGCTCAATCTATGGTGTATCGTCGATAGTTTAAGACCACGTTGTCTCGTGGCGCGCGCCTAATCCCCACCCTAGCACACAGTTTCCTGCCCCCAGTCTTTTGCTTGCCGTAGACCGACCAGCACGTCCGTTGCGGGTCTTAAACGTATTTGTTAACCTCGTGGACGTTAAGTTCGCCCCGCGCCTGTCTAAATGTAAGTGTTTCGATTTGTATTTGTTTTATATGCTCGTTAACCGCGAAAGTGTACATTATTTAGTCCAAGTGCCGTGTTCGAATGCACCTTAACCTCGCCGTTACAAGCCGCCGTTACGGAGTCGCTCACAATTATTTAAAGACTGATTTCAATTGTGAATAGTAGTAGAATTGAACCCCGTTTATTAAGTTTTACAGCACGAGCCGTCTGAACATCACCACTTCACCCAGGGCCCTGCTGCAGAAGTCCAGAAGACATCAAACCTACCGTGCACGTAACCCCTTTGTTCAGCTTAGGGTAAGTGTTAATCAGTTCCAAATACTTTTAACATAAACTTGTGCCTATTTTTCCCGAGGCTTAATTAGTGATAAACACTGTTTATTTGTCGATTAGTCATTTTGGCCGTCAGCCTTAATTTTATTCATGTGCAATTTCAGTCACGTTACTAACCGCGACTATCTCTCTCTTTCGTCTTCTTTCTAATATTTTAGCGGAGCTGACGCCTCCAGCTTCTTTACAGCCTCTATTCCACCGCTACCAAAGTAACGTATCAGTATTGCTTAACGTTACCTTGACAACAAGCTTAATATTGATTGGCTAGTGATACCGTCAACGTCTTTTGGCTTTCACGTACAGAGGAAACGTTACCAGAAGTAGACATTACTTCAAACAGTACGATTTGAAATTAGAACCTAGGTTATTATTTTCTTTCTACACATAATTGGAATTTGCAAAAAAAAAATTATATTCGCCAGGTAGAGTTTTATATAATAAAACAAGGAGGTGACTTCCAAAGGTTTAAAGTTTTGAAATAAAAACTTCACTTTAGAATACCCAAACAAGGTTTTAAAATCATTGCTTTTATAAAACAGAGCCCAATGTTGTACTATATAACTGCAATAATCGAAATAGGATTGATTTGGTTTTAAAAACAATAATGTTTACTAAGACACGATATAGGCAGTAGAAAGCTTTAGTACTGCCCACCTTGTTCCATGCAGCGATGCAGAAATGTACACTAAAATGGAGGCTACTTTCATGTACTATATTCTAATTTAGTATATTAAAGAGCTCTGTTTTACATTAAAAAACGAAAGTGTACGGCCTATATGAAACGTTTGTAACCTGACTGCCGAGCTTTTGAGAATTTACCTTAAAAGCGGTTATGTCTTGTATTTTAGTAACACCTATAGTAGACTTCTTTAATCGTCATTTTTTAGCTCCCTATCAGCTTTCTATTCATCTGTACTTAGTTCCCTATCAACGACTAAATAAGGGTTATCGTGTATAAAGAGTCTGACGCCAATGAGATTACACCTAAAAAACTCAAATAACAAAATTTTTAAAATACAAAATTTAAGAGAAAACTAGTGGAAACCATAAGCGAGGTATTTCAATTTACTCAAAATACAAGTTGGAGAGCTAGCAGAAACATATTCCTCCGTTTTTTTATTTCATAAAATGAAACGCTTTACACTTCTTCAAACTCTCAATATTATTTCTACTTTTAAGATATTAGAACACTTTAAAATTAAAGTTTAACAAATAATATTTTCCTTTCTTTACTTACACTTCGTGCATGAAACAATTCTACAGTAAAACGATATATTGCTCCTTAATATAATTTTACGTTTACAAAACTTAATTCCATTTGATGTAAATGTTGTCGCACGAGGCAAACCTCAGGCTGCGGTTATGGCCGGCCCGTTAATATGCAAGAAAGCTCTTTATAACTTCGCCGCAGTTATTTATTGCTACATTAAACAACCGGACAAATCTGAGAACTCGGTGGAAGTAAATTATACATCCTCGGGGAAAGCTTTAATATACCGACTCCTCGCCTCACTCGCTGAGATTCTCAAATTGTTTTGTAATAGCGATGAAGTATGGACCTGTCCTAAATTTAATTCCGCCAACTTGATTCACGCTCGGTGCGAATTTAGTAAGAGTATTTGCTCAAATTGTGAATTAGTTTTTGAAATAATGATCAAATATTGGACTGTAATTATTACTGAACGTAAAAGCTAAAGTCGTTCTCCAATACTATTCTTCATTTATTTTCTACGCTCCGCTGTGTCTCCTGTGTATTATATATATATATATATATATATATATATATATATATATATATATATATATATATAATAAATTTAAAATATTTCAAAAACAAGAATACTTTTAATGAATATATTTATTCAAAGCTTTTCGCCGATAAAATAGTACCAGCATCTTCAGGAAAATAATTATAAACGACCATATAGTCGTTTGTAGCACATATGATTTAATTTTGTAAAAATATTTTATTAGATAATTATTTTCCTGAAGATGCTGGTACTATTTTATTGGCGAAAAGCTTTGAATAAATATATTCATTAAAAGTATTCTTGTTTTTGAAATATTTTTAATTTATTAACTATATTACAAGGAAAAACATATCACCATATATATATATATATATATATATATATATATAAATGTAGATATAAATATAGATAGATAAATAGATGGATAGATAGACAGTTTTATATATATATATATATATATATATATATATATATATATATTTGTAGTTTTGCAACACTGTTTTCTTGTATTCACTTATCACTTTCACTATATGTACTTAAACAAGAATCTTACTTGGTATTTATGCGAGTTAACTTTCAAAGACTGGTCTAGACTCCAGTATGCCCGACGATGGAGACAAGACCAATCTTTGAAAGTTAACTCGCATAAATACCAAATAAGATTCTTGTTTAAGTAGATATAGTGAAAGTGATATATATATATATATATATATATATATATATATATATATATATATATTAAAACAACATAGGTTATTCAAATAGAATAATATCAATGTTTCCACCAATTTCCAAATATTGAAAATATGAAATTTATAAAAGAAATTAATAAAGGATTAAGAATGAAATAAATGAAGAATTTGAAATATACATATACAGTAATAATAACAAATTAATCAAAGAACAAATACAAATACATTCTAAATTTGATACTATATTCAATGTCTATAATGTTACAGCAACAAAATAAACTTGGCAATTTGTATAAATTTACCAACAATTCTATTTATAATTTAACAGATGTTTTAGGCCTATTTCTTGCATTATTGTATTTTTCATTCCTGATGATGTTGGTACTGTTTACCAATGAAAAACTTTGAATATAAATAAATAATATTCTTGTATTTGAATAACCTATGTTGTTTTAAATTATTAAACAAGAAAACATATTATATATATATATATATATATATATATATATATATATATATATATAAATATATATATATATACGTATATATATATATATATATATATATATATATATATATAAATATATATATATATATATACGTATATATATATATATATATATATATTTATATATATATATATATATATATATATTAAATATGGTGATATGTTTTCTTGTATATATAGTTAATAAATTAAAAATATTTCAAAAACAAGATTACTTTTAATGAATATATATATATATATATATATATATATATATATATATATATATATTACACAGGAGACAGAGCGGAGCATAGAAATTAAGAGCAGAATAGAATTAGAGAACGACTGTAGCTTTCACGTTCAGTAACAGCTTCAGGCCAATAATTTATCATTATTTCAAAAACTAAATCACAGTTTGAGCAAATACTCTTAATAAATTCGAACCGGACATGAATCAAGTTGGTGGAATTAAATTTAGGTAGGTAGATCTACCTATTTATCTCTATTTATTCCTCCCTTTTCTCTTTTTGTGTTCTCCTAAGATTGGACGTTCGATTCATTCAGTTCATATTAGTTCTTTATTCGTTCATACCAGTTCTTATTCAACTGATATTTGTAACTCTTTTTTTCTAGCACAGTGCAATTCTAATTGGATTTATCCTTCATTCACGGGATGATTTGACGGTTTAGTTACTTATCCAATTATGAGAAACAACTGTAATCCATACGGCTTTGGATCATGGTATTTTTATCTTCCAGGCTAGTAGAGTTTCATACCCTACTTTTTTTCAACTTGAAAAGCCATTTCAGGAGGTAATAAATACTTAAATGTCTCCTTTGCTCTAACTATCTCCGTGATCTAGACAAATATTTATGCGGGAAGTAAAGGGAAACGAAAATAAATGTTTTAAATTATCATCAAGATAAACCCGCAGGAAAATATAATTACTGTTTTAATGTTGTTAGAGCTGTTATTTGGCTTCCCTCGTTCGTTTTAATGGATTCCGTTTACAGAACTGCCTTGCTAAGGAAAAACAGTGTCTTGAAAATTAATTCAAAAAACATCAATTACATATTTTTGCTAATTAATAGATCAGAAAATACATTATTTTAAACAATAATATATACAAATGTTAAGCAGTTGGTTATAGCAACATTTATAGAAACTTGTTATAAGTCGGAATGGCCGGTATAATTAACTACCATTCTACTTTTAAAAACTAATCTTTACATTACTAAACGTCGAAGCGTGGCATAGCAATGCTGAAAATATTTAATATTGATTAGTAAAATTTGCAGAAGGTGTTTACAGTAATAATTGGTCACTAATATATTTTGGTGAAACGAATGAGGTGGTGCAGTGAGGAAGAAAGGTACAAACATTATTCAGATGCCATAGTTTGGGTACACTAAGTAAATAAAAACTTTAACGCGCTTTAAATTTGAAACGAAATAATGTTCCTGCTAAGCGGAATAATACATACTATATAAATTTACGAATATTATTAGGCTAATTATATTTTGCAAATATATTATGGGTGAGCTAAACCTTTACTTTTAGACATAACAAAAAATTTAGAGTTAATGACAGCAACTGTTCAACTCCCCCACGTTAGAAAGGAAGTTCAAGAGAACTGAAGACAGATACGGTTCTATACACTAACAATACATGGTGAATGAACTTATGACAGACACTATTATACGAACTAATGTTTGATGAAGATGCCAAGAGCTGATGAGAGTAACTAACTGTTCTACTCACTTACGATTCGAGATAGATGAAGAGAGCTGATAACAGTAACTTTTCTACATGTTAACGGCATGAGATAAATTATGACAGCTGATGACAGTCACTACTCAACGCACTAATGTTACGATGGAGATGCCAAGAGCTGATGACAGTAACTGTTCTACATAATAACTATACGAGGTAGATGAAGAGAGTGATAACAATAAGTTTTTACACGTTGACGGGATTAGATAAATTATGACAGCTGATGACAGTCACTACTCAACGCACTAATGTTACGATGGAGATGCCAAGAGCTGATATCAGTAACTATTGTACTTACTAACGATACGAGATAGATGAAGAGAGCTGATAACAGTAACGTTTCTACATGTTAACGGCATGAGATATATTATGACAGCTGATGACAGTCACTACTCAACGCACTAATGTTACGATGGAGATGCCAAGAGCTGACAACAGTAATTATTGTACTTACTAACGATACGAGGTAGATGAAGAGAGCTGATAACAGTAACTTTTCTACATGTTAACGGCATGAGATAAATTATGACAGCTGATGACAGTCACTACTCAACGCACTAATGTTACGATGGAGATGCCAAAAACTGATAACAGTAACTGTTCTACTTAATAATGATACGAGGTAGATGAAGATAGCAGATAACAGTAACTTTTCTATACATTGACGTCATTAGATAAATTACGACAACTGAGGACACTCACTGTTTGACGCACTAATGTTACGATGGAGATGCCAAGAGCTGATAACAGTAACTGTTCTACTTAATAATGATACGAAGTAGATGAAGATAGCAGATAACAGTAACTTTTCTATACATTGACGTCATTAGATAAATTACGACAACTGAGGACACTCACTCTTTGACGCACTAATGTTATGATGGAGATGCCAAGAGCTGATGACAGTAACTGTGCTACACAGTAATGTAACAAGGTAGATGAAGAGAGCTGACGAAAGTAAGCTTTATACTCATTCATTTTACAAGATAGTGACGCCCACTAGGCTGTACCTGAGTCACTCACTGACGTTACGAGCACAATGTCGACAGCTGATGGCAGTTGCTTTTCTATTTATTAATCTTGGAGGGAGATGACGAAAGCAGAAACTGTATTTCTTCTACACACTTACGTTACGAAGGAGATGACAACAGTTGATGGCAGACCGTCCTACTCTCTAACGTTACGAGGGAGTTAACAACAGCTGATGACAATAGCGACAATGACTATTATAACTTACTCAATAACGTTATACTCAATAGCGAGGGAGATGACGATATCATATTATGTTAAGCGTATCTCCTGTTTTCAATAACGCCAGAAGTATATTGATGAGAACTGATGGCATTAAATTTATACCAGCCCAGTTATATTTCAACCGAGATATATTTTACTCAATCCTTTTGAACCAGTTGCTATAAATTGTGTAGTGACGTATTGAGGGTAGTTCTAACGTCATTACGTGCTGTTGAGGCAAATTTATATCCATTATAGAATGCGAATAAACCACAATGTGATATGACCTGTGGTATTGTGTCACACAGCATAATGCACGACAGGGAAAGTTACCCATTGCACACTTGCGTGACGAACATGTGTGTCAGATTGACACAGTAAACAGCTGCCATTTTATAAGTCTACATCGTTTTGAAATCAATAAACGTGGAAAGCAGCAAATATTGCCACTCTTTGCAAGTACATCTATTCCCCTAATTCTAAGAATTAAAAACGTTAAAAAAATTATAAACGCAACAAAATAACAGCTCTTTTTTACCTCCAATTTTATTTAGAACAAACTTAAAAATTATCCCTAAATGGAATTCAAAATGATATTAACAATCAGTGATATATAATTTAAATTATACATTCAAGGGTAATACTACCTGAATATTTGCTAGTTCAGTGGCTTTAAGATATATTTAATAAAGTTTGATGGGTAAAGTTTAATGAGACCACCTCTCTAACCTAGATAGACAGTAGATCCTCTTCCGTTAGAACATCAGCACTGTCCAAGAGAGTTAATAAAACCCTGATGCCAGTACTAGAATGCCCCTAAAATACACTATTACTGACCAATCATACCTCAAAATCCACAGATGATAATAGTTTATCTGATTGCTCCTTGAAACTACCAAGAAAATATTATTTATAGAGTTAATTTCAGCCCAATTTCTGTTCTCATATTTACCAAACTACTAACTCGGCCAAGAAACCCATCATCAAGTCGTAGGTTTAGCACAAACGTTTACCTGTTTAGGCTCAAATATGCTCTAATGTCTACAAATATTCCTAATAGAAGTGAAGATGAATATATTTAAAATGAAAATATCTTTATTAAAGAAGGAAAAGCCTTCATAATATTTTAGGCAATTTCTTAGTCTTTACTTCTACAAAATATGAATTTTTAATTTCACTGCTCACCGGAGACGATTCACTCATCTCTCTGTATTATGGAAGATATGTCTCTTAAACTTTATCTCCCCAAATACTATTTATGCTATTATAACCATAAAACGTTACTATATATTTTGTTTTTTTCTAATATTACAAAATGTTTGCAACGGTATCGATCAGTATTAATACAATAACGGCCATTAGAAGTTAAAATTGTACAACCAAGATAAGTGATCTATATTTTACAAAGACAACATACAAATCTCGCTTTTTGTTATATACATACAACTTATATATATATATTTAAGGGCTAGAGCACTTGGTTGGAATCCCGAATTCAATCTCTAATAACACTAAAGAGTTTATCAATGCTTTAAGCTATTGGTAGGTAAACTGATTATGATAAAACAACTATATCAAGAGGTAAACATAAAATAATAACAGAGGTCAGGTTATTTTGCTCTATAAACATTTTGCTCGAGTAAAGGCAAATCTACCAATATAGGCGATTCCCGAACCTCTCCAAAACTGATAGTGAATTTTTACTAAGTAAAAACATACTGAATTTTTTAGTTAAAAAATGTTGACATCTTTTGTCAGTTATTAAGCAGGTAATAAAAATAAAAAGATGATGAGCACTTAAAGGCCAATCAGTGCTTGAAATCGACATTTTTATATTGTTTACTTGATTTCTTGGTCTTGTCCGATAGAATCTAAAAATTCAAACTTAATAATATAGGGTGTAACTGATTGGAATTAGGACGAAAGACGAGTGAGAAACAAAAACTTAATCGCTTTCCGAGCTTCAGTATTATAATTAACTATGCCCCCTCTTAAACGCGCTTCACTTGGAAAATTTATATTTTCAGAATTTTGTTGAAAACAATTTTAAATATTTCTCAGACTCAGAACACAAAATAAATTACGATATAACCTCACTTGATCCACCACAAACAGAAATTGAAAAGCAACGCTCCATAGAAACGCTTTTCCCATTACAGACGCAGGAAGCACATATTTCCTGCCGGAGATGTTTCGGATTTGCAAATCAAAGACTTTACTATACAAATACATATCTGAATAACCCGCTACTTTGACTTTTCATTTCCTTCTTTAAAATGGAAAGCTTGACGATCTTTGACAATATCGATTATGTGATACGGAACTGAGGAAATGGGTGCCGTGCGCGCAGGCAGACATTTACCTTTTATCAAAACACTGAGATAAATAGCAATTCTAAGAGTTTTAAAGTTTACAGCGTATAGTACTTGATTACTAAACGCAATACCTTGGATTCGGTTTAAGGAACCAAGTAGTATTTATAGTTACTTTTCTTTGCAATTCTTGCCCAAAAATTGAGTAGGCCTGCCTAGGTTCATCACTGGCAAGGGTGGTTAGAGGGGGGGTTCTGATTACGCTACTTTAAATAAATACCGAATTATTCACCAATTTATACGTGATACATATCTACTTAACGAGTCTTCGTAGTTTTCGGAGTTTTCGTAGTTAATACTAAAAAAAAGAATACTATTCAAAATTATCAACATGTTGACATTTTTAATTTAAAGAAATATGGGGATTTGATAGTTTATCTTTCTTAGTTCAACTTTTTCCGTAGTTAATAAATTAATTTTTTTGCAGATAAAAAAGAAATAAACTCGGTAAAATGTTACCTTTGATTTCATGAGTAAAAATTGAACACCACTCTGGTGTCATTATTATGCACAATTAGTTCGTTTGGGTACACAGTAAACAGGGCCAGTGTTTACACAGGAATTATCAGGGTACTCGGGATACTCACGGTAGAAACTAACCAGCCAGTACAGAGGACCATAAACCTTCTTTATATCCCAAATCAAGGATTGCATGGACTATAATCGTAAATTCCTCTTGTAAACACCGTTTTCTTATCCTTTATAGCCTATAATACTCAAACTGACTAATAACTTTAAAACCACATTATTGTTGAACATAAGAAGACAATTTTAAGACAGCGAAAAGACATTAAGATTTATCAAGGATTTGGGAAACCAACGGTATGGATGGACCATAAACTGTACCACTTGGATTACTTGAGCGATTAAAAGACCGGATGTCGAAGGTTATATGAGTCGAAAGTATTTCCGGAAGAAGTGCGGACTGTGAGTGTGTGTGTGTGTGTGTGTGTGTGTGTGTGTGTGTGTGTGTATGTGTGTGTGTGTGTGTGTGTGTGTGTGTGTGTGTGTGTGTGTGTGTGTGTGTGTGTGTGTGTGTGTGTGTGTGTGTGTGTGTGTGTGTGTGTGTGTGTGTGTGTGTGTGTGTGTGTGTGTGTGTGTGTGTGTGTGTGTGTGTGTGTGTGTGTGTGTGTGTGTGTGTGTGTGTGTGTGTGTGTGTGTGTGTGTGTGTGTGTGTGTGTGTGTGTGTGTGTGTGTGTGTGTGTGTGTGTGTGTGTGTGTGTGTGTGTGTGTGTGTGTGTGTGTGTGTGTGTGTGTGTGTGTGTGTGTGTGTGTGTGTGTGTGTGTGTGTGTGTGTGTGTGTGTGTGTGTGTGTGTGTGTGTGTGTGTGTGTGTGTGTGTGTGTGTGTGTGTGTGTGTGTGTGTGTGTGTGTGTGTGTGTGTGTGTGTGTGTGTGTGTGTGTGTGTGTGTGTGTGTGTGTGTGTGTGTGTGTGTGTGTGTGTGTGTGTGTGTGTGTGTGTGTGTGTGTGTGTGTGTGTGTGTGTGTGTGTGTGTGTGTGTGTGTGTGTGTGTGTGTGTGTGTGTGTGTGTGTGTGTGTGTGTGTGTGTGTGTGTGTGTGTGTGTGTGTGTGTGTGTGTGTGTGTGTGTGTGTGTGTGTGTGTGTGTGTGTGTGTGTGTGTGTGTGTGTGTGTGTGTGTGTGTGTGTGTGTGTGTGTGTGTGTGTGTGTGTGTGTGTGTGTGTGTGTGTGTGTGTGTGTGTGTGTGTGTGTGTGGATTTGTATAATATAAGTCAAGTAAAAAAAGGCTTACTAAACAATAAAAATTAAAGTTGAAAGTCTGTTGTTTTCCGGTAGAAGTGTAGGATTGCAAAAACCAAATCCTATTCACACTACTGAAATTTTTACTTTGAAGGATCTCTAATTGGGGTACCCGTCCTATGATCTGGTTATGAGGCTTCTTGATCCCGGACATAACAAAAATTACAATATTTGTTGTTATTTATGATATTTAAAATTTATTATTTTTCCTAAATGGTTTTTTTTATTTTTATGATTCTATTGAATTTTACTTACAAGAAACTACAAACTTTTTCATTAAATGGATTTTCTAATGGTGTTACCAAAGTCTTCTTGGAAGCGAAACGATTTTAATGAGAATTTAATCGGATTACTCCATCCGCTAGTTAAAGTTATCAGGGAACAGCTGTTGCAGTTTGCTAATACACTAACGGTCTCGGTACTGTAAAACATTGAATTATATTCCAGCCTATATAATTAATATATTTTTATGTGAAACACCAAATCATTTCATTAATATTGTTCGAAAAATAACTTCTAACTGGATATAGCCCTATAACAAAATGTAGTGGCTTTGTGGTTTAATAGAAAGACTCTTGAATATTGTCGTAAACGTTCTGGGTTCGATCTCCGGTACCGCCAAAGACTTTTTTTATACATTTTCAGTCCCCAGGTCAACTTTTTTAATCCCAAGACATAGCCTCTAAATATGAGTAGGTTTACTTAAAGTTAATCATAGGGTAATAGAGGTGGTTGAAGCTCGAGCCAGGTAAGGACAGATAAATTGTGTAAATGAAGAAATTATATTTTAAACACATTATTGAAGTGTCACTTCTTATGTAGTAGTTCTGGAAAAGCGGCCAAATAGCTGTGCCTGGTGTGTGCTCGTATCTTCCCAAGGGTGGTCCGATGACCAAACTAGGCCTTATAGGAAGGTGGTAAGATATTTTCATTCTGGTACCACGGGTCCTGGCACCAGCCTTCTCATGTTATGGCCTGACACTAGAAACCCGGTTAGGAGTTACAAGTTTGAGGTTGGATTCGTGGGGGTGGTAATTTCACATGCTAGACTGTGGATTCCCCACATAAGGAAATTATTATGTATTCTTTTGACAATGTGAAGATTGGTCACAACCAGATACTCCTTGCCAACGCCCTTCTTTTTTCACTATCTTTCTTTCTTCAAATTTTCACTAAACCCAAACCGAATGTCACTTCTTATGGCTCTCAACGTCTAGCGGGATAGGTTTATATCCGCCCTGGACCAAGTCCCAGGTCTACGAGTTGAACCTTAACCAACCGAGAGTGGAAGAAGTTTCGATTGCACTACCAGCACCAAATACTTCTACTTGCCCCAAGAGGTTTTGGAAAATCGTAGTGTCTGGTTGGAGCTCGTCTCGTCCCAGGGACTAGCTCGTTACCAGTCCAGGTCTTACAGTAAAGTTACAAGACTCTGGCATACTGGTACCTCTTAGTGGGGGTAGTAGTTTCAAATGTTGAACTGAAGATTATCCACATAAAGATCTGTTTTTGTGTTTTTTTTACCAGGAGGAGAGTTATAAGAAGCAAATACTCCTTGTTACCACTCTTTTTTTCAACATCTTTTTTTTTTTTTAATTGTTCACACATCACAATTCCGAGTTTGACTTTTGATGTCCCTCATTGACTAGTGGGCAGGTCTATGACTACTGGCTGTTGCCTTTCTTAGTCCATGTCCTCATTCTTTAGGTCCGACCATTATTGAAAGCCAACCAAATGTGGGCTATCCTAACTGGACCGAACCAATCTGCGGGGCATTCTGACTTGCGAAATATTAGGCTGATCAAAAGGTTCTACTTTGGTAGTTCTGGGAGACCGGGTGAAATCGTCGTACTATTTAGAGTCCCGTCTGAGAGGCGGGTTGTGCCCAGTCTAGAACTTACAGTTAGACCCTTGAGCTCTTACATCTGGTACCGTGGGTCTTGGTATGAAGTGTTTCGATCCTAGTGACGCGCGTCGTCTGGATTGATCAGCTGAGAGCTTGAGGTTGAATTCGTATGATCAGAGGATTCGTTCCACACCAGACGAATACCGTATAGGCAGAGGGATATAGATTATCCACCACACTCTACTACTAATCAGTGTGGATCCGGCCGCGAACACCATCGTGGGCTAGATGAGCCGTCTCCATTTAGTCGAAAGACCAATCAAATAGAAACTGTAAATAATAACTGTAGCTTACTTTACAAGGAGTGATTCATGGACTATGTCGTCATGAGTTCTCAAGATAGTGTGTAACAGTCCAAACGTCAAAGAATTTTGTTCTCTTCACTTATTATCGGTTAGTACTAACAGATATTTAGGCCTTCGAATAAAGGTTTCTTGGAGGTTATGTTTAAATCATTTTCCCATCCAATATCCTACAGCCTATATTTGCAATCTGTTTTTATTGTATTTTATGAGTTTATGTCTTTTCAATAAGTGAGCAATATATATTTTGGGAAACTTTAACTATTAAGTACTTTTACAATGTTAATTTCCCATCGATATCCTAATAACTTACTTAATTTGATTTGATAAATAACATTATTTGAAATTATAATTCTTTACAGTTTCAGGACTATAGTTTTTTTTTCTGAGACGCCGTTTATCACTGCATGCTACAAATTGTACACGATTAAAGGAAATTGTTAAACGTGAAGGGAAACTGAGGGAACAGTTCCCTTTTATGACCGTATATGGAATCTTTTTATATTTCTGCATTGAGAGACGGAGGATATTGCTTCCGCAATGGGATCATTACCAGCTTTATTGTCCGAATTCAACCGCACCAGAAGAGATTTCCACATTATAAATCCGTATAACGAAGTCAATACACACCGACTGTTTGGCTGTAATGGACATTTTCAATAACCTCCCATTAGTTTCCCCATTAGTGGGTGACTGCCCCTGAATTTGTCATGAACACTTTGATTGCTCCATCGTATGAACTGCGAAATCATTTAAACCAGTTGCGCCCTATTTAATGTGTTCGCTAATAGTATCACCCTGTGCGATATAATGCTCTTCACTGGTTTAACTTTATTTCACGTTTCTGACGTCATTAATTTACTAGGAAATGTATCTACAACTAGTCTCTCTTTAGTGACAACAACGAACGATTTAATCAGTGGCTCAAAGGTAGCGCTGATTAACTTAGCAATTTAACTCCAATCATAGGTAAAGATACAGCTTTTAATTCAATGCGTGAAACTATCTAGCAAACGATTAAAACTTTGTACCAGATTAATTAACTTGAGTTGGCTTGTTAAACTGTTTAACTTAGAGATAAAATTTGATCACAGCTGCTGTGAAAGGGTCTCGGAGAAGTTAATTAAGTCGCTTCTTAATTGTTTATTTTTAATTACAGTTTAATTCTACTATTACAATTTAAAAATGTCTTTTCTAAGGAGTGTTACATTTTTAATGGAACAAAATTCAAGTTATAATTGTTTTAACAATTTCTCAAGGTGATCAGATAACTTGACTATTATTGCTTATGGAAAAAATTCTGCATGTGACTAGAATTAACAATCATTTTACGGTGACTATTAAGAATCGTCTTAATGTCCGCTCCCATAGATTGCGAATGAGGGACAAATTGTGGTTCGCAAGGTCAGAGTACATTAATTGTACCGACTCTCTGTCTCGCAACTCTCTCTATCTTTCGCATTTCTCTCTCTCATCCCTCTCGCTCTCTCTTATCTCTCTCTCTCTCTTTATATATATATATATATATATATATATATATATATATATATATATATATATATATATATATTATTACGTAAAATAAAAAATGTTTTTATATATTTTTTTAACATCAAAGATTTTTGTGTGTGATAATTTATGTTTGCTAAGTTACCTATTTTATTAACTGCCCACGTTGTGGAACTAAATTATAACATACAACACTATTACTCAACAACAATTCTACTAACTCAACCTGAGCATTTATGCTATTTAATTAAAACTAAAATCTAGGGTTTTGGACGCCAATATTACTCCAGGTAATATAAGTAAATGCAAATTCTTTTGTTTCAATACTTTATTTAAATGCAAAATAGTAATATTAACAACTTTACTTTACAAAATTTCATTTACTAGTGACATAAACCCAGCAATGTTTTATCTTACTGCAATATTTAAATTTACAAATTTGCATTACATTAAATTTAGTATTATTTTATTTCGGCGTTGTTTTGAGACTCTTACTTTTTATAATATTTATTCTCTGAGCGTATTAGTTTACCTAAAGTTAAAGCAACATTCATTGACTGTTAGGGAAAACTCATAGAGCCGTAATTGATTTGAGAAATAACAGTTTCTCGCATGGACACTTTTATGTTGCATGTTCTAGAGTAAGCTCTTCCAGTAGCTTTTCCAGAAGACCCATCATGTTCTACATAAAGAGGTTTTGAGATAAATAAAGTATCAGCGAAAATTAAAATTAAAATATCCAACACGTTTAGTACATCATTTTATCTATTTTTTAATAAAAACGATAAGCAGTTGAATAATCATTTTATATTATTACATTCATACAAAAAATACTTTTTTCATATTTGGATCTTTTTCAGATGGATCAATATGCGTTACAAATATTTAAAAAAATATATTAAATTTCATAGGAATAAAGTTTTATTGGTAAAACAATATCTTATTTATAGATTTTGTCAACAGATTTGATTAATGAATTTTGAAAGTAAACTTTTTGTTCTAATTTCAATGACTCAATTAACAATAAATACTCCATATATTATAATGTATATTCATTGTATACTTTCAACTACCATTATGATGTTTAAAGTGTGACAAAATTAAATTTACGCGGCCGAAGCCCCAACGGGGCGCTAGTACAGTATATATTACATATATACAGCTCTATAAATATTCTTGTAGATTAAATCTATGATCACTGATACATAAATATTTAATACGAAAAACGTCATCCACAAATCTTATACATACATTAAATACACACACACACACACACACACACACACACACACATACACACAAACACACATAAACACACACCCGCGTGCGCACACATGCACACGCATGTACATATGTATATATATATATATATATATATATATATATATATATATATATAAAGAACAAAAGTCAAAATACAAATACAAGAATTATATTTGAATTTACAATTCAAAGCTTTTCGTTGGCTAACAGTACCAACATCATCAGGAATATTAAACATTTTAATATATATATATATATATATATATATATATATATATATACATACATACATACAAATATATATATATATATATATATAAAGAAATAAGTCAAAATACAAATACAATAATATTTATTGAATTTACAATAATAATAATTATTTTAAATGCAATAATTGTTCTTGTATTTGTATTTTGACTTATTTCTTTATTAATACACAAGAATAAATATTGCGATATTTATACTCGTATGTATATATATATATATATATATATATATATATATATATATATATATACGTGTGTGTGTGTGTGTGTGTGTGTGTGTGTGTGTGTGTGTGTGTGTGTGAGGAATATTGAAGCAATTGTAGCATCACTTTCAGTTACTTAATTAAATCAACGATACTTAGCAACAAACTAACTTCCATTTTTATTTGCAATCGGCAACGTTTGTGCTATATCAAGCCTGTTGTGCTATAGAAATCACTAAGTGTAAGATATTTGATATTTTACCTTACATTACACATTTCTTTGTAAAGTGTAAGCTTTGTTTTTTATAGTATAACAGGCTTCATAAGAGCCACGAGCTAGATGCCGAAACCTTGCTGATTTAAATTAAATATTGTTCACTCGGTTTCCAACCTTTTTTATTATTCATTCCATGCTTCATACGATTGTTTTAATGAATTATAATTGTAACGCATGTTAGCTAGTTTGATTTAAGAGTGAGCTGTTTAGGAGTGAGTCATTTAATAATAAGTGACCAAAGGTACCTGATAAATGGTTTCTTTACGACGTCTATGGTGCCAATACCGTTTTATCTGTAATCCCCAAACTCATTTCTAACCTAAATCTAATTTCCTATTTATACGTTATTTTCATTTCATGCCAATTACAAAAACCTATTTCGTTCGTCACTTAGTGCCCTGATGACAGCAGTTACAAGTTTTAGAGATTACCTTTGACAATCAGAGTTATTTGACTTTCTGATTACTTTCACTAGTTTTTAGTTTACAGACTAATTTAGTAAGTAAATTTTGTAAAACATTCTGTAAAATTCTGTCCAAAATAGTTATATTAATTACTACATTTGCTTTCTTGCAAAAACAAGTTTCTTATTCTGTAATACAATAACTTACATTTCCTTGAAAAGCAATCACATTGAAACTTTACATGACACTTCCTGGAAATGTAACTTTCAATACGTATAGCGATTTCATAAGCTAGTTTGATTATTATTAATTACTATTAATAGAAAAGATTTAGAAATAAGGTAAATTTACCAATAGGTATCCCTCATTTAGAAATGCTGTATCAGGATATAAAAGGTATTGATTATTTTATAATACTAACTGCACTTTTATCTTAATATTACTGGAAAGTTTTGAAATCGTCTGACAAAGTATGTATTATTACCGTTCTATTCTAAAAATTCTTGACACAATTTTTTTATATGGTCTAGATAAATCGCGGTGCTTAGCAACGGCTGTTTTACATCATAGAAATGTAGAAATGCTGTGCAATTACGCGCACAGATAATAAGAGGCTGAGGTAAAACTTCGGGAATGAGAAAAATGAGCAGAGAATGACTCTTGTTTGCAACATCCCATCTCTGAGTGTGTGCTCTGAAATGTCTACTCACGCTGTCCTCATTCTACCATAAACACACAGTAGGGTAGTGGATACAACTAGAAGCTTGGAATACAGTGATTTTTTGCTGATAGGGGGTGGGAAGGAGGAGAAATATATTTTTCATCGATACTGTCGATCCCTACCAAGTTTTTGATAAAATATAAATAATTGTTCAGTTTGAGTGTAAAATAATTTATTTTCCTAATTACTCGAAAACTTATTACAAAATGTTCAATGACAAAAAGATATGAAAGTTTTTTGCTTTTTACTTTTCTTTAGGAAATAAAAACAATTTTAAGCCTTATAATTGTAATCATAGGCCTTATATAATCCAGTAACTATTCAACTGGTTTATGTTAAGACTTATTGAAGTTTTGAACTATCAAGTATTATTTCATTAAATAGGATAAAACAACCCTTATAGGAAAAACAACAATTAAACACCATAACATATATAGGATACTTAAATCGATACAACACATCATAACAATATGAACACATGATATACTATTTTACTGCCTGAAAAACAAAGTCAATTAACCGACAATAAGTACCCACTAGTCAGAACCACAAAATAGGTTTAACACCATCATACAGATCATCCAACTGAACTAACTGTCACATTTCCTAAATATAATTACAAAATAACTTATTCCATTCACAACAACCTCAGTAAACAGGTTAATCCCAACGTAACAAACAAAGACAACTCCCCCTATGTATACACAAACTTGTAGTTCGTGCTCCAGTTTCTACAAAGCCAACAGGAAGGTCACTTTACATACATTGTCAGGATCACATAAAAGCTCTCACAGAGAAAAGCACTCAATCAAACTTTGCTGTTCACCTGAAATCCACAAAAAATAACATGACAACAAACCTACAAATTCTACTCAACTACATAAAAAATAGCCAACGTCGCACAACCGAACGGTGCAAAATAAACAAACACTCAAAACTACACCAAACACATACGCAACGCCCAATTACACTATAATTTACATATTTTTTTTAACATCTTAACCTCTTAAAACTCTCTATAAATCACTTAATATTCCATCGTAACCTATCCTTTACTTTACCCCATCCCTGCCCAAACTTAAAAACAACCGGGGTTAATTGTGGGTCAGTTCCAAATTGACAATAGAATGCGTCCCCTAATACAGCCGTCTTCATTAAACAAAGAAAGTAACTGCTCCTATGGGCAAGCGTCACATACCAATATACGTTCAAGGGTTTCAACGTGTTTTAGTGTAAACTCTTTAGTTCTAGCGTCATTGATTTTATGTGATGAACAGGTTTTCAAAATATCTCATTATGATGGGAAATCGAACAGACCTGAAAGAAAGCTTGTGAAATTTAAACCTTTTTTACATTAAGGTTGTAATGAAAATTATTGCATGGGGTGCTTGAAATAATTAAAACACTATGAAATCGACCTTTTAATACTTATCTGTACAACATAGAATCATAGGTTTTGTGTTACATTATAAAAAAAAAGTTACATTACTACATTATAAAAAAAACTTTAGAAATATATCGTGTTATGTTTTCATACAATACAGTTTTACAAAAGACCACCAGATAACTTAAATGTTAGTGTTGTGCCAGTTGTCCTACTGAAAACAAAATCACGTGCAAGTTTAAGAACTCTTTGCATTTAAACTATCTTTTAGGGAACTCTACTGCAAGTAAGGTTAGACATTCAGGACGAGGTTGGAATTACTCCCAGTAGAGCGCAGCAGCAGTTTGAGGGTTGTCGAGCTTGCGGTTTCTTACAATCTCACATTTACCGTTTAAGGTAGTGAATTCGAATTATTTTGTGAACTTTATAAACGTTGCAGAGCTATTCTACACTAAAAAAAACTACATTACAATACAACTGTATTCTTGATTAGAATAGATTTGGTTTTCAAAAAAGTAATAAAGCGTACTAATGTACATGTTATCAAACTTTCGTATTTTTTTCTGTAGCCAACTACAGCTAACCTAACCTGATACATTTTAGCTATATTGTAATGTAGCAGGATCCTCTGTCAAGTTCCAATTATACTATAATATTATTTGTTTGAAATAACATTATGTCAAAGTTGGTTGTTATAATCATCTTGATTTCCCTGATTTAATCGGTAATTATTTAAAGATTTAAGTGAAAACTATCACCTTACTTTGCTGACACGTTTCGAAATTACCGAACCATTGACGGTTACTAGCTTTCATCGTTAATTTAGACTTCGTCAATGTAACTATGATTTCGAAACACGTCGACACGGTAACTTAATACTTTACATTTAATTATTTTAATATTTACTTCGTATAAAATTCATGTCAATTTAAATTATGTCGATTAAATTATCAGTTTCAATTTATTTTTTTTGAAACTAAAAGAGTACCATAGCTTATACTTGCTCAGAGAGAGCAAGTTTTAGGTTGAGAGAACAAAGAACCTTTTACGATTGGCATTCAACCGATTAATTATATAATTAATTACAAATCACTGGCCAACAGCTATTTTGGTGACGGGGTATTAAGAGGTGATTTTATATGAATTTGATGCCCTGAATTCAAATATGGCATTCGTTTTTTGCCTAGGAGCTCAAATTTTTAAGATATAACATTTTAGTGAAATATACGGTACACTATTTTAAGTTAAATCAGTGGATCAAATTAAACACTCAACATGAAATTTTTATTACTATATTATAATTATATTTTTATTTTATTACATTATACAAATATTATTATATAAAAAAAAACAGAAAAGACATCATCGTCTACGTAAAACAATCAAACCAGGTATAGTCACTGAACACTACGGAAGCTTCTTTTTTGTGACTTTCTTGAATGTAAATTAGAACAGTCCCTTTTTAAACCTCAGCAGTAATCTGCCATCATGTGTGTATCCCATCTTCCTTCAGGAAAACTATCTGAAGGAAAATATCCTTCAGAAACTATCTAATAATTTTCAGGAAAACTATCTAAGTGGCTGTGTAAATAGTGCACCTTAATGCTCATGTTACAGCCAAGTGATTTGAAGCTGTTTAGCATCTCACTTACCATTTCAACATAGTTTTCAGCTTTGCTTGCCCAGAAAATTTTTGACAACTGCAACAAATGAAATCCATGCTTTTCGCTCAGTCTCGTTCATCGAATTTACGTGTAGCCACTTTGCTGTCCAAAGAGAAAATTTACCATTTTTAAGTCCACGCAAATCACCCACTAATGTTCATGATACTTTATCTTCTCCAAGACCAAAGCTATGGTGTTATATTCTTCTTTCATTTTTGTTGAGTGAGCAATCGGTATTGAGCCATATTTGTTGTCATTATGCAGAAGACGCATTTCAAAATTCGCTTTGAGCTGTCAATAAATAGGCGCCATTCATCTGGAAAATATTCAGGAAGAACCCCTAATTGCGTGACAAAATACCTGATTGCCATCTTCAGAGAAGAAGGGTATCAGATCCTTTTCTATTGTGCGGTAAAAAGAAATTTTTGTTTCTTGTTCCAATAAATTTCTGTCGTTCAACCTGGAAGCCAATAATTCAGATGCTTCTTTTGACAGGTTGAGATCTCTGATGAGGTCATTTAACTCGTCCTGGTTGAAATGTTAAGGGATTGACGACATCCTCTCATATTCACTGCCACCTTCAAAAGAATCAGAAGAGTTATTAGATGGAAAATATTCGTCCTCACATAGCTCTGGTAACTCGTTAAATGTTGGGATCGGTACTTCTTCTGAATGAGGAACTGGACGTTTTGCAGAAGCTAAATCAGGATAAGTCTACTTGTTACGGTTGTTTCGATTGATTCCAGTAATATTTACTAGGCAGAAATTGCCGTCATCGAAGTGATTTTGGGGTTCTCTCCAAACCATCGGTACGCCGAATTTCAGACTTTTTATTTTCCCGGTAGTCCACTGTCGTAAATGTTCTGTACAAGTTTTACAGACCTGATTAGGTGCCCACGTTTTATCCTGATCACCAAGCCTAACACCAAAGTATCCAAGATAAGCTTGTATGTAAGCAATATATGTATATGAGCTTTAGAACTGCACAAAATACAGTTAAAACTGCACACATTTTGCGTTAAACTGCACATTAAAGAAACGATTATCTGAAAAAGTAGAGCTGGTAGAGAAAAACCGATTTCATATTTGGATTCAGCGTCCCAAATATTACTAAAATCAGTTCTAAAATCCTAGGCACCAAAAAAAAATTTTTTGTAGGCCTGTGAATTATCGATGACGAATTGTGTCTCATACGATGTTTTCAAGGAGGTGTATTATATGTTTACGCCATAAGGCAATAACCTCAGAACTCGCAGTTAAAAAAATATTTGTGAATCTTCTAACCTAGAATTTAACTGGTTGTTTGATCAGACGACGCCGACCTTACCAATATAAGTTGGCTCAACACGTGTAGGCATTATATTCTGTAAGCCATAAAACCCTTAGCCACCTCCTTAAGTGGAGTAGTTAGCGCAACTTACAAAAATTGTAAGTTAATAAGTTAATATTGTTTTAATTTTATTTAATATGTTACCTAAAAAATTGTATTTTTTTTATTTTTAATATTTTATTTACAATTATAAATTCTGAAAAGGACGTTATTGAGATCTCTAAACGTTTAGCTGTGGTTTGTATTGTTGAGTTTTTCAACATGTAACATTATTTTAATCAAAAAATAATATTAATATACCAGCATTCCATAAACAAATCAGTACAGTTATTTAAAAAGAAATTTTAAAAAAGTGTATTAGATTATTAATAAAATATGTAAAAGAATAAATGGTAAAGGTGTAAGATTTCCATAAGCCATCAAACTTGTCCTAACTGAGATAAGGGATGTGCGAAAGGTTAATAGTTGCCGTAAACTCTAATTATTTATTCTTTACCATGTGCTCTTCAAGGGAGGAGGAACGGTTCAAAATACATTAAGTTCCGAGTAGAAGGGATCGTAAAAATATGATCCATAGCAGTTTAGAAGCCATGTTTAGTTGAAATTTTGTTATGTAAAATCTTTTTAAATAGTTCTTAAAGTAGGCCTATAGTTTTTATTTTTGCTTTAAATAGTTTAATTAATTACATCTCACGATACTACGTCCAGGAAATTTAAACCAAAACATTGCTATAGTCACAAACAGAGACTATCACTCTACCAAAGTTTTCCAGCTAAGTGATAAAAAATTGGTACATTCTTTCACTTATAAATTTAATTCTTTTTATAAACTTTTAAGTAGGCAAAGTTCAAAATTTGTGTTACTACCCAAGTAATATTTAAAAAATGATTGTTAAAAAATGACACGTTACAAATTGTATTTTTCCATTACCAATTATTAGATTCAGAAAATGTATAATACATTTAATTAATGAAACAATCTTAATAGTGGGTATCTCATAGCCTATCTATAACAAGAATTCATTAACGGTAGAATTGTTCAAATTGATTAACTTCATAAAGAAATTTAATATCTTAAAAAGAGTGTAATTAGTGTATAATTTTCTTTAGTTTAATATTTACTTATGTTTTAAACGCATAATAAAATTAATTTTGATTTGTATTTTTTTAAATTATCTTTCTTGAAACATATCACTTATTAATCTAATTTGAATGCACAAAAAGTTGCAGGTTAACTATTAATCATGTAACACATAACTGCAATATTTAACATCCATCCTTATAATAAATAGTGCTGTATTAAATGTGTGTAGAATGAAAGTTTTACTTTTGACTTTGCTAGTTAGAAGAGGGAAGGGGGGGGTTATGAGTCAGAAAGGTAAACGAAATGCATGTTACAACGAAATTCTGCCAAGTTTGTTTCATTCAGTCTAATAACAAACCGGTTGGTTTGCGAATGCTGGCTGACATTTTTTTAATACAAATTGGATTTGAAATTGCAGTGGATTCTAAGCACGAAACTGATTATGAATTAGGCTTAGGATATGTTACTATTAGTTGTTATACTGTTGTACCTGATGAGAGGTTTTAAAGGACAGCAGTGTTATTGCAAGCCCAATTAATTTTATAGGTGAATTAAATGTTACTGATGAGTTTATTGTTATATGTGAAAAGTCCAAATTATTGACTAAAAGTATAAATTAATGAAATATTGATCATAGAGTTATAGATACAGTTCGAGCAGGGGCAAAATTAATGCATTTAAAAACGAGATGTAATGTTCTATAAAATTCAAAATTAAAAAACAGATTAGGGATGAAATCACAGATATTTAAACAAATGGAATGTTTTAAGTAAAGCGTTAAATGAGTTAATATACATCCTGATTTAAAGTTGTAAAAAAATTGTCTGAAGGAAACATGTTGGAGGAGAATTCAGAGGAGGTATTTTTTAGAAATTCTGAAACAGATGCTACGCCAAATGTAAAACCTCATAGTGAAATATTGTTTGATTTTAGATTGTACAATAAATTAATAAACCATTTGGAGAAATATTTAGAATAATTCATAACCATTGATGGATTATAATTAAAGGAATTATTCAACTTTATCAGGGTTTTTAATAAATTAAAAACAGAAGTCAAACTTGCAGACAAATTAATTCTAGAACTTAGTATGGCATATGCTACTGGTCCATTATTAGATAAATTAATAATTCCAATAGAAAACTATGTAAGTTTAAAAGCCTTTTACCAAGATCTTATAAAAACCTCTGTGCCAATAAATTTGAGGGAGAACTTAAAAAAGGATTTAGATAACAGGCCACAAAGGACAAGTGAACCTTTACTCCTTTATGTCAAATCTATAAATAAAAATAGTCAGCTGTTACTGTATGAATACTCAGAAAGAGAGTTCGTAGAGTTAATTAAACTGGGAATTAATCCTAATTTCAGAAATAAATAAACCTTTGTTAATAATCCTATATGTTTAAATGACTTCAATTTCATATCTGTACAAATCCAAAATATAGCTTGCAATGATCATGTGCGTAATCAAAATAGAAAACAAAATAAATATAAAAATATTTCTAATCAACAGATAAAACGTTTTAAATCCGGAAGGGTAGGTCACAATTCAAATGTGTGCATAGATAATTCAAAAAATTAATAAAGAGGGAGGTGTTCAGTAGGGATACCTCCCAAATGAATAAAAGAGCATCATTTAATAATAATCAAATAAAGTCGCAAGTTGAAATAAACAACAAAAATAGTAATATAAGAACAATTTCCGAAATATAATAAGAGAAAACCAATGCAACGAAGTCAATAAGAAAAATAAATACATCAGTGACAGGAATAAATGCCTCAAAATTTTAAAAATTATAAACATCAAACTTGGAATAAAAACCAACCAGAAATAATGTTACTTACAATAGATGTAAAACTGAATAAAAATTGTAATAATAGTAAGGCTCTTTTTGGCACAGGTAGCTCAGTTAATCTCATAAATAAAAAAAATACCTTGAAGAAACGAAAAAAGGTTAAAATTTATAAATCAGATTTGGATACTGTCATAGCTGATAAACAAGTAGACGTAAATGAAACAGGCATAATATTAGATATAGCAAAACAAGAATCTTTTTTTTAATTTTAAACCAGCAATGAAAATAAAAATAAACAATTTTAAATCCTCAGGAAATAATAATATAATGGATAGTAATAAAATACAAATAGGTAGCCCAGAAGCAACAAAAGCTATAATAAAACAATAGCTCAATGTATTTACAGATGAGATTGGCAAGGCCTTAAATTTTAAATTTGGTTTAAGAGTAAAATCAGAAGAAATTGTAAAACTTTAACCATATCCAATGAGTCCACCCAAAATGAAAATTTGTAAATGTATAATTGAGGATTTGCTATCGCAAGGAACAATTGAGCATTCTACCCGCCCATATTTGAGTCCATCGTTATTAGTGTAAAAAGGGAATAAGCATCAACTTGTGGTCAATTATGGAAAAATAAATCAGTTAATAGAAAGAGTTTTACATCCTATCGGTGAAATGATCGGTTTCACATCCGATGGCGGTTTTTACCAGTTTTTTGATAATTCAAGATATTTTAGTTGTATTAATTTATATAAAAGTTTCCACCAGGTACCGCTTACCGAAAATATCAAAACGTATACAGCATTTTCAACACCTTTCAGTCAATATAATTATACCAGAATTCCATATGCGTTGGGCCTACATGTAAGCAGTGGTATTTTAAGCTCATATATAGAGAGAATTTTTAGTGATATAAAATTTAAATATATAAAGAACTTTGTTTGTGACATACATATTTATAATAGTCTAATAGATTAGAAGAACATATTAAACATGTAAAGAAGGTAATTAGTAGATTAAGTAAAGATAATTTAACAGTAAATAAATAAAGCAGTAAATAAAGCAAAATTTCTATGTAAAGAAATTAATTTTTTTAAAAAATAAAGTAGGCTACAATCTAAAAATAATTGATCCAGACAGAACGTGTTCAATTAAACATTTTCACAAAACTTTGCAGGTCAATTATCAATCATGTAACACATAACTGGAACATTTAACATTAATCGTCATAATAAACAGTGTTACAAACATACTCTCGCTAAACAAGGTCGTTTCCATAATAATGAATCAGAATATATTTTGGTAAGAAATATTATTTAATTATATAAGCGTTTTTATTTTAAGAATTATTCTTCTCATATTTTTCTGTTTACAGATTTTTTTTCGTCGCTGCACAAACATACTTTCCTTTTAGCCAAAGACGTGTTTCCACAGAAAACATTTACTTTACACTTTGTCACAACAAAGAAAATTGTGTTTGCATGCATCTCAACAGTAACAAAGTTTCTCTGCACTTTTATTTCAAAATATTTGCACACCTTCTTCGAGACACCTTTTTAGTTATATAAACAGAAAAACAAAGCTAGACCTTGGGTAAACTATTTTCTGTAACAAGGAGTGTAGTGAAAGAAATATTATTAGAAAACATGGCGGAATAGAATACAGCTGTGCCATACTTTTGTTACATTTTCCTGGCATAAAGGTGTTTATTTGGGACAGTTTCGTACCGAGCGTTCTAGCAATGGGTCTGATAATTATCCTCGGATCGGAATAAGAGATTAGTTTAACCATTTTGTCAACGAATTTGAAGTTGAGGTAATATTAATTTGAAAAAGAATTACCATTTTCAATTCAATTGGTTCGAATAGATTTACCAAGAGTAAAGTGTAGAATGCTATTCCGCCTGCCATGTTATCACTAAATAGATAGTGCAAACACAATTGGTTAGAGCATAGGGCCTATATAGTTAGAGGCTAGTCAGTGGTATTTGTAATGTTCTGAAAGGATTAGCAATATATCTGGTTTTCTTCTATTGAAGATAGTTCAAACATGCAGTGGCTCATGCAGAAGGATTTTCGTGGGTTAGGATTATCTATGAGGTAGGATAACTCATGCAGAATGATTAATAATCAAGTAGGACCACTATAGCAGTGAGATTTCTAGTGCAGTATATTTATTTGCAGAAGGATTATTCATCCAATAGTATGAAGCATGCATAGGGCTACTCTCAAGTAGAAGTGCTCTTAAATTAGGATAATACTAGCGATAGGATTAGTTGCACAGCAGGATAACCCATGAAGTATTATTAATAATAAAGTAGGATCACTACACCAGTGAGATACTAGTGCAGTATATTTATTTCCAGAAGGATTATTCGTTTAATAGTATTAAGCATGCATTAGGCCTAGGATTACTCGCAAATTAGGATAATTCGTGCTATAAAATAATTTGAGCAGTGTAATTATTCTTCAATAGAACTTCTCGCTCTGTAATACTACTATGGGAAAGTATTGCTCACACTGTAGGATCAGTCTGTTATAGAATTAATGCTAGTGTAGTAGGATTAACCGTAAAATAACATATATCTGGGGATTGACATATAACATATTGATATACTGTAGGATTACTCGTACAGTACATTATTCATTCGCTAAGGTTAGTCATGCTTTATAATTATTCATCCAGTAAGATTACTCATTGAGTAGGCCTACTCAGCAGAAGGGTTAATATGTAGTAGGATTGCTCCACAGAAGGATTGTATTACTATGCCGTGGAAAATCTCTATTGTCAGATTACTTCTTATCAGGATGGTTTATACGGTAGATTTTATAATGCTGTAGGTTTACTTTTATCTAAAACCATAACAAAATACTTGGAAGGGTAATTGAGAAGTATGTTGTTTTCTGTTATGACTGATGCCAACTTAAATTTCAAGTTACCATATTGTTACTCCTAATATTTAAGTTTTATCCTTTTCCCTTAACAAATGATCAATACAAATCCTACATCGAATGTTACTTTCCCCACAAGGATATTTTCGTAAACAAATACGTATTTCATTAAGGCAAATGGTTATTTCACTAATGTATGAAATATAATGTACGTCATAATTCCCTTTTTGCCTGCTAACCTCGTACAAATGCCCCCAAAAAAGATATTAAATACACAAAAACCACTTAACCACAAACTTTCTTTATTTTAGCCTAATGTACATTTCAGTTACCAAGTAACCATCCTCAGAGGGATAACATTAAAAGACTGATTAACTCTACAAAAATACCTTATTTATAATCTACGGAACTACTTACCCCCACTCGAACTGCCGCCGCCCCACCTCTTAACCAAGGCGTAGCCACGCCCACGAGTGAAAACAAGATATCCAACGTCAAATTACTAAAATGTAAAGTATTAATACAAAGAATTCTAAATTAATTTTTTTTTTTTTTTTTGAAAAATAATCAACACAAAGTTTAATATAAAAATCATTAATCCAAGTGAATATAAAATTGAATGAGGAATAGGACCCCTATCAGAATTTAATAAACTCTCAGGCTTATATTTACTAATATGTAAACTTTCGAAACTATTTAACAATTTATTATTCCTATCATTCTTAATCAACTTAACATTATTAACATCTAGATTGTGATTGGTCTCTAAAATAAAGGCAGCAATACTAGACTTATCAAATCTTTGGTATTTAATATCCCTAATATATTCATTAAATCTAGTTATAACTTTCTTTATGTAAAATAAAGAAAGTTTGTGGTTGAGAGGTTTTTGTGTATTTATTAATTAATTCAACCACAGTATATTCCTAAGAAATAGTGCCACCAAAAAAAACGTTTTCTTTCAATTACAATTCAACCTATTATCAGTTGCTCACCGATTTTAGGAAAATATTCATCTCTCACTTCTTATGAAACTTATAAAAATACAATAAACTATTTAGTTATAAGAATATGAAAAT
This sequence comes from Prosapia bicincta, assembly GCA_036971475.1. Lineage (NCBI taxonomy): Eukaryota > Metazoa > Arthropoda > Insecta > Hemiptera > Cercopidae > Prosapia > Prosapia bicincta. The sequence goes on along the minus strand of JBAIZL010000001.1, from coordinate 170,590,521 downwards.
TACAGGTATTTGGTGTAAATTTGAGTAAACATATCAAAATCATCAAAAGAAGCAAATATTAAAAATTAAACACGTTTCTGTTACTATTTGCAATCCTTAGTAATAACTAATAATTACAGAAATAATATTTATACCGATATGCCTTTATCTCACGTGGGCGTACAATATTCAGTAATGGGAGAGCCCTAATAATTAACTTATACGTTACCGTATATTGTTTAAAAACAAGTAATTTTAAATTTACGTTTACTGGCTAAAGATAAAGAGGTTTATGTCTGACTGTTTTATTTGTAACTTGGTAATTATCTTTGAGGTTGACGTCTTAGCTGCTGAAACTCTCGATAAATAAGGGAAACTGAATTTAGTGGCTAGGGCCTTATCACGTGCAAACTACAGTTCCTTCAATGGCATGTTAATGTTTCTTATTAACCTGCCGGATGTTATATCAGCATTGTTTGTTTCATTGTTGTATAATGCGCCCACTCTAATGATATTTTACCTATGAGACCTAGAAACCGCCCTAAACTTATTACAACAAACTTTATCAGCATTATACATTTATTATACACGCCCAAAACTACATTCTAACACGAAAACTTTCAAACAAACACGATCTGAACATTACGACTGTTATAGCCGGTCAGACATTTTCAAAGGTTAGACATTACCATTGCCACCATTTACATAATAGGCAAATTTTAAAATAATGTTACAAAATATTAAATAGTTTTACGCATGAAAAAGACTTAACCAAACACTAAACTTCTAAGGGTTAGTTTAAAATTAGAAATAGTCCTCATTTAAAATTGAGTACTGGTCTGTCATAAGACTTCAACCAATAATCTAACTTTTGTTTCGCAGAATTGTTTTACTTACAAGTTCGAAAAGCTGTTTAACGTCGAAATTTCGAACTGAATTATCTATAAACTACTCCAACTTGTCTACTCGTAGACTTTAAGAATATATTTACTTTAACATTTCACACGGTTACTAACAAACTTCAAGAAATAATGTAATTGTACATTTCAACGAATTATTACTTTTATACGTGAAAAACATTTGTGGTCTACTGAAATGTTGCTGTAGTTTGCTGATGTAAATTGGCCTACATCGGATTTTAACGAGGTTAACACTGTAGCGTTGTGGGGTGCCGATAATATTTATAAAAATTTGTGCATGTGTGATTGTGTGTGTAAGTGTGTGTGTGTGTGTGTGTGTGTGTGTGTGTGTGTGTGTGTGTGTGTGTGTGTGTGTGTGTGTGTGTGTGTGTGTGTGTGTGTGTGTGTGTGTGTGTGTGTGTGTGTGTGTGTGTGTGTGTGTGTGTGTGTGTGTGTGTGTGTGTGTGTGTGTGTGTGTGTGTATGTGTGTGTGTGTGTGTGTATGTGTGTGTGTGTGTATTTGTTTGTTTTTCAAATTGATAGATCTTTGGGACCCCAAACATTTGTCGACAGAAAAATTAAGAATGGCTGGAATCGAATTGACATATTAGATACAATACTAGCCACAGAAAATGTATGCTAAAATTCATTCCCAGTTATGTGTATGTACTATGCTTTGTTAAAGCAACTGTCATGCAAATTGCATATAAGAATCCACTTTTGAATAGGCTTGGTTATAATATATATATATATATATATATATATAGGCTCTCTCTCTCTCTTTCTCCCTCTATGTATGTATATATATATATATATATATATATATATATATATATATATATATATTAAATATGGTGATATGTTTTCTTGTAATATAGTTAATAAATTAAAAATATTTCAAAAACAAGAATACTTTTATTGCATATATTATTCTTAAAGAATAATATATGCAATAAAAGTATTCTAGTTATTGAAATATTATTAATTTATATATATATATATATATATATATATATATATATATATATACATGTTTCAGCACTTATGGTTTTGTTGGTTTTTTTTTAATTATTTTTTGTTTAATTTATTTTTAAATTTAAGTCATTATATACAGGTAGAGAAACTTTAAATAACTTGCTTCTTGTTTAGAAGTAAATTCAAAATTAAAAAATAATAGTCAAAATCCACAAGATTTTGGTGAGAATTATAACAGGAAACCATCTCGGTTTGTTAAAATAAATGTGACCTATAAAAACCTTGAGCCGAGCTGTGATTTCAGTTACATCAGCGAAATGATATCGACTGAAATTAATTCCAAACGGGATGTAATTGGAGTTGCCACTACATAAAGCCTGTGGAGATACCAGTAATTTGTTATCGCAAACGCATAGATGAAGCTGAATGGGGTCGTAATAATGAAATAGGAGGCGAGTCGAGTGTTGGATCGGTTTTTGTTTGCAACAACCAGTACGGCAGTAGTACATGTGTTGGTTTATTGGAATGGAAAAATGTAGGTCAATTTTATGAAACAAAATGTTTTGAGAGTGAGTGGCGAATAAACTGTAAAACATATCGTTTATGTTGTGTCTTTATAGAGGTTTTAATAATGTACTGATAATGTTTACAAACTAATTACTTTATAATTCTCATGAGAAACTGTGAAATATGAATTAATTAAACTTAATAAACCCTAATAAACCCAAAAAATAATAAAATATTAACTATAAAACATCTTATATCCATTTTGAGTACCTCTGAAGAAGGTATAAGTTGAAATTAGACTGCGTTATCACTAGAACAACCACCAAAAGTGACTTTTAAGATACTGCCTTTCAAAGTTAATTTACCTAATGTTAGATTATAGAATGGTTACTTGGTCTTTTTTTTCATAACAATTTTATGCTAAAATAGTGTGAAGAATTTTGGTACTATAGTTTCACTGTTTCTCTACCAGAATTTGCTGTTATCTTAATTTTCAAGAAATGGCGCTTGGTCTAGTGATTCAGTCACTATAATTGTCACTTATAGTTTATAAATTGATTTTTGTTTGTGGTCATTGGGCTATTACGTCACTTATTTAAACTAATTACTGTTAAAAATAAATAATAACTAATCGTTTCTGTATGATTTGCTATTATTCAAAACTTTAGCAATTAAGTTTTAAGACAAATAATGATTAAAAAACTCTGATCATATAGTATGTCTTTTTGTTCTTAAAAAGAGATAATTCAAAATCCAAACTAACAAAGTTGATAGCATTTTGATGTTATGGAAAAAATAGATAAAATGTAGTATAGTTTGGACCTTGTAACCTTACACTTGGTCTTGCGTGTACTACCTCTTCTGAAAACATTTTACATTTTAAGAATCTTCGATACATCAACAGCTTCTGCATCCGATACGTCTGCGCATATTTCAAGAATGTTTGTTACTTCATACCGAAGTTAATTTATATAAAATTGACGTTCTCAAGGAATTCAGTGTTTTGACAGTTTTTATCATGTTTGTAGGAAAGTATTTATACTGACGCTCAACCCCCCTCCGTCTTGTCTACTGCGATCTCTCAAGGCCAAGTGCACGGTTACACCGTCCACACTATAGGCCTACGTACCTAAATGATCAACATTTTTACCTCTAACTTGTTTTGGTTTTATGGTTGGATTTAAAACAGAATAGGATTATACGTAGGCGAAATCAACCAGAGAGAGTGAGGATTACGGGCTTCTGAGCTAATAGGAGGCTCACATCTTGCTGCATGGGTAAGCCTTGTTGCCAAGTCGTAGTTAAACTTCCGTTCCTCACTCAGTCTTATTTTAGCTGTGGTAGAGTGAGTTAGTAGTGGTGTAGCTTGTTTCGTTCTGCAGTTTCAGCTTTGCTTCCTTTCAACAGTCTTTATCAAAACTCAGAATGTTTTTAAACTCCTTCTATTACCACACACTCTCCTTTTATATATATCTATATATATCTTTTACAAATTTTCAATCGTTAATAAAATACGTTTTTATTCTTCCAATCAAGTTCAAATACATTTTATAAACCTATAGTTAATGACAATTGATTTTAATAATTTTTTTTCAAATATTTTATGACAATAAGAAAAACAATGTACTTAGTAAATTGTATTACTTCTTGTCGCACATAGGCTATATGCTCATTGATGTGGATAACATTGTATCATGAAAAAAGCAAATACTATTATTGACTCAGTAGTTATTTTTTCTTCATGTAATATTCCTATCACAAAATTATAGAACATGGTAACTTACTACAAACAAATGGTACCTGGTAGCTGACACACACTCTCTCACATTATCAAAAGATAAAATGTTCTATTTTTAATAATAATAGAGAACCTTCAAATTATCTAGTTAATTACATTTTAATTTGTATGTAAAAATGTAATTATTTACATAAGTTAAAATTATTTTTATAAAGAAATGCTTAAAAATATATGCAAACAGGAACAAAAGCCAATCTACGTACGAGTATAGCCCTGTAGTACTCGGCGAAAATGTAACGCGAAAAACTTTTCACTTTACCACTTTACTAGCAGCAAACCAAAGGTCCTACCAACATGAAATGAAAAGAATAATAAAATCTAACTAATTATCTCAAACTTTTACGCTTACAAAAAGTTTTCAACCAACAAATACGAAAAATTGTGGCTTACTAACATTTTTATGTTTGTTAAATTACAACTCTTATTAAATCTAATTTTTAACGTTCTTTTAAACAAAATATTACCTTTATGGTTTAATATTCTGAATGAGGGAATCATGCTGCTTATACATGCCCAGTTTCAAAATTTAATTCCAACTCTAAGTGCTTTATACCTTGATTTAAGTGAAAGCTTTTATTACGTTTTGTACGATATACGGTGCGGAATTGGAGAAATTACGATCTAACAACACCGCATCCCTAACCTACCACAAACCCATTCCTAATCTACTTTAAATCAAAGTATAAAAATGTAAAAGGTATGTGCTGTTCTAAAACCAATACTCATACGATCCATTCACAATCGATTGTTGTCTTTGCCAGTGATCGTTATAGATATACAGTTTTATGCGCCATACTGAAAAAATAATATGACGTTCAATGAATCGCATTTTTTATGGTCAAGGACAAAATATTTTAATAAATGCAAAACACATTACCATCTCATACCTATAAATCATTTACCACCTATAGGTTGAATACCTATGTAAAGATCGAAATTCTCTAGTCAAAATTTGCGCCAAAAAAGAAATATTCCCGTATGGAAATGAAGTGTCCCAACAAGATTTAGTGCTATATCATGCCAAAAAAACATTTAAACATTCTTCGTATAAGAAAGCATTAGTGTTGTTATAATCCGGTAATTCCAGAAATTCAAGCTCAATTCAAAACATTTGAGAAATAGTGAATACCCCACTAACAAAAAAGGATTGCAATTAAGTGTGTATCATTATTATACAAATAATATATGTAGAATTACGTGACAAGCAAATTTTAAAAAATGTGTCTACATAATTTTTCAATAATAGTTTTATTACGAATTAAAGATTATATTTTTCATTTTAATAATAATTTAATAATTAAAATATAATAAAATAATTTAATAATTATTTTCCCTAATTTATATAAATTAAAAAATCATTTTATTCTAAGTAAATTATTTATAAGTCCCTAGGTTAAACCAATACCAATCTTAGTATGAACACAAAATCAAAGCAAGATTGAAGATAGAAGTAGCCATAGAATGTTCATATTGATATTTTTTAGTTGAAAAACGTAAATGTTGTTCATCCACCTCTCTCCCTTTCCTGCAGGTTTTCCTTTCACATTCTCTTGTTTTTTTCACCCTTTTTTATTTCGTTATCTCGGTTTCTCTTTCTTTTATCTACTAGTCAGTCATACTGTCTGTCGCTATGTCTCTCTCTCTCTCTCTCTCTCTCTCTCTCTCTCTCTCACACACACACACACACACACACACACACACACACTCACTCACTCTCACTCTCTTGTTTTCTCTCTCTTTCACTTTTTCAACTTCATTTCACTCTCTTACACCATTACTTCCTTTCTCCCTACTTCTTCCCTTGTCTTTTTCTCTTAAATATTCTCCCTCTGTCTAATTTTTTTCACACACACTAAAATCCACGCAAAACATTTTAATAATAGTCGATACAATTTAGAAACTATTTTTGTATCCAAAAAATTATTTAATTTTGTTATTCGTTTTCCTTTCTAGACACTTTGTATCTTTAACTTAGATACTACACCAAGATCTATCATAATTTAATTAATATTAAATTAAAACTGAACGTTAAAAATAGTCACAAAATATTACCAATAAATGTATCGCTTAAAGAATATTAGTATTTGAAAAAAAACTATTAAATGTGGCATACTCTCCCCCCCCCCTTCTTTTCTCTTTATTTACTACTATATTTCTCTTTCTTACTCTTTTTTACGTGATACCTCTTCTTCTTTGCTTCTTATTCTCTTCCTTTCTCTCTCTCCCTCTTCCTCTCTCTCTTACACACACACAAACACATACTCACTCACACCAAGACACACACACACAAACTAAAATGCTCACTACAATGTTTTTATAAAGAGAAAGAATAAGGTTTAATAACAATAAGGTTTAATAACAATAAGGTTTGATTATCTAATCAAGGTTTATATTTGACTTTATATTTGTTTTACACACTTGCTAATATCAAAGTTGTTCGAACGACTTGGAAAACAGGTGTTTCACTGCTCACAGACCAATTACTCTATTTGGGTTTATCTCCGTAGACGTTTAAATATACTGTAAATCTCCGTGACATATTTTAAACAAATATTATTTGTCGTTTTCCTTGTAAAATGCAACGTTCCTTCTACATTATAACACTCATATAAACAAAAATGTGTTTATAAGTTCATTGTAATGTGTTTTTTTTCTGCGTGATAGGAATACAAATCATACACATAAACAAACACTAAAAAACATATCGTCCCAACAATACATAAATCATAAAAGATTTGGTACAAAGTTTATTGAAGCTTTATCAAAGATAAATCCATTATGGCGTCGGCGTTTAGTTGTATTTAAAAACAAATATTGAATTTAATATATTTTAAACTGTTTTGTGTAACACAATAATATCGACATAAGGCTTGGCAACAGATGCTATTCTTCAATGCAATTTTCTACAAGTTATTTTATATCGTTCAGCACACAATCTGCAATATTATGTAGACATTAGCATCTTATTGTAGTCTTATGAAATTGAAATTTGCTTCAGTTGTTTCAACTGCCGCAACGTGAAGATGAAAATCATTACGAATAAAAATATCAATCTCTATGAAAAAAAATCAATCTTAGTCGGCTGTTTAAGGGTGGGCTTAAGCCTTAGTTTTCTAAAGCTCTACAATTTTACAAATGAAATATGTTAAAACAAAAAAAAAACTTAAGAGAGTCACCCCTAAGTTATGAAGCCCTTTCTTAGCAATGATAATTTGTATAAAGATGTTTGTCGGTAAAGTGAGCAGAAAATTTTCAAAATATCAATCTTCTATTGAAATGTTTATCGAAAAAATTTAGATTTTTTGTTATTTGGGTAGAAATAACAGGTTGCTGAAAAATATAAAACATTTTTGGATTTTATCAATTCATGAAGGTCACTCTTGGTCAGTTTCAGGAGAACGTAAACGATTAATGATAAAGAGTGAAGGTTTTCAAACAATTGGCGATCACGTTTTTATTAAAAGTCTTTGAAGCAAATTTTAGAAGGTTTTAATTTATGTTTTTAATATATCGATCAACATAATATTAAATACATAATACTATTCAAATAATGCATGTATTTTCTTGATAGATTTTTTTCTAAAAAGTATTTTTGTTACAGTTGATTTATATTAGCAAAGTATTTAGAAGAAGACTGAATACGGATGAATGATCATGGGTAGACTGAATGCCGTTTTGCTCCGAACAAAAAAAAATGTAGAGTGAGGGGGAATGTTAATCATAGCATGTTGACAAATATTCCTAAAAAAATGATCACTCTTGGATACAAAAATTGTGTAACCATTTGTAAAAACGGAAGAATGCAGCTACTTCTCAGTTTAGGATACAAAATACGTTTTAACATTATTTATATTGTAAAAAAACGTATTAATTTAAAAATTTCACAGGTTTGAAACAGGTGACACCTATATTCCTCTTTAGGTTCTTCGAAGATTTCATTATAAAACATATATAATTCATCTTCGAGGATTTCAGTGTTTTGCTATCAGTCATTTCTGAACCTAGGCAGGGATTTCCATTTTTCCATATCTTAAATTCCCACTAAAATGTTTTCATCTGAGACATACTTTCATTACGAATAGTACTGTATTATTATCTGCGATTGGAGTAAGAGGCTTTAACCCTCCTTAACTTTCACGAAGGGAAACTCATATTTTCCATGAAGCGATAACCGTCCCGTTTAACCATTACTTCTCAAACTGTTTCAAGATATCGGCAACAAATACTTGGAATTATTTACATGGAAACGACGTCGGTAGGGCCGGATCGTTTCCGAGAAACTATTTGCAAACTAATGTAAATTTGCAACGACTTCATAACGAAATTCTCTGCCAATATGGAATGAATATTTGTTTGGAAAAACCGCGTACTCTACGATCTAAGATCCACCTACTATACACATATCAATAAAAACAGTTTGACAACTTCAAGTAATATACAATACAAAGAAACTATACTGTCAAAATTTAATTTGAAAAATAATTTTATGCTTTATGATATTGTAGAAAAGGTTCATATATTGTGTAGACATTATTTTAGAGAAATAGTTTATATTAATAGAAAACCAAATTATAGACTATAAATGTTTATACTATGAAAGAAACCTACGTGGTTTCTGTTAGTTGAAACTGTATTAAGTCGTAGATAGTATGTTTTCTAGAAGCGCTTTTTTATTCAACTCATTCACACGTCTGTCTTTCCAACATATATGCTTCACCTTTGCAGAGCTTCATATATTGTTTACATGCTCTTAGTAATATTCTCTTCTGTATTCTCAGGATATATGCTTCACCTTTGCAGCACTACATATGTTCGTTACACGTTCTTAGTGGTACACTCTTCTAACTTCTCAGCATATATGCTTCTTCTTTGCAGCACTACATGAATTGGTTACACGCTCTTAGTAGTACACAATTCTGACTTCCCAGCATAAGCTATATACTTCAACTTTGCAGCACTACAATTATTGGTTGCACGCTCTTAGTAGTACACTCTTCTGATTTTGCAGCACTACATATATTATAATTAAAGAATAAAAATATGGTACAACTCATAAATATACAATTTTTTATTTCATACGCGTTTCAACGACTAATTTATCGTCATCCTCAGTGAAAATACACAAATCAAATTAACTAATATATATATATATATATATATATATATATATATATATATATATATATATATATATTAAACATAACCTATAAAGTTTTAACAAAAGTAAAAAATTTTAAAAGTTTTACTTTTGTTAAACCTTTATAGGTTATGTTTAATATATATATATGTTTTTTAGTTAATCTGATTTATGTATTTTCACTGAGGATGACGACAAATTAGTCGTTGAAACGTGTATGAAATAAAAAATTGTATACTTGTGAGTTGTACCATATTTTTATTCTTTAATTATAACTTTCACTCACAAGCCAGCTGGAATATTATTTACTACATATATTGTTTACACGCTCTTAGTTGTACAACCTTCTGACCTCCCAGCATATATGCTTCACCACTGCAGAACTACATATATTAGTTACACGCTATTAGTTATACAATCTTCTGTCTTCCCAGCATATATGATTCATCTTTGCAGCACTACATATATTGGTTACACGCTCCTAGTAGTACACTCTTCTGACTTCTCAGCATATATGCTTCACCACTGCAGCACTACATATGTTGGTAACACGCTCTGAGTAGTACACTCTTCTGACTTCCCAGCATATATGCTTCACCTTTGCACCACTAAATATATTAGTTACACGCACTTAGTAGTAAACTCTTCTGACTTCCCAGCATATATGCTTCACCTTTGCACCAATAAATATTTTGGTTACACTCTCTTAGACGTACACTCTTCTGTCTGCCCAAGATATATGCTTCACCTTTACAGCACTATATATATATATATATATATATATATATATATATATATATATATATATATATATATTATTATTATTATTATTATTACTAATACTAGGATGGACCTTATCGGTGTAGAGCACTTAGCTGCAGCCTTTGTACTCTCTTCCCATCCCTACCACAGGACTAGCTTAGTTCATAACCTTAGGACGAGCTTAGTAACTCTGTAGACCTGTACAACCTGTCTATATGTGAAGTGATCCTCTTGCGCCCCTCCTGAGGCGGCATACCCACTGCCGTCATCATCGGTCCTTGAGTTATACATCCTTGTTTTGCTAAGGCGTCAGCTCTCTCATTCCCTATCCAGCCAGAATGTCCTGAAATCCAGGTTAGGTTGAGCGAATTATACTTACTCAGCTCTGCTAGAGAAGCTATAGTCTCAGCCACCCGCCTAGAGCTGGTACTAGCCTTACCTAAGGCCTTCAGAGCTGACTGACTGTCCGAGCAAATCCAGATGGTCTTGCCCCTCCTGCCAGACCCTATTATTTCCTCAGCATATAGTTTGATCGCGAGCATCTCCACCTGGAAGACAGAGTTGTAGTCCTCCAGGCGATGACAAAATCTGCCTTGGTGTCAGTAGTATTAAATTGGGGCCGCTAAAATTAAAAAATTTAAAATTGTGTGTGATTGCGGGTGCGTAAGTGTGGTGACGTGAAAGGGTGGTAGTAGTGTGAGTGTGTGACGTCATGAGGGGAGGTAGTTGAGTAAAAAGTGTGTTTAAGTTTTTATAGTAAAAGTAGTATTTGGATCTGAGTGTATTTAATGAAGGATGTTTAATGGAATACGAATTTAGCGGCCCCAATTAATACTGGAGAATTAGGGAGAAAATGCATTTTATATTTGGGTGATAGTATGCGATTCTTTGTAGTAAAAGCACTTTATTGAAAAGTGTATTTATTATTAAATGCACTTTAAGAAAAGTGTATTTATAGGTATTGGAGTTAATCTGATATTCAGGATATGATTGTTTTGGAACTATAAAATGCACTTATGAAAAAGTCATTTTTCGGTGATACGTTAATCTTTATTAATACTGTTCATTGTTTCCATTATTGACGAGCGTTCATCAACGCACATGTTACCTTCTCAGCTGACTGTTAACAAATGACTACTTAGCTTCAAGTACTCATATTTATAAATTAATATTTGGTGGGAGGTATAATAATAAATACTTTAGTGGTGGGGGGTTACCTTTCCTATACTAATGTTAGCTTAGAAGAGTGTCTGGAAGTAAACGTACTTTATAAAGATTGTCTTTTTAAATTCATATCTTCAAAATGTGCATGAATCAATTTTTTCGTTATTTATCAACTAAGGACTCGTAAGACATATATTTATTATTATGAAAAGACCATTTACATTTTTTCAAGGTCAAACAAATGGCGTTTTAAAAAATAAATGCGTTTTTACAGTACCGCTCACAACTATTGTAAAAGTTACATTTTTCTGCAACACATAACTGTTCTTTAAATTACAAGTTATAATAATTATATCACTAAACACATGTTGCGGTTCTACAGTAATGAATCCCGTCTGTGGAATGTAGCCATGCTAAAAACTCATCCGTACATGTGGTCATGAACTTGAATCTTGTTTTTATCTAAAAGACTAGACGAGTTTAGTCCTTGAAACTGCAACCGATTTAGACCCTGTTACAAAAACGTTTCATGCACATGTGAATAAATTGGTTATGTTTCTTCACTCTCTCTCTCCAGACAGTAATTAATTCCGTAGCAGGAGTCACATTGTAAATGAAAAGACATTGCTCTTTAAATTATTGCACAGAACCTAACCAATCATATTTTTTTAATAAATAGAATACAAACAATTTTATTTATTTTAAATTTTTTTTAAAATCTTTTAAAGCTTGTCATATTTACATTATGCATTATTGGTGTCGGAAATGTAAAATAAGACTCTTTGTTGTTGTATATATATATATATATATATATATATATATATATATATATATATATATCTGGTGTCAATATGTCAAGGGAAAAATTAGAGAAAAGTGATTTTCAAACCATGTAAGTATAAAGTGAATTTATTTTTTTTAGTTGGTTTCCTCACCACAGTAAGTTTAAATATATATATGTATTGACCTGTTATGCACAATAATACATATATATAAATCTACTAAGCTGTACAACTCAATGGCGCATTAAGAGTTTTTTTTATGTGGAACTCTTTCCCCAGTAGGCCTATAAACCACAAAAAACAGTAATTGAATTTAAAATTTAGAAAAACAAAAAAATATAGTTTATTTATTTTTAGGGTTTCGGACCCAAGTAGGAAGTCCCCTTTTATTTTTTTCATTCTCAAGATACCAGTCTCCATTCGTAATGTCTGGAAACTGGAACCATTGAGGAATAAAAATTTTATTTCTAATTCTTCCTTTAAAAGAAAAAATTCCATACGATCCCTCTCTATATTCAAATTTATAAGAGATCTTTGGATCCAACCTCGTAAGCCTGACCAGTCTAGGTTCAGTTTTCGATGTTGGATCCTTGAATATTTTTTCTTTTAGAGGAACAATTGTTTGTTTGGAAGGTTTATCATTAAGAATAGCAGTGCAAGTACTTTGTTTCGTTTCTTTAACACTTCCTACTTTAGTTAATTTTGGTTTATGTTTTGCACAAAGTCCAGATTCATGAGATGTTTTTACAATGCACCGTATTTTTCCCCCCTTTTACCAATGTACTTGCACTGCTTTCTTACTTGAAGATGGTGTGGTTCAGAGGTCAAAATTTTAGATGGAGGTATTATATTGGGAATTTTGTTTTTTAAAGGTTCTGAGGCTAAGTTTGGGTTGTTGGAAAGTTGATTTTTCAAAAGATTGGTATTTATAAGAAAATTCAAAGTAGGTTTATTAGGAAAAAGTTCTCTTATACAATTAGGTTTTTGAGGGAAGGGAAGGGACGGTTTAGGGGGGAATGTTGGCGAAAGTCCAGCGATGGGCAGCGAAGGTCCTGACTGCTTTGCCGTCTTGCCAATGGGGAGCGATGGTCTTGTAGGTTTCCTCACCCATGGTCCTAGAGCCACTTCAAGCTGTTCCACCACACACACTGGTTCTCCACTCCTTGATGCCATTTCTTAAAAATGTTTAAAAAGAACTGCTCCACGAACAAAGTAGCAATGTAAAGCATATAGTAATCTATCTCAATTTATAGGCAAAAGTTATTCTTTACTCGAACCAATCAACGAGCTGTTTTTCTTAGCCAATCAGAAACCCAGTATAAGTTGTGTGTGACTGTGTAAGTATCTGATTTTTTAAGGTTGTCCGAGAGTTTCTTAGTTGAAGGTTGTCTACGCATCTGTTGCAGCTGCAAGTTTAGCTGAGGTCGTTTACCGCGACATCAAACGCAGCTATTGCTGTTAAATTAAGAATTCACAGTTTGCGTTATAGACGCGATTCCTATTGGCTAACAGCTTCTGCAATCCTATTGGCTAGGAAAAGAAGCTTATCCTATGCTGTAGGCTTAGAAAACGTATATATACGGCTGCGTTTTGGCTTCACTTCACAGACGACTTCCAGATCTCCGCAGAATGGTTTCTTTCCAGCTGTTGGCCACTTCTAAAGTATTGTGCTTGGAATAAACATTTGAATTGGAAAAAGTCTATCTCCGGCCGGGACAGCTTTATTCGAAAAACTTCAAATGTTTATACAAGTGCAACCTTTGAAGCGGTAACTTTAACTGCCTAAGAGTCTTCAACACGCCATGAGAAGAACGGAACCAATGGCAAGGCAACTACCCGAGGAGGAGCCCTTGAAGTCCGCCATGGGAAGAATGGAACCAATTGCATATGAACGAGCTTCGAGACCAAGGCAGACAACGCCGACGGAGTCCTGGAGAACATTGATTGTTTCGCTAGAAGTAAGTGAGTCTCAACATATCTTTTAACTATCTTCTGAAAACTCTCTTGCTTTTTAGTTACCAACGTTCTATATATTGGGAAAAGTGTTGAAAACTCTCATTTTTGAGAAGTTCTATACATACTTTTGCCGGTTGAAAACTTGGCTTTACCACCTGGGACGTTCTATACGGAGATAGTTACTTGAGTTGAGGTACGCTCTCTTATTTTAAAGCGTAACAATTGTAGCAGATGATAAAGAAGAAGATGTCATTAAAGAACTAACATTCAATAAAAAGTTTAATTTTGTATTACTTTAATCTTGTCCCCATCCTTTCTTGGTAAGGTAAGAAATACTGTTCTTTTCAGAGCAGTATTTCATTTTGCTCTTTTTAGAGCAACTTACTTTCAATTCTGGGTTACGGCAAAAGATCAACTTCATTGTATATGGTACCATACAATGAAGTGGGTTTTTGAGGTTGTTACACCTCGTCGGGGATAGACGTAAGCATAGTAAGAATTAGTAATGAAAACGTTTTTATTACTAATTTCATACTATGTTTACATCTATCCCAAAAATTTTTATTAAATTGAATGACCTTGAAACATTTTAGATGTTTCGATTTTTCTCTCACGTGTAACTCAATTGCATACTTTACCCATTGAATAACAATCAATTGCCCTTTAACAACAACCGTTCATTCTGGTAATAAGACATTTAAAACATATCTCTACAGACAGACTTCCTTTTTTTGCTACTCTCATTTAAAGCGTGTTATGACTCAAGTTCAGTATAAAAAACCTGTATTGGAATGCCAGCCTCGGTCTGCTTTATTCGAACGCAGCGCGAGCGCGTGGGTATGTATGTTTGTGTGTGTGTGTGTGTGTGTGTGTGTGTGTGTGTGTGTGTGTGTGTGTGTGTGTGTGTGTGTGTGTGTGTGTGTGTGTGTGTGTGTGTGTGTGTAATATAATAAAATCTTTTGACATAAGACTCTAAAGTTATTTGTTACAATGTCATCAAAACACACGGATTTAGTGTTGAAAATAGCGAGACTTCGCCAACGAATAAAAAATAAACATTTTCGTTTACGTCGCGGCTCTACAGAAACTCAACGGCTGTTAGACAAACAATATTATCATTTAATGAAATCTCTTATGAAACCAGCTCAGAAAATTTCGCCTGAAGTGAAGAACGAATTAAACCATTTAAATGTGAATAATACTAGGTTTGAAAACTTACGTAGTACAGATTTAATTCCCATTAGTATAGCAGATACTTCTCCACTCAATAAAGTTGACTTTGTCGATACAAATGTTATCGCAGAGACTCCAGATCCTAAATTACCAAGTGTTAGTGAGTTAGTAGCAACACCAAAAGGTCAAACAGAATCTGAACAATGGATAAAGGAAACATTCCATAATCCTCTAACACAGAAGTATATGTTAAAAATGATTAAAGATACTGTAAGAAATAAATCGATAGATCATACATTTGGACCCAGAATTGAAAACCACTCCATCATGATCGGTAACAAAATGATTCAATTTGGGTCTGAGGGAGGAATCGTCATTGACGGAATAAACTATAAAGCAACGCCTGGACTTTATGAATTAATTTTCAAAAGGCTACCAGACGAGGAACTTTTTACTGAATCTGACTTGATGGCATACAAAAACATCTGTTTGCAAACAAGCGCTCACAAACGTTCTTATGCACCTACTGAAACAATAAATAGGAATAACTCGTTGAAATACAGACATATTATAGCAGCACTGTTTCCACCAAAAAAACACCTCATACAATAGACGATTTCTTGTAAAATATATATATATATATATATATATATATATATATATATATATATATATATATATATGCGTGTGTGTGTGTGTGTGTGTGTGTGTGTGTGTTAAATGTCGGTCAAGGTCACGAGGAATCTAAAGCTCTATTTAAAATAAATATATGTGAATATTATGTAAACTTGAACTGTTTACAATAATATTGTTTCTTTTTATTTTAAATTTAGCTTTGCTCACAATCGAGCCTCTCTACGAATGAGTATACATATATATATATATATATTATATATATATATAAAATCGTACTAAGAGATTTAATTTGATTCGCTGTCTTCATTGTCGCTTTCAAAAACCAATCGTCTCCTTGCGTCACCTCCATCGGACCTTCTAGGCGTGGTGTTTGAGCCTGAAGACATCGGTAACGAAAATGGAGTAAATACCGATGGTACAGGAGTGTTGGAAGAAGAAGAAGATGGAGTTGGCGAGTTGTCCTCCAAAAAGTTTAACATATCATCTACATCCATTTCTTTTTCGTCCCACTGTTGGGAGTCAGAATCCGAATCCTCGTCAATCTTCTCCGTTTCTTGTAGACGTCTGGGCATATCGGCAATCATTTTCTAAGTGTACGGCTATATAGCATATTGTTTATATTTATAACCACATTTGTTTCACCTCAGCTTATCATTGGTTTTACACGTAGACCAATAGGAAAGTAGGATTTTTCTTATTGGACTAAACATTACACCAATAGGAAAGAAGAGCTGAAAGTGTTATGTATTTAACGAGTTTAATTCTAGTACAAATTTATTCGGATCACTATCCTGCGATAATGACGGCACCAGGGAGCCCTCTTTGTAAGGAATCACGCAGGGTATTGGAACTACCGACTGGCGGACTGGGATTTATTCCGGTCGCAGCTGGATATTTCACTGCCCGCTTGCCTCGATGTCAACACCCCACACGACATAGACACAGCAGTCGGTAGCCTTACGGCGGCGATTAGGGCCGCAATAGACATTGCGGTACCAGTTAAATGTCAGCCTCGACACCACGTATACATTCCAAGGCACATACTAGCGCTCATCACCCGGAGAAACAGGCTCAGGCGGGCATTGCAACTAGGAGTAAACCGATGCGTACCGCACACAACACTAAACCGCCTAAAAAGGCAAATTAGGAAAGAACTAATACAATTTAGAATCGATGGCTTCCAAGCACACCTGGCGACACTGAACACATCAGACACCCCGGTCTGGCCACTGGTCAAACACTTCACTCGAGAGCCAGTGCGCTATCCCCCTCTTATTGGCCCTAACGGACAGGTAAGCGACCCGGCGGACAAGGTGAATCTGTTTGCAGACACCCTGGAAGCTACGTTCCAACCGAACGATCATCCAGCTGATGCGGCACTCACTACCCAAATAGACTTAGAGACTACACAGTTTGCCTACTCACCAACATTCCAACCAAACACTGAAACCACGGCCATGGAAACTGTGTGGGCAATCTCACAAACAAGCACAAAAAAGGCTCCTGGGCCAGACACCATAACCAACACAACTCTTAAAAACCTCACGGAGAAAGCAATAACGTACCTAACGAACATATACAATGCTATCCTCCGAACACAACATTTCCCGGAAGCTTGGAAGGAGGCCAAAATATTGGTTTTCCCCAAACCGGGAAAAGACAAAAACAAAGCTGACTCGTACAGGCCTATCAGCTTGTTGAATACAATGGGCAAAGTATTTGAAAAAATACTGCTCCAGAGGATCAACAAGCACCTACACACACACAACATACTGCGGCCGGAGCAATTCGGCTTCAGGACCAAACACTCGGCCACGC
The DNA here is from genome assembly GCA_036971475.1 of Prosapia bicincta. Lineage (NCBI taxonomy): Eukaryota > Metazoa > Arthropoda > Insecta > Hemiptera > Cercopidae > Prosapia > Prosapia bicincta. The sequence goes on along the minus strand of JBAIZL010000001.1, from coordinate 170,572,935 downwards.
ATCAGCTGATGAGAGTAGTTGAACACGCGACCAGGGGGTTCAACGAAAACCGCTCAACCGGGATTGTTTTCCTGGACATCGAGAAAGCCTTTGACAGGGTGTGGCATAACGGCCTTGTTCATAAACTACAAACCTATGGCTTCCCAGACGGGTTGATACATCTGATTAGGTCATACTTGTCCCATCGCAAATTTAGGGTTGATGTAGATCAATCACAATCAACACTGAGAACTATACGGGCGGGAGTCCCACAGGGCTCAATCATTGGTCCCGTACTGTTCAACGTCTACATCAACGACATACCAACAACACCAAACACTCAGGTGGCTATATTTGCAGATGACACCGCGTTATCCGCTCAGTCCTGGAAACCCCTTATGATACATACAAGACTCCAGGAACACCTCACAACACTCGAAACATGGCTGAGACACTGGAGGGTAAAAGTCAATGTGGCCAAGTGCCAGGCGCTCTTGCTCTCCAAACGGACCAAACACAAACTTGAAACTCCACTAACATTATTAGGCGAAAACATTCACTGGGGGACCCAGGCTAAGTACCTCGGTGTCATTCTGGACCGGGCCCTGACCTGGGGACCTCACATAGACCACACATTAAAAAAAGCAACAATCAGACTGAAACAACTGTACCCTATGCTTAACCGTACAAGCCCGCTTTCATTACGGGCGGCCACCACAATTTACGTGACCATGTTGCGAAGCATTATCACTTACGCCTCACCCGTCTGGGGCCACGTAGGCAACACACGCACACGCAGACTCCAGTTATTCCAGAACAAAGTTTTGAGAATAATCACGAAGGCACCTAGATGCACAAGGCTAGCCATACTACACACAGACTTGAAAGTGCCTTTCTTACAACAACACATCCGACACTTAGCACTTAGGTTCTATAAACAGGCTCACGCACACACTACCTCAACACTAATCTCCTCACTGGGTAGATACGACCCCACACACGATAGGCATAGACGGCCGCTGTCCATTCTGTGCGTTCGGGAAACTACATAAACACTACACTCAGTGCATGAACTAACGGACCTGCTTTGTTTCAGATGAAGCGGGGGCACATCCAAAGGGACGCAGAAACGCCCCAACGGACGCACTAATTTTAATTGCATGCACATTTCAGTTTCGAGTAGGCTGCAGAAGAAGAAGTGCACGAAAACTCCCACAACATAGCCTCACTAACAAGGTATATGTAAAGGTATTACCTATCCCTAACCTATAGAATAAGGCAACCTAGCCCCCAGGGTTCCTGCATGATCTATCGCGGGATTTTTCCTGTCAGGGTTATTTCTTGGCAGGTTTTTTCATCCCGCCCTTACGCGACACTTAACGTTCTGTTTCATTTCACTATCTCCTGATTTTCCATGGAAAGAGCTCATCAGCTTGGTACATGGACAGTCTTCCTGAATCCTTCACGCGCGTTAGGGATACTCGCATGCGCATGTGAACGGAGGCAGCTCGCTAGAGGTTGGCTGCCACGAGGGCTGAGCGGGCTTTAGGGGCTCAGTCCCGGGGGGAGGGGAAAAAAAATACAAATTTATTCTTCTGCTAAAAGTTTCCAAGAGGTGAGCTACAACAACAGATAGGAATATGATTGAACAACACTTGTGTGATGTATGTGGGTTGACATTTGATCATTGGCTAATATATCGTATCCATCAAATAACTCACCGTACAATTAAGATTAATGCCAACATTTCAACAGAAGACAGTGATCAGCCTGCAAGAAGTGACACCGATCATCAGCCTTCTATAATGCAAACAATGCCCAATATGTCAATCCCACACCAATCAAGAAGTGACAACAATAGTGTACATTATAAATCTACAACATCAATCTCCTGCAGCCCAAACAAGTTCCTACGTGTCTAATGGAAATCTGGAAAAACATTTAAGAAGTAACCAAGAGAATCGAAAACGCATCCAACAAACAAGGCCAAGCGTAATTCATTACGCCCCACCAGCTAAAAAAAGAAGAGAGTGCACATCAGATAATCCGCTGGTTTCGGAAGAAGTACACCAAGTAACACCAAGCGTTATTAGATATGCTCAGTCTACAACAAAAAATGATCAATATGTAATTAAAGACTCTTTGGTTGTTGAAGAATTTAAACGAGCATTTAGAAATTCTATTGTACGTCATTTTTATATTGTCAATAAAAACAAAGAAAATATGGACAATTTTTTCTTCTTGTTAAAACCCATGTTAGAGAAGTTATTATTACAAGAAATGAAAAGGCTGCACCTTATTAAATTTAATTTTGTGTTAGAAACATTATTCACTAACGTAGAAAATGAAATTTCTCCCCGATGTTTTATAACTAAAAGCAGACCATGTATGACTTCTGATAATATCAGCGAAATTATTACAGAGTGTATTCAGGAATTGATTCTGAAAATTACCGAACATGAAGGTCGTGGGTCAGGATGGTCCTTACTCTCTATTGAAAAAATGAATGTTCGTGTTCATAAGCAAGGGTATGGTTGTCGTGGTAGTAGTTTTTTACCGCTTCCGAAAAAAGTCTCAACAACAAGATCCTGTACCAACGTCCGTAACATGGACAATCAATGTTTTCGTTATGCTATTCTTACAAAATTTATTACTGGTAATGTTCATGAAAAGTTGTATAATGGTGGATTCGACGCGGTATCAAACCGTTATGATTTCAGTTGTATCAAGTACCCTGTTTCTTTATCAGACATAAAAAAGTTTGAAAAACGAAATTCAGGTGTTTCACTTAATGTCTACGGATTAGATGAAACTCAAAGTGTATTTCCACTGAAGGTAGTTGAGAATGAGCTGCAAGATCACACAGACCTGCTTTTGATTACAAGAGGCGAAATTTCACACTACGTCCATATACACGATTTCAACAGGTTAGTTAAAAGACAGTTAACCAAGCACAGAGAGTCCATAACTGCCTGCAAAAGATGTCTTTCTTTCAAGAATAACTCTAACTGCAATTCAAGTTGGCTGGAAACCCATAAACGACAATGTTGGCAACATGACCCCACCTCTATAAAATTGCCAAAACCTGATAAGGCGGATGTTCTTTTAACAAAACAGAACATCAGTATCCCATTCCCATAGTAATATATGCGGATTTCGAATCATCTCTTGTCCCTGTTCAATCAGTCACTAATATAAATGTTGATGATTCATTCACAGATCGTTACCAAAGGCACGAACCAAACAGCTACTGTCTAATGATTAAGTCTACCCTATCGGAAGACTATTGAAAGTATACGGGCTGACATCAACTCCACAGTTATACAGAGGAGAAAATGCGGCAAAACATTTTATTGACGCACTATACGACATAACAAAGAGAGTTGAAAATATGTACAAGAGCAAAGTACCTATGTTTAAACTTAGTCAAAAAGAATCTGGAGACTTCAACCACACAGCACAATGTTACCTATGTAAAGAGTGTTTCACTTCAATCAATCATAAAGTACGCGACCATGATCACCTAACACGTAAATATAGAGGAGCAGCGTGTAATCGGTGTAATATTAACTACAAACTACCGTCTTTTATACCAGTTGTCATGCATAACTTAACAGGTTACGATGCTCATTTGATTGTGCCACAATTGGGGCGTGATAAAGCTCCTATATCGACGTTCTTGCTACAAGTATGGAAAAGTTTATAAGTTTTTCAATGAAATGAAAATGAAGTTGCGATTTCTAGACTCATTCAGATTTATGCCTTCAAGTTTGAAGAAACTAACAGAAAACCTCCAAAGGAGTGATTTAATAGAAACACAGACAATTGTACCTCCTAATAAAATCGACCTTGTTCTACGCAAATCAGTATTTCCTTATGACTACGTCGATTCTTTAAAAAAGTTTGAAGATACATCTCTTCCACCTAAAGCATATTTCTATAACCGTTTAGACCAAGCAGATATATCAGATGAAGATTACAATCATGCTCTGCGTACATGGAAGGAACTTGGTATAAGGACGTTGGGAGAATACAGCGATTTTTATGTAAAGCTGGATGTAACACTACTTTGCGATATAATGGAACAGTTTAGAGCTTCCTGCATGTCCGCATATGGCTTAGACCCTTTACATTCTTATACAGCTCCTGGATTAGCATGGCAAGCAATGCTTAAAGAAACTCGCTGCAAGCTAGAATTACTAACAGACATTGACATGGTACTTATGGTGGAATCAGCTATCAGAGGCGGAATAACTCAGTGTGTGACAAGACATGTCAAAGCGAACAACAAATACCTTCCCGATTACAACCCACGGAATGAAAGTGTCTATTTAGCCTATTTTGACGCAAATAATTTGTACTCAAAACCTAGTTTAGAGCACCTCCCATATGGTGATTTTAAATGGGTTGATCCAGAAGCAATTGGTGACATTACATCTATTCCTAAAGATGGTGAGAGAGGATACATTTTGGAATGTGATATCATGTACCCAGAAACTTTGCATGACTTCCATTACGACTTACCTCTTTTACCATCAACAGAAGCACCCCCCAACAGTAAGACAAAAAAGCTATTGACCACATTGTTGGACAAACGCTATTATGTTGCACATTTCAGGACCATACAACAAGCTATTCAATTGGGTTTCAAAGTTACAAAAGTCCATAGAGTGTTGGAATTTTCACAGTCCCGTTGGATGGAGCCGTATATTAAATCTAATACTGCAAGAAGAGCCGTTGCGCAAACAGCGTTTCAAAAGGACTTTTTTAAATTAATGAATAATGCTGTATTCGGAAAAACTTTAGAGAATAAAAGAAAGCATAAAAATATTCAACTTGTTTCGAATGCCACCAAATTAAAAAAATTAACACAAAAAACTAATTTTAAAACTACTGTAATCATTGATGATAACTTAGTCGCAGTGTCTATGGGTAAAACAAGTGTGGTTATGGACAAACCATTATATGTCGGAATGTCCATACTCGACATCTCGAAAATCCATATGTACGAGTTCCACTATGAGAAAATGGTGCAATACTATGGCAGGGATAATATTGGTTCCTGTTACTTAGATACTGACGCTTTTATCTATTGGATCAAAACAAATGATTTATATTTAGATTTAAAAACATTTCCACACAGGAACGATTTTGGTTTTTCTGATTATCCTACAAATCACATGACGTACGATCAAAGAATAAATAAAAAAGTCATTGGTAAATTCAAAGACGAGTTGAATTCCATACCAATGTGTGAAATAGTTGCTTTGAGACCCAAAATGTACGCATTCACGTGCAATGAAAGAGGATCAAACAGAGAACATAAGAAAATTATAAAGAAATTGAAAGGCATAAAAAAGTCATACCTTACAAAACACATATCATTCGAAAATTATAAGGAATGTTTATTTGAAAAGAAAACTTTCATGGCTGGATTTAACACTATAAGGAGTTACAATCACAGAATTTTTAGCATAACCCAAAATAAAAAGTCTCTATCTGCTAATGATGATAAAAGGGTTATTCTTGAAGACGGTTTAAGAACTTTGCCTTATGGACATTATTCCTTGGCTAAAATAGATAATTTAAATACACAATTGTACTAAGAAAAAGTGTGTATTAAAAAAACATAATCAAATGTCAACCTATACTTCACATAAGTGTGTGGTCTCTGAATAGGCCTATTGGGGAAGAGGTGGACCACGTAAAAAAAAATTTCCTCTAACGCGCCATTTAGTTGTACAGCTTAGTATAAAAATTAAACAATATATTTATACTTTCTGTGGTGAGGAAATCAGCTAAATACAAAATTATACTACATTTCAAATAATTTATGACTAAGTAAATTAGTTGATACATGATAAGATGAAAAACGTTTAAATTACCAAATCAACATAATAATTATTTGATAATATTTCAAGCTACCTTATTGGAATTTTACCGCGATGGATGAGAAATCTAAAATAGTGCAAGAATTGCACAAACCTGTGAGAAAACATTTCCCCAGGAGAAACACTGTAGTAAAAGGAATTGAAGATCATTACTATCAAGCAGATCTCGTAGAAATGATTCCCTATAATCGTTTTAATAAGGGGTACAAATATATTTTGTTTATTATAAATTGTTTCACAAAGTTTGCTTATGGTATACCTTTAAAAGATAAATCAGCTAAAACTGTAACCAATGCAATGGAACAATTTTTAAAAGAAAACAAAATGAAGCATTTACAAACCGACGATGGCTTAGAATACTTTAACAAATTGTTTAAAAGTTTGATGAAAAAATATAATATAAACCATTATTCTACAAAAAGGGAAATGAAAGCTACTATTATAGAACGTTTCAACAGAACAATTAAAGGAATTATGTACAAAACTTTCTCAAAAAGAGGATCATACGTATGGTATGACATACTACAAAAACTTATTTACGATTACAATAACAGTAATCATAGGACAATAGGAATGAAACCAATACAAGTGAGCAAGATGAATGAAAAATTAGTGTTGAAACGTATACGCAAGAACACAATGCCAAAGATGGAGGCAAGACCACCGCGGAAATTTAAAGAAGGAGAAACAGTACGCATTAGTAAACAAAAAAATAGCATTTTTCAAAAAGCTACATTCCGAATTGGACGACAGAGATATTTACAGTTTATAGAGTCCAACCAACCGTACCAGAGACGTATATATTGAAAGATCACCATGGAGAACTACTACATGGAGGCTTTTATGGTCATGAGATGTTGAAGTCAAAGTCTGGTAATGTGTATTTAGTTGAAAAGATATTAAAAACAAGAGGAGATAAAGTTTTAGTACGTTGGTTAGGATATGACCGTAATCAGGATTCCTGGATACCTAAAAAAGATTTAATTTAATTGCTAAGAAACATAAAGTTTTTTGCTAAGCAATGAAACACACATAGGAATTAATTATGGAAGTTGTAAAGCAAAAAGAAAAACTAAAAGTTTCAAATATTGATGTTTTTACTGATGAAGTTTGTAACAAAAGTAGCAAACATGGGACTTTACTACCCGATTCAGTTCTATGTATAATATGCGGTCCTTCAAACTGTGGAAAAACAAACGTTGTATTTAATTTGTTAACTGATGTCAATGGGCTAAAATTCAACAATGTTTACATATTTTCGAAGTCATTGAATCAACCAAAGTATCAGTTATTGGAAAAGATTTTTTCACAATTATCGTGTATAGGGTATCACAAGTTTAAAGATAACGAGGAGGTCATTCACCCGAATGAAGGGAAACCTTATTCCGTATTTATATTTGACGACGTTTCTTGTGAAAAACAGGGCAATATTAGAACCTACTTCTGTATGGGTCGTCATAATTTGGTTGACTCTATATATATAACACAGACATATAGTAAAATTCCAAAACAATTAATTAGGGATAATGCAAACCTGTTAATTTTATTCAAACAGGATGAAAAAAATTTGAGACATGTATATACTGATCATGTTAACACTGACATGCCTTTTGAGACTTTTAAAGAACTCTGCAGCAAGGCTTGGGTAGATAGACACGGGTTTTCAGTAATAGATAAAGAGAGGGGAATCAATAATGGACGTTACAGAATCGGTTTCGATGAATTTATTTTATTACATCAATAATACAGACAACAATTTCCTTATTTGTAAATTGATCGTGTTATTAAAAACATCTTATTATTATTATGGAGGAAAATGGGAAATTGATTACCGATTTAAAAAAAACTAACTGATTCCATAAGGAAAAAAACCAAGCGTTGAAGTTAGGTATTATTGAACGAGATAATTTATCGGAAACTATGTCAGAGCCTATGCAACAGACTATAAACAAAATTTCTATTACTCAAAAACCAGAAATGCAATTGGAAGAAAGTAATGAGACAAATAGCATTGTTGAAGACGCACAAGGTAATAACGATGACTTATCTGAAGACTGTCATTTAATACAACATGATGAACGAAAAAAGAAATATAATAGAGCTGTGGGAGAAAACGTCCGTAACAATGCAGTTCTTGACAGAAAATATGAAACAAAATTAGATTTTCATGGAAGAATTAGGAAAAAAAAATCATGTATATGGAGGGAGGCTTGAAGGTAAGAGAATAATGATCGGAGACACTACACTCATGATTGATAAACACGATAATATTATTATCAATAGTAAAGTTTTTAGAAGTACGATATATCGAAACAAATCTCATAAGTATAGAAATGTAATAGCAAAGTTATTTCCATCAGGAAGACAAAAAAAAGGAGCTGGAATGCCACTTAAGAACGTGAATCAACCAGATGTTTTATATTACAATAACATTAACGCCTTAGTGGATCGAATGCGTTTATTACATGATGCTAAACTCTCAGGCCATACAGGACTGGATAACGAAATGATTGCTTTGACTGAAGAATTAAAAAGACAAAAAATTATACTTTAGCGAGTCACTTTAGTTATGAGTGTCGACAAGTTCGGACGTCATGAAAATTCCTTATTAAGGGAGTCTATGATAGGACCTCGAGGAGAAAGATATAAGTTGACCGACGAAGGTGATTACGACGTACAAAATAAACTTATACGTAATGTCGCCAATCCAAAAGCTGAAACTGATGTCGCTACAAAAATGTATGTCGATACGAAAACACCATCGCAGGGAAGTTCAAATTGGAATTTCAATGCTAAACGATTAAGCAATATTGGTGACGCTTTATACGAAGGTGAGGCAATAAATATTAGGGTGCTTAAACAGTTAGCAATTACTTCAAATGATCAAAAAAAATTTTACAATGCTAGGAATCTTAGAATTACGAACGTAGCGAGCTCTGAAGAAAACAAGATGCTGTGTGTCTCAAGGATGTAAAAACGATGTTTGACTTAGCACGTTCCAAGCAAAAGGAGACATTGCTAAGGTTCGGAAATAAATTGTTTTACTATATTCATAAATTTACTCTACACTATCCACAAGGAAAGATGAGTAATGAAGAAAACGAAAACAACTTTATAAATTGGAGCGAAATATTCGACTCTTCAGACGGAGAGGAAGAACGTGATAAATAACTATTGACGATAAAATAAATTAAGATGAGCCCTTATAAACTATTTAATAGGAATCAAAAATTTGATAAAGGAGGAGGTGGTTTAGCGACATCGGCATTATCCGTTTTGAGTAAAGCTGTCAAGAGCGTACCTGTAGGAACGTTACTGAACAAAACAATCGACGCATTACCCATTGAGCTACATCTACCAGGCGGATATAGATATTGCGGTCCTGGGACAAAGCTTAAAGAACGACTAGCTCGTGGAGATCCTGGAATTAATAAATTGGACGAATTGTGTAAAATACACGATATTGCTTATTCAAATTACTCAGACGCTGAACACAGATCTATAGCTGATAGAGCATTAGCAGAGAGAGCGTGGCAGAGATTTAAATCAAGTGATTCAAGTATTGGCGAGAGAGCTGCAGCATTAGCGGTGGCTGCTGCAATGAAGGCAAAAACAGCAATTGGAGGTAGTTCAAAACGACGTAGAGGAACGGGTGGGAAAAGAGGAGCTGGAAGAAGAAAAAGAATTGGAAAGCAAAATCATAAAAAAAGGAATTTTAAAAAAAAATCAAAAACACGGTCGAGGTCTGTACCTAAAACCATATCGTGTTTAAGAAATAAATTTAACAAACTTGTTTTACCTAATACACCGCTCAGCACGACTCAGTTGATACATTACGCCTCTTGTTTAAAAATACCGTACTTCAGAGGTGTATTTATGAGAGATGAGTTGCCGGAAAAAGTAAAAAAATACGAAACGGGGATTGTCAACCTCGATAACTCCTTTGGTAAAGGAACGCACTGGGTCTGTTATAAGAAAATAGACAACACTGTCTACTACTTTGACAGTTTAGGAAATTTGCAACCGCCTAGAGAACTTAAGGTTTACTTCAAGCCAGCAAGTAATATATTGTACAATTACAACAGACGGCAGGGTGAGAATACTTCTATTTGTGGACATTTATGTTTAGAGTTTCTAGCTTCTAATGTTAGTATTCTTTGAAATGTCGTCTTACACGGTTTCCATTAGTGGAACGTCATCTAATCTTCATAGTTCCCTGTTTCCACCGTTACAACTTAGAGAGGATAAAGAATGGGAGGTAGCGCTTCTAGATTTTACAACATACAATTCAATTCCTAATGTCATTGAAGGAGTAAATAATATATTCTATTATAAAGAAAACGACGAACAAAATGATTTCAAAACAGTACAACTGCAGACAGGTTCGTATGAAATCGAAGATATTTCTGAGGTTCTTCAAGAAAAATTAGGGAAAGACAAAATTACATTAAAAGCAAATAACAGTTTATTAAGAAGCGAACTCTCTTGTGCTTATTTCGTTGATTTTTCAAAGGAACACAGCTTAGGTCCGATACTTGGCTTTTCAAGTCTTAATAGTCCACTATCTCCGAATGTTAATCACGTAGGTGATAAAACAGTCGACATAATCAAAGTCAACGTTATAAACATTACTTGCAATATAGTTCATGGTGCTTATAAGGATGGTGTAAATGGACATATATTGCATTCATTTTATCCTACAGTAGCACCGGGTTTTAAGATAGTTGAAAAACCTCATAATCTTGTTTATTTACCTTTAAATGTTAGTCATATTTCAGACATTAATTTAAACGTATTGGATCAAGACGGAGATTTTGTAGATTTTAGAGGAGAGACTATTACTTCAAGACTTCATATAAAAGAGCGCTAAAGGAAACTAGTACATCTACTACACATGGGTTTAACTTTTAAATCAATCTTTAGTAACGAAAACGTTAATAGTTGTCAGTCTGTTCAAAAGTTAACTAACGAGAACATACGTTTTCTAGAAAAAATTGGTTTCACTGTTAATAAAAATGGATATTCTGAACATAAAGAATGGACCTATATTCGACGAGACAATATGGGAGAAGGAGTATCATTCTCACAACCCCTACGCTTCATCGAGATTGGGAAATAACGACGAAATACGCATTCCTATACAACATCAAGACGCGTACACTTTACCGTGTGAAAGTTATATATACATCGAAGGGATTGTTACGAAAAAAGATGGAACACTGGGAACCACAGTTCCATTTATCAATAACCCAATGGCATTTTTGTTTGAAGAAATAAGATACGAGATTTCAGGAATAACTGTAGATTCTACGAAACGTGTTGGTGTGACTAGCACTTTAAAGACGCTTATTTCTCAACCACCACATGAAATAAACAAACTGCGAACATCGGGTTGGGTGTTTCCAGTATCTACAACTATCACACCAAATAAAGAAGGATATTTTGAATTCTCTATACCGCTCTGTTTACTATTAGGGTTTGCAGAAGACTATGGGAAACTCATTATAAATTGTAAACAAGAATTATTCTTGCTTCGGTCTTCAACGGATAATGACGCGATTATAGTCCCCCCCCCATCCACTACAGAAGTAAATATGGATTGGAAATTGAACATAAACAAAATAACGTGGAGGGTACCGCACGTACGACTTGCCGACGAACACCGGCTTTCACTGTTGAAACAATTAGAGTCGGATAGAGACATCGTTTTACCTTTTAGGAACTGGGAAATGCATCAGTATCCTATCTTACCTTCAACTCAACGGCAGTCTTGGAATATCAAAACCTCCACTCAATTAGAAAAGCCTTGATATATCATATTTGCATTGCAGACAAACAAAAGGAATAATATAACAGCCAACGCCGGGACGTTTGACCACTGTAAACTTACTAATATTAAACTTTATTTAAATTCTCAGTTTTTCCCCTACGATAATTTAAATGTATCGTTTTCGAAGAACAGATATGGCATACTTTACGATATGTACGCTAGATTTCAGTCATCATACTATGGCAGGTCAGACACGCCTTTAATATCGCCTGACACGTTTAAAGAGCACGCGCCTATTGTTGTCATAGATTGTTCAAAGCAGAACGAATCCGTAAAGTCTTCCACTGTAGATATACGGTTGGAATTTGAAACTGAAGAGAATATTCCAGATAATACTTCAGCTTACTGTTTAATACTGCATGATACTGTTGTTACGTACACTCCGTTAACAGGGGTGGTCAGAATGGTTGTGTAGGATATGTATCGATTAAAAAAGGAGTGGGGGGATAAAAACACACTTCCCTGCACCATTTTCCGACTATATAAGGACTGACGATTTCGGTTAGTGCTCATTTATAAGCTGTTCCGCTACCTCAACTTTGCTACAGTGTAATAGCGAAATGTCACTTTCACAAGAAGGTAATGAAGATATGAAACTCAATACTGAAAATGAAAATACGTCTTCTAACATTGCATCATATGGAACTTCTGAAGTACCGATGGAAACAGATGGAGCTACAGATGATTCTGAAAATATCATAAAAAATTCAGAAGATGTTTGCGGCATTTATGAAGATATGTATAATCCTATGACGAGATCAATGACTTTTACAACAAAAAGAAACGAAGGAGAACTGATTGAAATTTTAACTGGTATATTTTTACGTATATTTTATCCACTTACAGCATGCATGGGCAAAAATATTACAGTTGGAATATTTGAAGTTTTGGGATATACACCAGGTGTTTTGTTGAACCACTATGACAAACATATATTATTTAATATATCTTCCTGGGCACATTTTCTTCATAACATTAGCAGTTTTGAACAACATATAGTAGGCAAACACAGCGGTAAGAAGACAAAGCTAATGATTGGAGAATCTGACATCGAAGTGGATAGTCTTAAAATTTATGGAAAACAGTATATACGAATTAAGGATTTTTCACAACACCATGAAAAAGTTTTTCTAACGACTAATGAATTCTATACGTTAATCGGTGTTTCGGTCGCAGTTGACAGATATTTGGAACAGTTGGTATTAAACCAGACCTTTATAAAGGAATATTTAATGAGTGCAGTTCAACAGGATAAGACAGTGTCATACGTACAACCTGATTCTACGATTATTAACCGACTCGCTCAAGAAATATCTTCATACAGGTATATAAACACACTCAAAGCTCTACCTGATTATGACACAAAACAACCTTGTGCTTCTGACTACGCACAAAATTAAAAACAGGCAAAATTTAAATAGGCAAACAACTACAGAAGTTGAAATTGAGAATAGTGGTGTGTAGGCCTAAAGGGGAGGTGACCACTTAAAAAAATCACCAACGCGCCTAGAACCATACAGCCTAACTATAAATGTTTACTGTGGTGGGGAAAATGGTTCATTGACAAACAAAGAATTAAAGACGAAATGTCTCGTACAACTCGTTTCAGCAGTTTCACGGATATATACGAACTTTCTGATGAAGAAGAAGATAGGAGAAACAACCATTACATAGATCACATACGATTCAAAAGTAGGATTTTTCAAGCTGAAGTTATATTAAGACCAATTTTAGAGAAACATTTATTAAAGGCTACAGAGATGGCTGAAACATTACAGAAAAAAAATAAACGAAGCGTGAAAGAATGTGTTGTCGAGTTTCAAGCTTTTCGAGGAAATTACGATGAATTTTTGATCAAGGAGTTGGTTATACATGATATTTCATCTCTAGAGACAGATTACTTTCTATTCAAACCCCCTTACGATTTCAATCACCTAAACCAAAAGTCGGCTAGAACCAACAATTGGTTAACTAAACGATATCATTTCATTAAGTGGTCTGAAGGTTTCACTACTTTCAATGATGTTTTCACTATTATTAAACAGTATACTAAAAACTATGATATCATATATACTTACGGTTCTGAAAAGACTAAATGGATAGATACATACACTACAGCCAAAGTTATAGATTATCCTATTAAAATAAGACAGAATTATAATTCACATAATATCTGCACCGTTGTTAAAGATCACCGACATCAAAACGGAAATTGTGCTCTACGTAATGCGCTAAATCTAAGCGTTTGTTTAAGAGCTAGAAACGTAGACGTGGAAAAGGATAAGAGGGGGTAGGCGCTCGTCAATTCTAAAAAAAATAAACTTAAAAAACCTTCAACATTTCATCATAAACGAAAATAACATCTATAGCAATATCAGTTATAAGGTTCAATATATTTCCGTACATAAGTAACTTTTAGAAAAGTGAATTTTTTTTTAACAAAAAAAGACTCTCCGAAAATCGACATATCCTTCTGCATCTTCAACTTACAACAAAGTCAATAAATGCACTTTAAAGTGCATTAATGACAAATATGCGATTTTGTATGAGCTGGAAAATTGTAGAGGGGGGGGGGAAATAGAGAGGGTGGTGAGGGGATAGTATGGGGAGGGGGGATAAAACAAGGGGGGGATAGGATCTATAAATTAAACTGCAAGAAGTCCTAATCATCACTAACACCGCAAACTTCAAAATAGAAACATCGTGATGGCAGATAATCAAGAACAATCCCTTGTAGAAAAATTCAACCAGAGATCAAAAGCTAAAACAATTGTAACGAAAAAATGTTCAGATTTAAAGCCGTTAAAAAATTATGCTGTGTACTACTTCTGTAAAAAAGAGACGGTAAATGAAAGTGCTGTGATTGCAGTACTTGGAGACTTTCCTTACAAAGAAGAAAATGTTCCGAAACTGCAAGTCTTTTTACCGAAGAGGTTTGTTTATTTATTAATGAATGAAGACTTAGATTCAATACGTCCTGGGCAGTACTTCATTGTTTCACATGGACCTTCAGGAGAGAAATCAACTGAACTAAAACTGCATTTGTCTAATGAATAATAGTTATAGAAAGTGATTTTAATTTATATGTAGCAATATATATTCCTTATTATAGTTGTAAAAGTAGTTTTGAAAAAAGTCTTTTTTTAAAAAAACTCATTTGTTTGACCTTGAATGTAATTAATGTTCACCCCCACCCCTACAATTAACTTTAAAGAGGAGCGTATATAAACTGCAAGAGCAATCAAAAAGGTACCATTTATCCTTCAGATCGACTAGCGATGGACATTGTACAAGTTAGAAAATTGCATTACCCACAATACGTGACAATTGAGTCCAGAATAAAAACCTTTGATAACGGACCACCTTTGTTGAGAGAGAAAAAAGAAGAGTTGAGTGCTGCTGGCTTGTTCTATATAAATCATTCTGACCATACTCTTTGTTACTGCTGCGGAGGCGGCCTTAAGGACTGGATGGACAAAGATAACCCATGGATTGAACACGCAACATGGCATGGTACATGTTCATTCGTATTACTAGTAAAAGGCAAGGCATTCGTTGATAGGATCAGAGAGAAGGCAGAAGTTACTAAGAAGACCACCAAGCTGCCTTCATTGACACCAGATATACTTCCTGCAGAATGTAAAATCTGTAGAGTAGAAGAAGTTCAAGTGGTCTACTTACCCTGCAGACACGTTATTGCTTGTGCGTTTTGTGGATTAGCTTGTAAAACTTGTGGTGTATGTAGAGAGACTGTACAATCTGTTATGAGAATTTATCTTTCTTAAAATTTGTAATAAGTTGTTTTGTCTAACCGCATTATTTCTTTTTAATAATACAATTAATATAGCTTATGATTTAAAAAAATATGTTATGTCTTTTAGAAAAAATGTAACTTTTTGATTAGTTGTGAGCGGTACTGTAGAACCGCATTTATTTTTTAAAACGACATTTGTTTGACCTTGAAAAAAAGTGTAAAATGCTATTTTCTAAATAATAAATATATGTTACAACTTTATGTGTGTTTTATATTTATTTCCCCCCTTACATTCCACAGACGGGGTTCATTACTGTAGAACCGCAACATGTGTTTAGTGATATAATTATTATAACTTGCAATTTAACGAACAGTTATGTGTTGCAGAAAAATGTAACTTTTACAATAGTTGTGAGCGGTACTGTAAAAACGCATTTATTTTTTAAAACGCCATTTGTTTGACCTTGAAAAAATGTAAATGGTCTTTTCATAATAATAAATATATGTCTTACGAGTCCTTAGTTGATAAATAACGAAAAAATTGATTCATGCACATTTTGAAGATATGAATTTAAAAAGACAATCTTTATAAAGTACGTTTACTTCCAGACACTCTTCTAAGCTAACATTAGTATAGGAAAGGTAACCCCCCACCACTAAAGTATTTATTATTATACCTCCCACCAAATATTAATTTATAAATATGAGTACTTGAAGCTAAGTAGTCATTTGTTAACAGTCAGCTGAGAAGGTAACATGTGCGTTGATGAACGCTCGTCAATAATGGAAACAATGAACAGTATTAATAAAGATTAACGTATCACCGAAAAATGACTTTTTCATAAGTGCATTTTATAGTTCCAAAACAATCATATCCTGAATATCAGATTAACTCCAATACCTATAAATACACTTTTCTTAAAGTGCATTTAATAATAAATACACTTTTCAATAAAGTGCTTTTACTACAAAGAATCGCATACTATCACCCAAATATAAAATGCATTTTCTCCCTAATTCTCCAGTATTAATTGGGGCCGCTAAATTCGTATTCCATTAAACATCCTTCATTAAATACACTCAGATCCAAATACTACTTTTACTATAAAAACTTAAACACACTTTTTACTCAACTACCTCCCCTCATGACGTCACACACTCACACTACTACCACCCTTTCACGTCACCACACTTACGCACCCGCAATCACACACAATTTTAAATTTTTTAATTTTAGCGGCCCCAATTTAATACTACTGGTGTCTCGGTCCACTAAATCCGGCTTCCACTCCTTCCTTCATCTTGGACCCATCGGTGAACCAGATTTCACCATGTTTGGGTCTCCACTCCGCCCATGCAGGAATATGGATTTTGTAATTTCCTTTTCCCTTTTAAGAGACAGTATCTTATCCTGAGGTTCTATCCAGAGCTCCTTCAGTGAATCCCCAAATAGCTGTTTATGACGTTTGCTACTTGTCTTCCACTGCCCTGTACAACTTAGCCGGTATGCAGTTTTCATTGCCTTCATCCTAATTTGAAGACTCAAGGATGGAAATCCCAAAATAACCCTCATGGCCGAACATGTTGTGCTTCTCCTTTTAGCTGTTATGCCTCTAAGGAAGAGCCCCTGCGCGCGGTCCAGCACTCTTTTAGTTGTTTCTTTCTGTGCCCTGTCCCACAGACGATTGAGGCAAAGACTAACCTCGGCACCACAATGGCGGAATAAAACCATTTCATCTGACGTGGACCCAAGCCCCATCTCGTGCCTATTGCTCCTCTGCATTGCCAGAACGAAGCTATGGCTTTTTTGCACTTATCCTCAAAGTGCTCACGCCAGAGTAGCTTCCTATCCAGAATAACTCCCAGATATTTAGCGCTCTCAACGTAGCTTATTTTGGTATTACCAATTTCCATCATCTCCAGCGGATTAGTTTTATATCGCCTAGTGAAGATGAGTGCTACAGATTTTTCTCCTTGAATGCATAGTACATTCTCCCTGCACCATGCTTCTATTACCTTGAGTGCCTCTTGAAGCAGGTCTTTGAGGACCTCTTCAAATGGTCCCATAACAATGATAGCTATATCATCCGCATATCCTACCACCTTGACACCAATTCCACTGAGCGTCCTTAGTAAACCGTCCACGACAAGGCTTCACAGCAGAGGGGATAACACTCCACCCTGCGGGCAGCCCTCCTAGACCATCCCATTTATCGTACACCCCATCCAGCATGCAGTACTTATACGGTTTTCCAAGGAACTCATAATCCAATTTATAATTCCATCAGAAATCCCGTGATCCATAGCTGCTCACTTAATTGCCAGTCTAGAGGTACTATTAAAAGCCCCCTCCACATCAAGAAAAGCCCCAATACATATCCCCTTGTTGTTGATCTGAAATTCAATAAAGTCCACGACCGACAACAGCGCAGTCTCCACTGACCTACCTGTTCGGTAGGCGTGTTGGTCCTGATGAAGCGGATACTGCTTCAAAGGTCCCTCCTTCAAATAGTGGTTCACCAGCCTTTCCGGTGTCTTTAACAAGAAATATGTAAGGCTGATAGGTCTGAAGTACTTTACCTCTGTGTAACATTTCCTCCCCGGTTTGGGGATAAAGATAACTTCGTTTGGAGCCACTGCCCGGGCGTATAACCTAAAGCAACACAGCCCCTGAGTAATCCTGCCAGTGGCCCTATTATTTCCTCCAAGCAATTTTGTAGTAATGCTGGAGTAATATTATCTAATCCAGGCGCTTTAAAAGGCTCAAAAGACAGAATCGCCTCTCTCACCTTTAGCGCTGAGATCACCTGCCCAGCAATAGATTTAAGGAAATTTATTGTCAAATAATTTTTACAAAAAAAACATTACAAATTTAGAAAAAATGAGCAAATTACAATTTACTTAATACAAAGATTAACTTATTTTAATAGGGAGGCTGCTTCCGCTTCTCTGCGTCGTTGCCGTCGCCATGCCCGCTGCTTATTACGCCACCGGCGTTTAGCCCTGAGCTCCTTTTCCTCCTCGTTCTTCATGAGGTCTTCGTACAAGTCGATGTGTCCCACTGCAAAGTCTTTGTCCGGGATGCAGACTCCCGGAGCTAGGACGAGCTCGGTTATTTCTTTAAACGATGTAGCGAGCTCGTCGCGTGGGATCAGCTCAGTACACGTGTCGTCGGCTTCTTCGGAGTCCCAGAAGAAGTACTTCTTCTTCAACTCCTCGACACGTGCCGGCTTGGTCTTCAGCCGACGGCGGCGACGCCACACTCTCTCCCAGCCCGCAGCCACAGCAGCGGGCTCCTCCCTGTACTCCGTGTTGCGGTACTTCCTCTTACGAGGGGGAGCAGCCTTCTTTGATACCGCAACAGTATCCGGCGGCGACGACGACGACGACGCAGCAGCCTCTCTGCTGTCCGCAGGTGTTGGCGGCAGCACCTCGGGGGAGACTGGAGGTCCCCCGAGGACCTGGCGATCGCTTCTCGGTGCGGGCGTCTGCTTCTGCCTCTTCTGTCGGCGGGGCCGGGACTCGTGCTTCGGACAGCCGCCGTACCGCTTGGACGCATGTCCAACGGTCCCGCAGTCCTTGCACTGGCCGCTCCGAGTCGTCACCCTTCATGTCCTGACGGTGACGACGCATCGGAAACCGCTGCGAAGGCTCTCCTGCAGTTCGCCAAAGAGACGCTGTAGGTCCTCCTCGCAGGCCACTGGAACGGGCAGGTAGTCCTGGCGACACGGCACCAACAGCGGTAGACGCCCATCTGCATCGGTCTGCTTGCAGCACATGATGAATGCAGGGACTCACTCTCGTGTCTTGGTAGAGGGTCAAAGTGCAGGCCCAAACAACATTAAGCTGATAAGAACAGATTTAAGGTTTTTTATTCAAAAAATTTTTATACAAAGAAATACATATTTAAAAAGAATAAGAAAAATTACAATGTTATTTAGATACAAAAAATTACTTATTTTAATAGGGAGGCTGCTTCCGCTTCTCTGCGTCGTTGCCGTCGCCATGCCCGCTGCTTATTGCGCCACCGGCGTTTAGCCCTGAGCTCCTTTTCCTCCTCGTTCTTCATGAGGTCTTCGTATAAGTCGATGTTTCCCACTGCAAAGTCTTTGTCCGGGATGCAGACTCCCGGAGCTAGGACGAGCTCGGTTATTTCTTTAAACGATGTAGCGAGCTCGTCGCGTGGGATCAGCTCAGTACACGTGTCGTCGGCATCTTCCGAGTCCCAGAAGAAGTACTTCCTCTTCAACTCCTCGACACGTGCCGGCTTGGTCTTCAGCCGACGGCGGCGACGCCACACTCTCTCCCAGCCGGTAGCCACAGCAGCGGGCTCCTCCCTGTACTCCGTGTTGCGGTACTTCCTCTTACGAGGGGGAGCAGCCTTCTTCGATACCGCAACAGTATCCGGCGGCGACGACGACGACGACGCAGCCTCTCTGCTGTCCGCGGGTGTTGGCGGCAGCACCTCGGGGGAGACTGGAGGTCCCCCGAGGACCTGGCGATCGCTTCTCGGTACGGGCGTCTGCTTCTGCCTCTTCTGTCGGCGGGGCCGGGACTCGTGCTTCGGACAGCCGCCGTACTGCTTGGACGCATGTCCAGCGGTCCCGCAGTCCTTGCACTGGCCGCTCCGAGTCGTCACCCTTGATGTCCTGACGGTGACGACGCATCGGAAGCCGCTGCGAAGGCTCTCCTGCAGTTCGCCAAAGAGACGCTGTAGGTCCTCCTCGCAGGCCACTGGAACGGGCAGGTAGTCCTGGCGACACGGCACCAACAGCGGTAGACGCCCATCTGCATCGGTCTGCTTGCAGCACATGATGAATGCAGGGACTCACTCTCGTGTCTTGGTAGAGGGTCAAAGTGCAGGCCCAAACAACATTAAGCTGATAAGAACAGATTTAAGGTTTTTTATTCAAAAAATTTTTATACAAAGAAATACATATTTAAAAAGAATAAGAAAAATTACAATGTTATTTAGATACAAAAAATTACTTATTTTAATAGGGAGGCTGCTTCCGCTTCTCTGCGTCGTTGCCGTCGCCATGCCCGCTGCTTATTGCGCCACCGGCGTTTAGCCCTGAGCTCCTTTTCCTCCTCGTTCTTCATGAGGTCTTCGTATAAGTCGATGTTTCCCACTGCAAAGTCTTTGTCCGGGATGCAGACTCCCGGAGCTAGGACGAGCTCGGTTATTTCTTTAAACGATGTAGCGAGCTCGTCGCGTGGGATCAGCTCAGTACACGTGTCGTCGGCATCTTCCGAGTCCCAGAAGAAGTACTTCCTCTTCAACTCCTCGACACGTGCCGGCTTGGTCTTCAGCCGACGGCGGCGACGCCACACTCTCTCCCAGCCGGTAGCCACAGCAGCGGGCTCCTCCCTGTACTCCGTGTTGCGGTACTTCCTCTTACGAGGGGGAGCAGCCTTCTTCGATACCGCAACAGTATCCGGCGGCGACGACGACGACGACGCAGCCTCTCTGCTGTCCGCAGGTGTTGGCGGCAGCACCTCGGGGGAGACTGGAGGTCCCCCGAGGACCTGGCGATCGCTTCTCGGTACGGGCGTCTGCTTCTGCCTCTTCTGTCGGCGGGGCCGGGACTCGTGCTTCGGACAGCCGCCGTACCGCTTGGACGCATGTCCAGCGGTCCCGCAGTCCTTGCACTGGCCGCTCCGAGTCGTCACCCTTGATGTCCTGACGGTGACGACGCATCGGAAGCCGCTGCGAAGGCTCTCCTGCAGTTCGCCAAAGAGACGCTGTAGGTCCTCCTCGCAGGCCACTGGAACGGGCAGGTAGTCCTGGCGACACGGCACCAACAGCGGTAGACGCCCATCTGCATCGGTCTGCTTGCAGCACATGATGAATGCAGGGACTCACTCTCGTGTCTTGGTAGAGGGTCAAAGTGCAGGCCCAAACAACATTAAGCTGATAAGAACAGATTTAAGGTTTTTTATTCAAAAAATTTTTATACAAAGAAATACATATTTAAAAAGAATAAGAAAAATTACAATGTTATTTAGATACAAAAAATTACTTATTTTAATAGGGAGGCTGCTTCCGCTTCTCTGCGTCGTTGCCGTCGCCATGCCCGCTGCTTATTGCGCCACCGGCGTTTAGCCCTGAGCTCCTTTTCCTCCTCGTTCTTCATGAGGTCTTCGTATAAGTCGATGTTTCCCACTGCAAAGTCTTTGTCCGGGATGCAGACTCCCGGAGCTAGGACGAGCTCGGTTATTTCTTTAAACGATGTAGCGAGCTCGTCGCGTGGGATCAGCTCAGTACACGTGTCGTCGGCATCTTCCGAGTCCCAGAAGAAGTACTTCCTCTTCAACTCCTCGACACGTGCCGGCTTGGTCTTCAGCCGACGGCGGCGACGCCACACTCTCTCCCAGCCGGTAGCCACAGCAGCGGGCTCCTCCCTGTACTCCGTGTTGCGGTACTTCCTCTTACGAGGGGGAGCAGCCTTCTTCGATACCGCAACAGTATCCGGCGGCGACGACGACGACGACGCAGCCTCTCTGCTGTCCGCAGGTGTTGGCGGCAGCACCTCGGGGGAGACTGGAGGTCCCCCGAGGACCTGGCGATCGCTTCTCGGTACGGGCGTCTGCTTCTGCCTCTTCTGTCGGCGGGGCCGGGACTCGTGCTTCGGACAGCCGCCGTACCGCTTGGACGCATGTCCAGCGGTCCCGCAGTCCTTGCACTGGCCGCTCCGAGTCGTCACCCTTGATGTCCTGACGGTGACGACGCATCGGAAGCCGCTGCGAAGGCTCTCCTGCAGTTCGCCAAAGAGACGCTGTAGGTCCTCCTCGCAGGCCACTGGAACGGGCAGGTAGTCCTGGCGACACGGCACCAACAGCGGTAGACGCCCATCTGCATCGGTCTGCTTGCAGCACATGATGAATGCAGGGACTCACTCTCGTGTCTTGGTAGAGGGTCAAAGTGCAGGCCCAAACAACATTAAGCTGATAAGAACAGATTTAAAAACCATTTATTATCAATAATACTTCAATACATACATATTTCTTTTAAATCAAATTTGTTTATCGGTGCAGCAATTTAAATTAAAGTTCATAAAAAAGTTGACAACAATTAGAGAAAATATACTGTCCTGCACCACACTGAATATTCATAAGCAGTTCTTTAGTGTTCAATGGCACTTCCTTTTTTAAAAAATTAGCACAGTAAAAAAAAATACATACTTTCG
Source organism: Prosapia bicincta (assembly GCA_036971475.1). Lineage (NCBI taxonomy): Eukaryota > Metazoa > Arthropoda > Insecta > Hemiptera > Cercopidae > Prosapia > Prosapia bicincta. Next base: position 170,550,291 of record JBAIZL010000001.1, on the reverse strand, counting down.
GATTAACTCCGAGCTCTTAAACGCTAATAGTTAAGTACACTTAAGTAAGACATATACAATAACAGTGTGTACTTAACTCCCACTAACAGCACCAGCCACGCAAACCAAAAACAAATACAGGTTTAAATTTAATGTGGCTGGTGCTCCCTCCCCAAGACATTAGCAAACTCGTCCAACCGCAACCTGCCCCAGCTGCTACCATTGTTGCTGACCGGTGATGTGGGTAATATAAATGTCCCGTGACCATCTAATGGCATCCGAAACCATTAGCCTTTTCATAACTTTAGCATAACGTGGAGATATCCTCAACAACCGGATGATCTCCTCGTTACGACGGTCCCAGGAACCGAGGGCTCCTACCACTAAGGCATTAAGGGTCACTACATAACCCTGAGATCGGAGCTCCTCAGCCAGGTGCGAGTATTTATCAATTTTGGCTTGTCGTGATTCGGCCAGAGACTGATAGCGGTTCTCGAAGGGGACCGCTACATCAACAATTGAAACTTCTTTAGTCCCCTCATTCACCACCACCAGGTCCGGCCTTAAGTTGGAACTCACACCTGGCACCGTTTGATTAACGCGAACATCACCAGTCCGCCGCGGTACCGCCTTTGATAATCTATTTAAAATCGTGTTGTGGCGACCCTGCAAGGCCGCGCTGTGCTTGAGACAGTGATTCAGCACATGCGGCAGCGTTTCGGACGCATAACCACATCGCCGACACCGTCTGTCTCCCGTTCCGAACCGCCGGCAGCCGTTAAGTGGCACCGTTCCGAGCCGGGCTCTAAAGACGAACCTCCAGTCGGCGAATCGTGCGTAACGTCCGGTGCGAATAAAATGATTTGAAGTGTCGCACCGAACCGACACATCGACCACCTTCCCCTGGTCCGCCTTCCCTATCAGTCTTCTACGGTACCCAGACCTAACAGCCGCCCGCAGTCTTCTCGTGAGGACCTGGCGCGCGTTCTCCGGAACGATGACGGGGTCTATTGGAGCATCGGGTGCAGGTACTACTACTTGAAACTCCCGCAACACCGAGCTCCAACGCCACGTGACCCCAATTCGACGGTGCAGCCGTCGCGCAGCATTCCTTGCGACAGTCCAAACTGACGCAATATCCCCACCGTCTCTGCCAAACTGCCCGTCAAGTCTCCCCGACAGGTAGCCAGCAAGATCTTCTTCGGTGGGTTGCTGCCCGATTCTCGTACGGACTACACCGCATAAGATGGACTTTGCCAAGTCCTTCACAACTGGATCTCGACAGGTGACCAGTCGAAAGGCACGAACGACGGCCGCAACGTCAACCTGGTCCGCCAGAGGAAGGAGACCAGCTCCACCCTCCAACGGGTCCAAATAAACGAGCTCCGCGCTCGCTCGGCGAGGCAGGTACATCCATGACTTGGCCATGCGCCTCACCGCCTTATCCAGTTTAGTCAATGGGGCCTTCTCAACCCTGGCGCCCCTGAGTATAAACTCCAGACGTGGCAGGATGAACATCCTGACCACCTCTAACTTCTGCCAGGGCGCAAGGAGACTCCGGTCGACTGCCTCCAGATCTTTTATCATAGTATTTATACTCTCCACCGGGGTCTGGCAGATCTTGAACCCAGTGGGGACACCCAGGTGAGAGTATTCTTCGCCTTCCCCGAGGGCCGCCATCTCTTTATTATTAATTTTAAATACCGTAGCGGTCACTTGTCTTTTTACTCGGCAGTCAACGTCGAGGCTGGCACATTTAGTCGAATTGAAATTAAGGCCAGCCCATGACGCGACCTCACCAGTGACCGCGAGCAGCTGGCGCATCTCCTCCACACCAGGAGAGATGAGGGCTATGTCATCAGCATAGGCCAAGACCGAGAAGTCATGGCCTAACAAGCTATACCCGTGACTCGGGGCCAACCTATGAGCCGCCCTCACTACCGGCTCGATGGCGAGGTTGAAGAGGATGGGGCTCAGCGGGTCTCCTTGCTTCACCCCAGCCTCCAGGGGGATTGGCCCCGTATAGCCCTGCTGCGTCCTAATCCTGGTGCACGAGTTGCTGTACATTTCTAAAATTGTATCTACAAGTGCACCAGGCACCTGGTGTAGCAGGAGCGCATTTTTTAAATACTCGTGCGGGATCGAGCCAAACGCGTTTGAGAGGTCAAGCCACGCAATAACTGCTCGCTTGTTCCTCCGCCTAGCATCATCGATGACAGACTGCACGATGAAGTTGTGTTCTAGGCACCCCTCGTGCTCCGTAAAGCCCTTTTGGGCCCATGAGAGCCGAGAGGTCGCAGCCGCCCACCTACCCAGTCTGTCGGCTAGGACACCCGAATAGACCTTAGCGATGCAACTGGCCAGTGTTAGGGGACGCCAGTTGTCGAGGTCTCCTGGATCTCCTTTCTTGTGAACTAGGACAGTATTACTATCTTTCCAGGAGGAGGGGATTTTCTTCTCAGCCATACACCGATTCATGACAGCTGCCATCACGACACACCCGGGGTCAGCCTTCCGCCAAGCGCTATAGGACACACCGTCTGGTCCTGGTGCCGTATTCGGCATTCTGGCCAGACGTTCGAAGATCTCCTGCGCGTCAATTTCTTGCAGGAGGTTACTCGTCACACTGTCAGCACCAGGAGGCAAGGCGAAGTCTCCCACCCCTCCCGGAGCCCCACGCCAAGAGTAATTACTCCTAGAGAACTGGGCCCGGAAGTGGTCCTCAACCTCACCCGCCCCCACGGCACAAAACAGGTCATCACCTCCGAGAACCTCCCGCACTGCCTTCTTTCTATTGATCCTGTATAGCTTCTGAAGTCTTGAAGCCTCAACAGGATCATAAAGGCCGCGCTCATTGGGACGACGGCGAGCACCGTCCCGACCGCCTTTAACAGGACGGCCACGACAACCCGCACGTCGACCCACTGGAGGCTCAGGACCGACCCCCGCGCCAGCAACAGCAGCTGTCCATTCACACACTACATTCTCAAATTCTGCGAAGGTAACCGCCTGACTGAGCTTACCTATCCAGGCAAGCTGCTTGTCGTTGGCAGTCACCTGTGGCTCCGGCTGCAGAGCCACTCTCCCCCCTTCCACGGGATCCAGATTCGGGATGGCTCGATCCGCGTTGATCGCGTTTTCCGCATTTGCGGCTGGACGTCCCACCCTATCCTGAGAAACCCCCTTACTTACTAAACTAAAACTAACGTTAAACCTATGTGACGATGTCATCGCTGTCGTTGGAGATGGTGGTTGACTCCTCGTTGACGGAAGAACAGCAGGAACACAATCGCCAGACTGCAGATCATCCACCTCAGGAACTGGAACAACCTCTCCCTGGGAAGACCCGCCGTGAGACACACCCATGCTGCTTGAAGAAGCGGCAGCGCCCGGAACGTCGACACTTGCAGGAGCATCAGGGCCAGAGTGAACCGCCCTGATGTGAATCTTCATTTTTTTTGCGTCCGGGTAGTCCGCCGCAAGACAAATGCGGCACCGGAGTTGGAACCCGGCATTATGGTCCTTCTTCACGTGTCTGGCAAGACCACCGTGTGTCGCATACCTCCTCCCCTCGCACCAGGTACAAGCGACTTTGACATCCTCGAGGGGGAAGAGACAAATATATGTAGTCCTGCCCTCCATTTAGATAAACAATGATGACAACAAATTAAAACACCAACGGACAAGGCCGGCAGAAGAAAAGGACAACGTGCAGCTAGCTAAAAGTGGTTTAGAGATAATTACACTTGAGTGTCTTAAAAGTGCTGCTAAGATTCCATAAAATAACAATTTACACCACCAAAACGCAATAAAATTTCCAAAACAATAACAATAACAATAGAAGAAAAAGAATCAACAAAAACAAGTCAACAACAATAAATTCCTATTATAACTCAACAAATAACAGCTTTAACGAAGATAAATAAGTTTAAAATAAATACAGTGACAGGCAGAAATACCTGTTTTTCAACTTGCCAGTTTTTCAAATTGCACATAATCAATTGTCTTTAATTCCATTTATAAAGTGTCCATTTACAAAGACAATTGTCTTTAATTCCATTTATAAAGTGACAAAATAGTTCATTAAAAAAAGAAAATATACAGTTCTGTGCAACTTTAGACGTTTAGTAACGGAAATATTAACAAGACAAAACAATGTTGTCCGACTTACCAGCCTTGCCCTGTAGATGGCGCACAACACAAGCAAACTAATACAAGTCACTCCCGGCTAAACACAGTAACATTGTCAAGCGTAGATCGCACATATATCTCGTATTAACTTTAAAAACAATTCGCTCTCGGCGTACACCTTACGAATACAGTCTAAAAAATTAAGCTGATAAGAACAGATTTAAAAACCATTTATTATCAATAATACTTCAATACATACATATTTCTTTTAAATCAAATTTGTTTATCGGTGCAGCAATTTAAATTAAAGTTCATAGAAAAGTTGACAACAATTAGAGAAAATATACTGTCCTGCACCACACTGAATATTCATAAGCAGTTCTTTAGTGTTCAATGGCACTTCCTTTTTTTAAAAAATTAGCACAGTAAAAAAAAATACATACTTTCGGATTAACTCCGAGCTCTTAAACGCTAATAGTTAAGTACACTTAAGTAAGACATATACAATAACAGTGTGTACTTAACTCCCACTAACAGCACCAGCCACGCAAACCAAAAACAAATACAGGTTTAAATTTAATGTGGCTGGTGCTCCCTCCCCAAGACATTAGCAAACTCGTCCAACCGCAACCTGCCCCAGCTGCTACCATTGTTGCTGACCGGTGATGTGGGTAATATAAATGTCCCGTGACCATCTAATGGCATCCGAAACCATTAGCCTTTTCATAACTTTAGCATAACGTGGAGATATCCTCAACAACCGGATGATCTCCTCGTTACGACGGTCCCAGGAACCGAGGGCTCCTACCACTAAGGCATTAAGGGTCACTACATAACCCTGAGATCGGAGCTCCTCAGCCAGGTGCGAGTATTTATCAATCTTGGCTTGTCGTGATTCGGCCAGAGACTGATAGCGGTTCTCGAAGGGGACCGCTACATCAACAATTGAAACTTCTTTAGTCCCCTCATTCACCACCACCAGGTCCGGCCTTAAGTTGGAACTCACACCTGGCACCGTTTGATTAACGCGAACATCACCAGTCCGCCGCGGTACCGCCTTTGATAATCTATTTAAAATCGTGTTGTGGCGACCCTGCAAGGCCGCGCTGTGCTTGAGACAGTGATTCAGCACATGCGGCAGCGTTTCGGACGCATAACCACATCGCCGACACCGCCTGTCTCCCGTTCCGAACCGCCGGCAGCCGTTAAGTGGCACCGTTCCGAGCCGGGCTCTAAAGACGAACCTCCAGTCGGCGAATCGTGCGTAACGTCCGGTGCGAATAAAATGATTTGAAGTGTCGCACCGAACCGACACATCGACCACCTTCCCCTGGTCCGCCTTCCCTATCAGTCTTCTACGGTACCCAGACCTAACAGCCGCCCGCAGTCTTCTCGTGAGGACCTGGCGCGCGTTCTCCGGAACGATGACGGGGTCTATTGGAGCATCGGGTGCAGGTACTATTACTTGAAACTCCCGCAACACCGAGCTCCAACGCCACGTGACCCCAATTCGACGGTGCAGCCGTCGCGCAGCATTCCTTGCGACAGTCCAAACTGACGCAATATCCCCACCGTCTCTGCCAAACTGCCCGTCAAGTCTCCCCGACAGGTAGCCAGCAAGATCTTCTTCGGTGGGTTGCTGCCCGATTCTCGTACGGACTACACCGCATAAGATGGACTTTGCCAAGTCCTTCACAACTGGATCTCGACAGGTGACCAGTCGAAAGGCACGAACGACGGCCGCAACGTCAACCTGGTCCGCCAGAGGAAGGAGACCAGCTCCACCCTCCAACGGGTCCAAATAAACGAGCTCCGCGCTCGCTCGGCGAGGCAGGTACATCCATGACTTGGCCATGCGCCTCACCGCCTTATCCAGTTTAGTCAATGGGGCCTTCTCAACCCTGGCGCCCCTGAGTATAAACTCCAGACGTGGCAGGATGAACATCCTGACCACCTCTAACTTCTGCCAGGGCGCAAGGAGACTCCGGTCGACTGCCTCCAGATCTTTTATCATAGTATTTATACTCTCCACCGGGGTCTGGCAGATCTTGAACCCAGTGGGGACACCCAGGTGAGAGTATTCTTCGCCTTCCCCGAGGGCCGCCATCTCTTTATTATTAATTTTAAATACCGTAGCGGTCACTTGTCTTTTTACTCGGCAGTCAACGTCGAGGCTGGCACATTTAGTCGAATTGAAATTAAGGCCAGCCCATGACGCGACCTCACCAGTGACCGCGAGCAGCTGGCGCATCTCCTCCACACCAGGAGAGATGAGGGCTATGTCATCAGCATAGGCCAAGACCGAGAAGTCATGGCCTAACAAGCTATACCCGTGACTCGGGGCCAACCTATGAGCCGCCCTCACTACCGGCTCGATGGCGAGGTTGAAGAGGATGGGGCTCAGCGGGTCTCCTTGCTTCACCCCAGCCTCCAGGGGGATTGGCCCCGTATAGCCCTGCTGCGTCCTAATCCTGGTGCACGAGTTGCTGTACATTTCTAAAATTGTATCTACAAGTGCACCAGGCACCTGGTGTAGCAGGAGCGCATTTTTTAAATACTCGTGCGGGATCGAGCCAAACGCGTTTGAGAGGTCAAGCCACGCAATAACTGCTCGCTTGTTCCTCCGCCTAGCATCATCGATGACAGACTGCACGATGAAGTTGTGTTCTAGGCACCCCTCGTGCTCCGTAAAGCCCTTTTGGGCCCATGAGAGCCGAGAGGTCGCAGCCGCCCACCTACCCAGTCTGTCGGCTAGGACACCCGAATAGACCTTAGCGATGCAACTGGCCAGTGTTAGGGGACGCCAGTTGTCGAGGTCTCCTGGATCTCCTTTCTTGTGAACTAGGACAGTATTACTATTTTTCCAGGAGGAGGGGATTTTCTTCTCAGCCATACACCGATTCATGACAGCTGCCATCACGACACACCCGGGGTCAGCCTTCCGCCAAGCGCTATAGGACACACCGTCTGGTCCTGGTGCCGTATTCGGCATTCTGGCCAGACGTTCGAAGATCTCCTGCGCGTCAATTTCTTGCAGGAGGTTACTCGTCACACTGTCAGCACCAGGAGGCAAGGCGAAGTCTCCCACCCCTCCCGGAGCCCCACTCCAAGAGTAATTACTCCTAGAGAACTGGGCCCGGAAGTGGTCCTCAACCTCACCCGCCCCCACGGCACAAAACAGGTCATCACCTCCGAGAACCTCCCGCACTGCCTTCTTTCTATTGATCCTGTATAGCTTCTGAAGTCTTGAAGCCTCAACAGGATCATAAAGGCCGCGCTCATTGAGACGACGACGAGCACCGTCCCGACCGCCTTTAACAGGACGGCCACGACAACCCGCACGTCGACCCACTGGAGGCTCAGGACCGACCCCCGCGCCAGCAACAGCAGCTGTCCATTCACACACTACATTCTCAAATTCTGTGAAGGTAACCGCCTGACTGAGCTTACCTATCCAGGCAAGCTGCTTGTCATTGGCAGTCACCTGTGGCTCCGGCTGCAGAGCCACTCTCCCCCCTTCCACGGGATCCAGGTTCGGGATGGCTCGATCCGCGTTGATCGCGTTTTCCGCATTTGCGGCTGGACGTCCCACCCTATCCTGAGAAACCCCCTTACTTACTAAACTAAAACTAACGTTAAACCTATGTGACGATGTCATCGCTGTCATTGGAGATGGTGGTTGACTCCTCGTTGACGGAAGAACAGCAGGAACACAATCAATACAATACAATACAATACACAATACAAGTCACTCCCGGCTAAACACAGTAACATTGTCAAGCGTAGATCGCACATATATCTCGTATTAACTTTAAAAACAATTCGCTCTCGGCGTACACCTTACGAATACAGTCTAAAAAATTAAGCTGATAAGAACAGATTTGGGGTTTTTTATTCAAAAAATTTTTAACAAAGAAAACAGTACAAATTTAGAATTAATAAGAAAAAATACAATTTATTTGAATACATATATCTTATTTTAATAGGGAGGCTGCTTCCGCTTCTCTGCGTCGTTGCCGTCGCCATGCCCGCTGCTTATTACGCCACCGGCGTTTAGCCCTGAGCTCCTTTTCCTCCTCGTTCTTCATGAGGTCTTCATACAGGTCGATGTGTCCCACTGCAAAGTCTTTGTCCGGGATGCAGACTCCCGGAGCTAGGACGAGCTCGGTTATTTCTTTAAACGATGTAGCGAGCTCGTCGCGTGGGATCAGCTCAGTACACGTGTCGTCGGCATCTTCCGAGTCCCAGAAGAAGTACTTCCTCTTCAACTCCTCGACACGTGCCGGCTTGGTCTTCAGCCGACGGCGGCGACGCCACACTCTCTCCCAGCCGGTAGCCACAGCAGCGGGCTCCTCCCTGTACTCCGTGTTGCGGTACTTCCTCTTACGAGGGGGAGCAGCCTTCTTTGATACCGCAACAGTATCCGGCGGCGACGACGACGACGACGCAGCCTCTCTGCTGTCCGCAGGTGTTGGCGGCAGCACCTCGGGGGAGACTGGAGGTCCCCCGAGGACCTGGCGATCGCTTCTCGGTGCGGGCGTCTGCTTCTGCCTCTTCTGTCGGCGGGGCCGGGACTCGTGCTTCGGACAGCCGCCGTACCGCTTGGACGCATGTCCAGCGGTCCCGCAGTCCTTGCACTGGCCGCTCCGAGTCGTCACCCTTGATGTCCTGACGGTGACGACGCATCGGAAGCCGCTGCGAAGGCTCTCCTGCAGTTCGCCAAAGAGACGCTGTAGGTCCTCCTCGCAGGCCACTGGAACGGGCAGGTAGTCCTGGCGACACGGCACCAACAGCGGTAGACGCCCATCTGCATCGGTCGGCTTGCAGCACATGATGAATGCAGGGACTCACTCTCGTGTCTTGGTATAGATTCAAAGTGCAGGCCCAAACAACATTAAGCTGATAAGAACAGATACTACACTTTGATCTTAGCCAAGAGGCCGAGAATGGCGGAGGTTTTGAGCACAGTCCCCTACCGGTCTAATATCGGGAAAACTGTTCCTCCAGAACAGACGCAGGGTTTCCTCCGGGGTGTCAGTAAAGCTACCATCAGTCTTCGTGACAAACTTAAGCTCTCCCCTCGACCCACCTGCTAACACCTTAAACAGTCTAGCAGTGTCACTTAGTGTGTTTGTCTCTGAGCACCACTTTTCCCAAGAAGCACGTTTAACCTCTTTTATTAGATTTGTATAGAGACCCTGGCTGTCTTTATATGCCTGCCAGGTCTCCGCCGTTTTCTTCTTCCTTGCTCTATTAAAGAGCCTTCTAGTCTCTTTCCGTCTTGCCTCTAACTCACTGTTCCACTTAAGCTTACCACGCCCAGTGTTTATTCCCGAGAGAGGGCAATTTTCCTCAAACGACTTGGAAATTGCTGTTCAGATGTAGGCCTCAGTATTTTCCAGTTCGTTTGATGTACCATACTTACCACGGAAGTCTGACATCCGTCTCCTCATCGAGGACTTAAAACCTTCCCAGTTTGTCCTTCTCGGGTTCCTAAGTCACACCACATGGGGGACAACTACCCTCATTGTAGCAGTGATGATCCGGTGATCTGACATGGTGGGCTCATTCGAAACCTGCCAGTCATGCACCCACCTTACCATCTGCCTATTACAGAAGGTGGTATCTAGTACCTCCATTCATTGAAGTGACAAATGTTGGCTCAGCACCTGTGTTTAAAACCACAAGGTTTTTTTCAATCAAGAAGGCGAGGAGCTCCTCACCTCGCTCATTTGTGTCTGTGCTGCCCCACACCTCATTATGACCATTAGCATCACAGCCCACTAAGATTCCTATATTCCTCTCCCTGCAGTACTGAGATATATATATATATATATATATATATATATATATATATATATATATATATATATATATATATATATATATTAGTTACAAGTTCCTAGTAGTACACTCTTCTGTCTTCCCAGCGTATATGCTCCGCCTCGGCGCTACATAAATTAGTTACACGGTCTTAGTAGTTTACTCTTCTGTCTTTCCAGAATATATGCTTCACATTTGTAGTGTTACATACATTGGTTATACGCTCTTAGAAGTACACTCTTCTGTCTCCCCAGGATATATGCTACTCCTTCGCTGCACTACATACATTGGTTACACGCTCTGAGTAGTACACTCAGCTGTCTTTACAGCATATATGTTTCACATTTGCAGTACTACATATATTGGTTACACGCTCTTAGCAGTACACTCTTCTGTCTTCCCAACATATGCTTCACCTTTGCAGTGCTATATAGATTGGTTACATGCTCTGAGTAGTACACCGTTATGTCTTTTCAGCATATATGCCACACCTATGCAGCACTACATGTATTGGTAACACGCTCTAAGTAGTACACCATTCTGTCTTCCCAGGAAATATGCTTCACCATTGCAGCACTACATATAGCTTGGTTACAAGCTTTTAGAAGTTCATTCTTTTGTCTTTCCAGCTTATATGCTTCACCGTTGCAGCACTATATATATGTATATATATATATATATATATATATATATATATATATATATATATATATATATATATATATATATATGTATAGACCCTATATATATACTGGTTACACGCTCTTAGAGGTCCACCCTTCCATATATGCTTTCCTTTGCAGTGCTGCATATATTGGTTACACGTTCTTAGTAGTACATGCTCATTCAGGTTCACTGTAACTTGTTTTGCGCTGTTGTCACTATTTTCAACCTAAGTTAAAAATTTACCTCTACAGCCATACAACGTTATTGTTCCACTTTTATTGATTTTGTGATTTTTCTTCAACAAAACCGAAATGTTTAGAAACTCATGTCTACACAGTTCTCTACAGCTCTTAATATCTTTGGTAACATTTCTATAATCGAAACTGACATTTTGCCAAAACCTAGTATTCTCCATTGCGAAACAAATTTAAATACGTGACTTCCAAACCTAGATAGCGGTCAATTCATAACAACCTTGATAATAGTTCTGGCGATGAAATGTAGTTCTTTCACCAAAACGTATTATTTTCCTTTGGAAAACAAATTTAAATTCTTCCACGTGCATAGCTAGATAATGGTAAATGCATAACACCTTTGATAATAGTTCTGCTGATAAATTGTAGATCTTTGGCCGAAACGTAATATTCTCCACTTTAAAACAACTTTAAATTCTTCCACGTGCATAGCTAGATAGTGGTAAATGCATAACACCTTTTATAATAGTTTTGCTGATGAATTGTAGATATTTGGCCGAAACGTAATATTCTCCATGTTAAAACAAATTTAAATTCTTCCACGTGCATAGCTAAATAATGGTAAATGCATAACACCTTTTATAATAGTTTTGCTGATGAATTGTAGATATTTGGCCGAAACGTAATATTCTCCATGTTAAAACAACTTTAAATTCTTCCACGTGCATAGCTAGATAGTGGTAAATGCATAACACCTTTTATAATAGTTCTGCTGATGAGTTGTAGATATTTGACCGAAACGTAATATTCTCCATGTTAAAACAAATTTAAATTCTTATACGTGCATAGCTAGATAATGGTAAATGCATAACACCTTTGATAATAGTTCTGCTGATGAATTGTAGATCTTTGGCCGAAACGTAATATTCTCCATGTTAAAACAAATTTAAATTCTTCCACGTGCATAGCTAGATAATGGTAAATGCATAACACCTTTGGTAATAGTTCTGCCGATTTATTGTAGATCTTTGGCCAAAACGCAATATTCTCCATTGGAAAACAAATTTAAATTTATCCTCTTCTAGATAATAGTAAATTATTAACAGCCTTGGTAACAAAGTGATGAACTTAACTAAAATGGGGAAAATTTAAATTCATCCACTGGCTCTTTCACTGACAACGATAACTTGTTGACAGAATGCTAACAGTTCTTTGAGTTAATTGATTTTCTCACCCGAAACTTACATTTCTCCATTAGGGGCTAAATGTTCACGCTTACACGCCTTTCTCAGTGTAACGCTAAATAACAGCCTCAGTAAAGTGTTTCGTGTTACATATAAACGTACAAAACCCTCCAGAAACTAGTTTTACCTTCACAATAACGTTTTACTAAAGTTTAATAGCTTCAAGTTAAATTACAAGTCCGAGAACAATAGAGAAACTAACACAGTAATATTCTCTTAGTGTTATTAGTTCACACTCCTCCAGTCTTTTTCCTTTTTAGAGTTCTCTTACCGTTGTATCTTCAAGTTTATTTTTCCCTTTTAAGTATTTGTGGCCAATTAGCAACCAATTATTTTATTATACGTAAAACACAAAGGAATAATTTCAAAAGCAAACTTACAGCGCTGCGGTGTTATTAAAATCCTAGCCTTTGTTGTTAAGTAGTGAAACTGTTCTTTTTAATTAAAAACATTCACATTATAATGTAAGACCATATTTTACAAAATAATAGAAAGAATAACAACCAAATAATATTATTAGAAACATTTCATAAAACTATTTTACAAATATATCGTCAACAAAAAAGCAGTAGCTGCTAATTGGTTCCAATTCAATACTTATTGAAGATCATCTAATATATAGTTTATGTAGATAAACTTTTTTTTGTTTTGAACGAAATAACATAACTAAAGCTGCTACTTAGAAAACAAAAAATTGAGAACAAAACGTCTAATTAATATCAATATTTTATTTATACTTGCTTTGTAAATTGAACTCAGATTAATCTTTCAGATTTTAAGTCGGTAAATTCAGTTACATTTCTCCAATTGAATTTAGATTTGTCTACAGCCTTTTGTAACACTTTACCCCTATAGTGTTCCTTTGTCTCCCTCCATATTGATGTTTTTGTAAATCAAAATTGTTGAAAATCATGAAAAAATAGAATTTGATATTTTCAGGAAACCTACTAACAATAACAGATATAGGCTATCTTAAATAGTTGCAACCATTGTTATACACTAAAAATAGCAGCATTTAACAGTTTGTTTAACAGAGCGATCAATGTACCATTTAGTCCTAGACGTTTTTATAAGGAAATTAATTATAACAAAGGAGTGGCTAGATATAACGATTTTGATACCAAAATTGTAGATAATATTGTAAGGAAACAAAGATTAAAATATGTTTTAACCATAACTACCACTCTTCAAAAAGAAGTTAAAAAATGTAATTTTATTAGTTTACCTTTTTATAATATTTTAACAAAAGGGATAGACTCTATTTTTAAAATGGTAAATGTTAAGATAGCCTATAAAATTCTAAATAAACTCAAGCATTTTAATGTAACCCGAAAGATAAAATTCCAATGCTGGAAAAATCAAGTATTTATAAGATAATTTGTAGTACTTGTGACGAGATGTATGTAGGTCAAACAAAAAGAAAAATTGTAACTAGATATAAAGAGCATCTTGCGCATATTAAATATGATAGACCTGAAAAATCAAGTGTAGCAGAACATATCCTTAGTAATCAGCATGAGTTAGACAAAAATGTTATTTTAGCTAAATGTATCAACTCAAAAAAGTTACTTTATAGTTATGAAAGTATTTTTATAATCAAATCAAATTGTAAATTAATGAATGCAGACGTGACAGACGCTGCATAACCTCGGGGGCCACCAAACCCCCTCCTTTTCTGACTGACTGACTGACTGATTAGTATCACTCTAGTTTGTAACTTCTTGTTTGCTAGATGGTAATTTTGTAATAAGACCCTCTGATGATGATGACATGGTCATCGAAATGTACGTTATGGTTTAATTAAGTAACTTGTTTTATTTGTTATTTTATTATTATTTTTGTAGTACTAGGGTTCTTTCCAATATTTTCATTGTAATATATTGTACCACTGTGCTCTTGATATTGTGTACTTACCGTCCTGTTCCATTTCACTATTTCGTGATTCTTCATGGCAAAAGCTTATCAACTTAGTACATGGGCAATCAACCCCGATTCCTTCACTCGTAGGGAGTGTGACGGAGGTAGCTCGCTAGAGGTTGGCTACCATGAAGACTGGACGGGTTCTAGGGGCTTAGACTCGGTAAAAAGGAATTTTTGATTAAAAAAAATGTTTACTGTAACCAACCTAGTCAGTCAGTCAGGAAAATTAAGGGGTTTGCTAGCCCTCGCGGTTATGTCACATCTGTTATGTGATAATGGCTGCAGGGAGGATAATGGGGGACAGAGCTTTTGGTATTGGACTAAAATTCAGGAGAGGCATTTTACAAGTGGACGGGCTTCTATTTGGGTGAAAGGTTTATTTAATTTAATCGGGACATGGCTCACTGACTTAGATATCTAAATAAGACGAGTTTATAACTAACAAAGCGACCTTGAAACTAGAGTATAAGTGACTCAAGATCACTATTTAATCTAAACTATTTGAAAAAATAACTTTAAACTAATATATTTGCCTAAGAACTAGACATAAAGCAGCTTAAAACCTAGTCTAGGTTAGCCTATGAGGAAAGGTGTAAGAAAGAAAGGAAAGGACATAAATTTCAGGTGTTATTAAGGTTCCAGGAGTATTTTGTGCAGTGGCCTAAAGATAGGAGATTAGCTATTCAAATTGCAGAGAATCCGCGTGTGTGAACAGACGAAACTTTTGAGCTTGCCAAAGAGTTATCGCAAGGTCTTTTAACGGCAATATTGGAGAAATCTAGCATTCCTGTATGCCGACCTATACTTGCACTTAGAATCTATAAAACATTTCATTATTTGTTTTCAAAGTGATGTTAAAGGTATATAGTTTTGTGAGTAAAAATACATAATGTATAGATAAAGTAAAGTATAAACTAAATTTTAATAGACTATATTAAATCCATACTGAGCCATGTTTCTGATAACCTACTAACCTACGGGAAAAAATATAAATAAAATATAACAGTTATTTTCTAATTTACATTCTAATTAAAATAGTTAATGTTACAAAAAAAAGTTCTACTGATAGCTTAGTTAATACAGAAATAGAAATTTGTCCCTCTTTTCATCAGTATTACGCTACCAACTAAAGTATTTTCTTTTAGGTGTTTAGGGTGAAGAGAAACTAACCTTTAAATTGATCTCACTAAGTAAAAGAGTTATTTCTCGTACCAGGAAATAGAGGTGTAGACTTTGCATCGACATTGGCAGCAAATATTTTCATAAATGATCTCTTATTTCGTAAACAATAGAAGATAAAACTTAATATTTGTGGGGAAACCGTTTGAGAAAATCAGCGTCTAAAATAATTTGTTTAGATAATTTTCTTGCCTCGAACGAAAAATTACTCAACAAAACAAACAAAGAGGGAAAAGTTTGCGAGATTAATGGCTCAAGATAAATACCGCTAAAAAGTAATGCATATTAAATGAACCAGTTTCCCATTAATTTTAAAATTCAATTTGCTTTAAACTCAAACTTCCTCCTCACAAATCTTTCTGATTGAAATCCTTATTTTGGTAAGGTAATAAAAGGAAAATTTACAGGATGAGGCAAATAAGATTTATAATGGAAAATTTATTTTTATCGTAACAAATTGTTATGCGTTAAAGTTGATTAGTGTGAACGTTTTTACATTGCCTACATTGCGGATAGATTTCTCTTTTGAACCCCCTCCCCCTGGTAACAGGTGTACTATGCAAGCGACCGTGCCCAAGCGAAACCATAACTTTCCCCTATTCAACTAACCAAGGTACCATTAAAACTTTCCTTGGTTTACCGTATACACCTTTTTATTGGTGTATACACCAGTAAACACCCAGGAATATATTGGGTTCACACCTTTTTATGGCCCCGAGAAAGAGAATTCAATTCTGGTACCCACTCAGTGTAGAAGCCTATATATTGCAATGTATAACATAGTACTCCGTTTATCGACTATTGTACTAAGGATAGCGGGTAGGCAATTCTCATCTCCCCGGCTCAGAGCAAACACTTTATGGTAAGCGATCTTGCTAAGCAATGAAATAATTATCCTGCATAGTGCTCTTTACATAGTAGTACCAATTCTATAAGCCTTTTACTTATACTTTGTCTTATAGCTGATCACGCGTAAGCTGGCACGCCGACCTCGAAGGCGAGTGCAGGTAGGGGGAAGGGTAGAGAAAGCAAAAGATCGTTCCACAGACAATAAAATATGAGATATAGTATTTATATTACAATAATTTTTATTTGGCAAGGTCGCTATTAATACCATTTTTTTATTTGTAATATTAACTAGATAATTTACTTAAAGGCTTTAAACATTTACTTATAACAGTTTTCTAAACGACCGTAATCCCTGCAATTTCTTAACGATGGCCTTTGATGCAACACGCACTACAAAAACCAATGTTTTTCAATAGGGCTAGTACAGGTTTTCTATCAATCGATCGCAAGCCACCTTACGAGTACCCTGCTGTACAAAGCGGATGCACACTTTATAGCCCCGATGGAGAGTGGGTCTACTTCAGGTACGCCCCTTTGTGCAGATGATTTCATGACCCTATCACTATAACTCTGTCATGAAGTTTTATGGCCCTTAAAACTATCAATGTAACTTATATCATATCATATCGTTTTTGAAAACGTTCAATAAATTCGCTGCTACAGCTCACATGTTCGTAAATGTTTTTACTCATTTATCAACTTACATATATTTTATTCTTTTTCTTATGGAACAAAGCTAAAAATATCATTCATTTGTAATTAAATTACAGATTCCTCAATTGAAATTTTGTAACTTTATACTGTGAACTATATTTCTGTAATGGTAATCGCTGTATCTTTACTCGGCTCTAGGTAACTAATATAGTCACTGTTTTTACATATCCACAAATGATTTACTTACAAGCTTTCTTAAAACTTACACGCTTCTGTTATGTTACTTACCTTTTAAAAAACGGCTTAAAAATGTTCGTATTAGTTCTCGATGTGAAACACTGTTGTAATAGTTTAGTGATTGAAGTTACAAAATTAGTTTAAATAATCATTTTAGTAGAATTAGTTATATTTTATTACGTCTGCTCTTTGGACTGATAGAAAAAGTCCGAAAATGAAAGAGGACATGGAGTACTCTTCTGTAATTAAATATTTTTAAACAAATTAATTATTTCACTATTACATTTGACTGCAATTTAATTAAAAATAACAATGCGTGTCCCTCTCAATGTTTATAATAGTTGTAAAATAAATATTGTTACTCAACATCATGGATTACTGGAGACGGTTTGATAGGACAGTAATGTTACTAACACAAGCTAAGATATAAACCATTACTTTTCAACGACTGAGTCGACTTAGAGACTAAAAATGCCTTTTTGTCCTTAAATCAAACCTGAGACTTATCTTCACTACCAAAACACCACCAAACAATAAAAATCAACCAGTTTAAATTTGAAATTATTGCATAATAAATAGAGCTGCACATAAAATCTTTTCATCTTAAACTTTATAAGACACTGAGTTGATCTATTTTATTTATATTGGCATTGCTACTGGGTGTTTTATATTCAATAAATAAACAGTTGTTTTTTATACAAACTTATATTGAATACGTCTACATGAGTTTCACTATTTTAAAAATTTTAAAAGACTTACAGTCTAATTTCTTCGTTAATTACATTCAAAAATATTTTGTTCAAAAATATAAAAAGACTTTGTCTGTTGAAATAAATATACCTAACATCGAATTGTATTGTATAGAGAATCTCGAGAAACTACGGTGTTTTGTTTGAACACATTGTTTCGTGTGTTTTAATCATTTTAAAATTGGAGCATTTATAATCCGTGAAGATTAATAAAACTTTTATTTTAATCTTAATATTTCAAGATTTTTATTTGTTTGTGGACTCATTTGAAACGAAAATATTTATTTTGGAAAATGTTGTAAAATCCATGTAGAAGTTTTATAATCCCGGTTGTATTGTATTCCCGGATCTAGGAGTGTTGAAGCGTGAAAAATATTTGGTTTATAAGCATGGGGTGATCCCGAATTGTCAAGAAATAGGGAAAATGATAAACCTAAAACATTTTTTAAAAATAAGCAAAGTTATCTGTATAGAATAATGACTACGTTTGCAAAAGATGATGCAAAACACGAACTAAACTAAAGTTCTCTATTTGATGAATTGTATTGATATAAATATTTTCAAATTATGATTAGGTTAGTTAACAATGTCTGAAATAAATGTATGCGTAAAGTTTAAATGTTTTTGCAATAATATTTTAAATTTTAATGTTAAATTATTTTGTAATATTTTTTTTCTTGAACATGCTTTTTAAAAAATGCTGGTTTTAAAAAAATATTGTAAATGTACAATTTTCTGTACTTAAAAAAATATAAGACGCCTAATTTAATAATTTAGTAGCTGTCATTGTTAAACTGAGTAATTTAACTAAGTAGACCTAATATAATCGTAATAACTAATATTTGTAATTTAACATCTTAAATTTAAAAAAATTAGGTGAAAACTATAATATAATAACACTTGAACAATTATCATTCGTTTTAAAGTTCGATTAACCAAGAATATTTTTCAATGTTATCTGCACATGGCCTAAATCTAACATTTTAAATGTTTATTCTGTAAGTATACACTCTCAGATAATTAGTATTTATTCAATTAACATAATGGTAAATTTGACCTGACATATATTTATACACGGCAGACTCAGACAATATAAAACGTCTGACTAGGCAATTTAACTACAGATCCGGTAACGACAGTAGCTAAAAAAACGAAATAAACAGCAAGAGAACAAGGTTTTTATTTAGATTAAATACCAAGTATTAAAACTAAAGGCTATTTGAAAAGTGTAAGCATAAAGAAATCACAAAATTAGTGTCTGCAATATAGTATACTCAATAAAAGAAATATTTTGTTAATTGTTTACCAATGCCTTTCACTTAAATACCAGATGTTTGACAATAATCTTTATGAACAGATTAATCAGCGCGGATGAATAAATTTGGTATAAATCTATCTAATTGTAGGTTTGCCATTATTTTCTAATAACTTAAAACCCTTTTATTGTATTGAAGGGAAAGTAGTAGGAATAAAGTATGATAAATTATTGGAGGAGGGTCAATGGACAGTAAGAGGAAGTGATGAGAAGGCGACCATAAGGATAAAAGAACATAGCTTTAGGACAAGTGAACCGATTGTCAAAGGAGAGAGTATACAGGATACCAAGAACGAGACATGCAAGAAGTGGTTGAGGATAACTTTAAACTAATAATAACAATTTTCGTTCATAATTAAAAAAATTCCGTTCATTTCCTAATAATAAAGAATAAAACTGCATTCAACGTAAAATTTTGTCAAATAACGAAAGACCCATATAAGACTCTGTGTTAAGTATTATTAATACAGTAAACAATGTCGTTTTAAATAACTATTTTTAATGTATAGCCTAATTTCTGCAAACGTAAAACAATATGCTAGTGAATTTATTTTATTTTTACCTTACTTTCCACCTATGTTTAGTTTTTAATGTTCCATTTCACGACCAAAGTAAAAGTGAAAATGTGCTTTTATAGGCTTTAAAGATACCCCATAAGAAGGTCAAGAGCTTGAATAGATTTCCAGTCAGGAGAATGACAAAAACGATTGAATGGAGTGTGAATGGTAAAAGAAGAAAGACGTAGATGACCACCCGAATACTTTCGGAGTTGGTGTTCGTTTAAGTAGAAACTACTATCAAGCTATCAAATTATCTTTTATTAACATTTAACATGACTGTTGATTCTTTTCAAATAAACACAATTGAGTCCCTGCAATATTCCTTCGCTTGTTAATCTACTTTTACTTAAAACTTCCAGCTAACTTATATTGTCAATGTTTATCTGATCCTTTTAAATACTTAACGTTTAACGTTTCAGTTAAAATCAATTGGAAAACAGTGAAAAGGTAGTACATATAGACACTAATTAAATTTACTAACTTTATGTTGCCTCTGTATAACTTATTCAGAAAAATAGGTCAAACCTTTTTAAAGACAATTTATTTTTAAAATACTCCTGAATAACTCCAAGCTATTTTAACGTACGCTATATTTACATATCCAACATTTTCTCCATGATTTAAAAATGCATTTGATCGACCTCAAATAGAGAGTTCAATGTTTTGCCCTCATCTCGACTCCAATGCAGGCTCATATATTTAAATATTTCAACACCTATAGTTTACATTTTTAATTGGAAGTTCCGGTTTACATATTTTACGATTTTACGATTTTTGATATGGTTTACATATTTTACATTTCTACGCTATTACAATAAATTTATAATATTTTTAAACATTTTCGTAAATTCATTTACGATCTTTTCTTGTTTCGGCTTTGAAAACGTTTTTATATAGGATTTTATATAGTCATCGTACTTTTCATTGCACCAATTATGTTTGATAAAATCAAAAAAAGTGTTTTAAAAGAACCATGTTATTTTAACGCTTTGTGAACTGTCCTAAATGAGTTTTTAAACTCCTTCTATTGTATTAGCTCACACTCTCATTATATATATATGTATATATATATATATATATATATATATATATATATATATATATATATATACACAGAGAGAGAGAGAGAGACTTATATATCTTGTACAAATTTTTAATCGTTAATAAAATATGTTTTTATTCGTCCAATCAAGTTCAAATAAATTTGTTTAAAACTATTGTGGATGACAATTGATAATAATACAATTTTTTCAAATATTTATTCATTAATTTAAATTTAAAAATTTGATGTCCCGGTCGGATTCGAAATGTAGATCTACATGTTTGAAAACCAGCACTTTTAGCACTGAGCTAAATTTCCCGGAGCTAAGAATTACTACATAAAATTATAAGAAAAAGGTTCTTTGCAATAATGAAGCATTAGAAGAGTATCAGAGGTTATAGACCTCTACCGGCTTCTTAAATTAGAAAGGATATATATATGCTGATACGTATTCCTTCACGGATGGAAAAATATGATGAATAGTTACTATCTGGAGTACATCCGTTGACGTCAATGGGAGTGGCTTCTTTCCTCTATATATAGGAGCCGAGTTATCTGCGCTCTTCGCTCGCTCTTCTACTGTTGTTGGGTTCACCTCGTCAATGCTGGATGAGATTCTAGCGAAACGTCGGAACTGCGAATTTATGGACTGCAGAATGAACGGATGTACTCCAGATAGTAACTATTCATCATATATATATATATATATATATATATATATATATATATATATATATATATTAATTGTAATTATACATTCTTTTTCTATACTACTTGTTTATATTTTACTAGTGATGTAAGAAAGAATTAAACAATTTCCAATAGTTATTAAATAGTGATACTTGTTTTCCAAAAATTCTTTGATTGAGAGAGCCATCTAGTACACAGACTTATCCTTGATACATGTGCAAGGAAGCCATATGTTTTGTTATGGCCTACAAACATTTAGACGAGCTAAAGTAAGGAAACTGTAATTGTTGAATTACTCGCATGTTTAAATAAACAAACAAAACCGTGTTATTATTATGTGTAGCAACTTAAAACACATTTAAATTTCATTACTGAAAGAATTAACGCAATCTTACAGCAAAAACATTGGCTTCATTAAATTAAGTTTATAAAGAAATGTTTGTTGTTGTTGAAAATTAATTACATT
Source organism: Prosapia bicincta (assembly GCA_036971475.1). Classification (NCBI taxonomy): domain Eukaryota; kingdom Metazoa; phylum Arthropoda; class Insecta; order Hemiptera; family Cercopidae; genus Prosapia; species Prosapia bicincta. The sequence goes on along the minus strand of JBAIZL010000001.1, from coordinate 170,528,593 downwards.
AAATTTGCTTTAATTTACTGCAAAACTTTACTTTTGTTGTGCTGAAACGTGTTGAAAGGAACAACCGCTGTTTGGCCGGAGCAGAAGGTTTTAATTATAACTTTAGGGGAAGCGAGCTTGTTAATATTTCTAGAGTTTTATGCAAACATAAGCTTTGCTGAAATATTTGTCCGCTCAAGTTAACAGCGTAAAAACAGTTTTGTTATAATTGAAACTATAAAACTTCTCGATTATATTTACGTTCTAAATATGTAGTTTAATCGTCAAATACACGAACATTTAAGTGAATTTTATGCTGAATATTTTATATGTTGTGTAAAGTTTGAAATATGGTCGATGTGGAGACGGCGTGAAATGTATTACTCAATGCTAGTGGATGCCAAGTACAGTGTAATAACACATTTATCTTTTCTTCTGAATATTAAACTCTTCCACTGTAATCCAGTTGGTGAAGCTTACGAGAGAAGGGGCAGGTGCTTCTCTTTCTTCTTACTTTGCTGTTATTACCTTATAATAGAAGCTTCCACAAAGATCTACAAGATAAAGAGAATCCTAGCTTCATTAAAGCATCTACGGATTTACTTAACCCTGTTCCATCCTTCTATCCAGCCAAGACTTATATCCTTATAAACTCCTCGAATATAATTTAGAATTAACACAATTCGTTATTTAAACCTAATTAATTTTTTTAATAATTAGTTAATAAGAGCTTAGCTAGTGAGAACATTAACAAAGGTATAAGTCAAAACAGTTGACTCAAAATCTCACCAAAATTTAGTTTTTAATAAACTAACACAATAGCTCACCACAGACTAGTTTCGGCGAAGATATCGCCTTCCTCAGTGCTTGGCTACTACTATATATTCCTCAGTATTAGTCAAGCGTTGAGGAAGGCGACATCGTCGCTGAAACTAGTCTATCTTGAACTAGTGTGTTTGTTGATTAAAAACTATTTTTTGTGAGATTTTGAGTTGACTGTTTTGACTTTTCCCTTTGTAATTTTTTAATGTTAAATAAATATTCACTAAGGTAATATGAGTCCTAGTAAACGGTTCCATGACTGTAATCTTACCGCAGTGTACAAGTAAACTTATTGTATGAATCAAATAGCCTATCATACTGCAATATATATATATATATATATATATATATATATATATATACATAAAATATTTATATATTTCAATATTAAAATGGTCTTCGTAGACAATCCCTTACCAAATAATAACTGGATCCCTTATTAAACCATTGTGCACTATTTCATATCTTTAGTCTTAAGTCGATTTGCCATTGTGAGTATTATCGACTCCTAAAGACTGGAAAAAATAGTGAGAATAGATAGCATTAAGGAATCACTATTTTTAAATCAACACACACACACACACACACACACACATATATATATATATATATATATATATATATATATATAATTTCCATGTTAAGAAAGAACATATATGCTTATTTCATCAAATTTAAGGAAGGTCTTAGAATGCTAGTATTTTTAGGTTAACGATTTATCTTGAAACGACATCTCTTAGAAGGACGTTGTCTGATTTTGCTTATAAAATCATGTGAACTACTTTAAAAACTGCTTCCGCTAAAAGTATTACTTCAAATAATTTTAATCAAAAGTAATTAATACAATTATAGATTAGAAAAATTAACAAACCAAGGATCATATTTGTAAGAGAAATTGAGCAACAAACCCTTATATATTGTTACAAACACTTACATTTTTATTAATATTGTTAACATTATGTTCAATAATTTTCTTATACAATCTTTCTTTTTAGTTAATTTTATTTTAATTATTTTAACATTTGTTGATTCCATCTTCGCGTGAGCTACTAGTAATCACTAAACACTTTTAAATGTTTTAAACTTGCCTATAGTAGCACTTACTTTGCTTAGTAAGTGCTACTATAGGCAAGTTTAAAACATTTAAAAGTGTTTAGTAATTATTTTAATTTATAAGTCTTGTACTTCCAATTTGAACAATGTGATTTTATAATTGCTTGAGATTTTGTGTGCACATTTTGTGACTGCGCACCTTTATAGATGCGTATTTTTAATCTGACTAGTGTTACGTTAACCTTGTTCTAAATACTTTGAATTCGGCACTAAAATAAAACATATTTTTTATAGCATCTTTAGGCTTTTGATTGATACTTAAATATTCCTATCAAATTTTAAAATTCTGCGATAAATTTATATTCACTATCAAAAGGAAACATCAAGTAGTTTTAAATAAAATGTCGAGGTTATGTTGAAATATCCATTTAACTATATACAAGCAACGATATCGTCAGTGAGGGCAAATTTTAATTTGCATCCCCATTCATAACTGAGTAAACGAGAATGGCCGACTACCTCCATTATAGATGGTGCTGTTTAATAAGATATTAAAAACTTTTAAAACCACAATTTGCTGTGGTCCATTTGAATTTAGTAGTTTAATGAAATTACCAAAAAAGTAAACAAGAAAATTACTACACGTAGTTTATGAGATTAATTGTACAACCTGCAGTAAAAAATTACGTGAGGCAGAACAAAAGTTTTTTATGTACTGTACTTTCTGTGATGAACATAAAAACAACATCTTAAAAACCTCTATGAAGAATAATTTTATGTTTAAACATATTATTGATAGTAACGAACGTTAATTTGGTTGTCACAATTAAAATATGTCGCATAAAGAATCCAATTACAAAAACAGGTCATAACAAAAATGGTATAGGCCTATTTTAAAGGAAAGCGGCTAAATTCTGTTAAAAAAGTGAGCGATTTTAATATTTTTGCTTATGAGTCTGTTGTACATTAATTTCAAACTTTGTATTGTGTTTTAGTGTATTGCATGTTTAGACAGCATTAAACTTTTTTAAATGCATAGAAATCGTAAGTGACCACTTTTACACGTCCATTTAATCTTGAGTCAAAATAATTTTGACCTAACTTACAGCAAAGTTAGTGGCTACAAAATGTATAAATGAATACAAATGCTATTTTGAGTAATGAATGTATTTATAATCCAGTCCTAATGAAAGTTACTAATGATAGAATCCGTAGCTCCTAGAATGGATTCACACTTGACATCGAAACATTGAGTAATATTTTCAAAACGTTAATGAAAGGTGTCTCTACTTTTACCTTGTCCTTTAGAGTTAGTATTGCACTTAGCTCTACTATCTTTCAGTCCGTTTATGAGTACGCTTTGTGTTAAAAAGCTTCTGTGGTTTTGTGCATAGGTAAAATTGTAATATTTTCTAATAACTAGTTTTTATTTAATGACTTTTTCCTGTTGTGTTTTATTAGTTTTTTTTTACATTTCAATGGCTATTAGATATTAGTTATTGTACTACAGACTATGTCCTTTAGTGGGGTAATTTATTATTTCTATATTTTTTTGAATAATTTTGACTTTCCACTTACTACATTCTTGAATAATTTTTCTAAACAATTTTAAACGCGTTGAATTGTTGAACCATTTTATACATGGTTAAAAATATATATCTCTTGCGTAGGGAGTTTATGGCTTAAATGTAGGCAATGTATTAAGATTCCTTAGTTCCTTGATTTTGTTTAATCTTATTTGAAATTCATATGTTTATAGAAAAATACTGTAGTTAGTTTCAAACTGATGACGGATAAAAATAAGTTAGTGCACATCCTTCAATGAAAATGACGAATAGTCTCAGAAACTATTCTGTTTAGTAAATCGGCGTTTGGTGGTAACTGATTATATTCTTTCAGTACTTACCTTTGTAAATGAAAATAAACTTATCAGGTTTTAGAAATGAGTAAATGTTAAAACGTCAAAATTGTAAAATAACTCGTTTAATTAAAATATAGCTCAGTTTCAAAGATAGATAAGTATAGATTAAATCCATTTCAGAATAATCTTTGTACGTTCATAAAGTCTGTTGAATATAAACTCACGTTAGGAATTTTAAGTTGCTTTTGAGTAGGTGGAAAATAATTGCATTGTTAACATTTATAACACTTTTCTTTTTTATTCCCATATTGTTTATCTATTCTTATATAATATTTAAATGGATGTTTTTTCCCATTTAGAAGCAACACTATATTCCCATTGTTTACATTTATAAGGTTTTGCTTTCTTTTGTATTCTCATAGCACGGATGTATGAGAAAGAAATATTTTCCGTCCTATGAGAATACACAACAAAGAAAGATAACCTTATAAATGTCAACAATGCGATTATTCTTCTGCTACTAGAACAGAATGGAGCAACCACATTAAGAGAGTTCACAAAAAAACCTTATAAATGTCAATGCTCAGATCTGATAAGGAAGGAATTGACTTACGGTGTGACCTGCTATAAGTGATCACTTTTAGAAGGTTTCCATTACATGTTCTGTTTACTTTCTTGCATTTCTACTTCTATATCAACATTTAAATTTAGCCTAATTCTTTCTGAATTTGAGGAGACATATTTTCTTGGGTTTTCTAACCAATGATTTGTCACGTGCTTGTGAACTTTTTTTTATCTTTCCAACTTTGTTATTTTTTCATGAATGCAAAACAGCTGGGACGTGACCTATTTATCTCATGGTTTCCCTTTCTACTATAGTTATCTGTGTGTCTCGCATGTGTCATATATGCCTAGGCCTACTTCAAATTTCATTTTTCCTTTGGTAACAAACGTATTAAAATTATATTGTAATACAAAGTATGTAATTACATTACTTTTATAGAATAACTACTTTAACTTCACAGCTTTACCACTAGGGCAAAACCACATGGCTAACTTAATCAAGGTCTAAAACGAATCTGTTGGACAAATAATGGTATCTGTAAATTTATATTTACATTTAATGTTCTAAGCTAAAACATATTTTTGAAAACTATATTTAAAAAATAAGTTAGAAATAAGTGAGCCATTTTTATCCAATCCAGAAGACTTTGTCAAGCCGCTACGGTGTGGACTCCATTTTAAACAATACAACTCTAAGATGATTGCTATATAATTAGTGTTTGCGTGTCCAATAGAAACGGCGCCAATCTGAGTGCCATCGCATACCCAACAAAGAGATTTTAGCTTAGAAAGAAGTAATATAACTTCAAAGGTCAGGCAAATATAACAAACAAGAAATTATTGGAAGTAACATTAACATGAGTAGCGCAGCATCAACTTAAATCAACATAAAGATTTTGTACATTTTTTTTTACAAACGTAATCCTTGATAACGTAATCAAGAATAATAAGAATATTATTTCTTGAATTCAACTTAAACTGAAACAAGATAAACTGAAAAAAAAAATTTCTTTGGAAAAAATAAGGCTACATTGAGAAAATGTTAAAGAAACTTGAGCTATATTTTAAAAAAACAAATATTTAACCATGTATATTTGAGTACATTTTTCTTCCTTTTCTAACATTAATATTTTCCTCTGTTGACGCGTTTCGGAATGACCCCATTTTCAAAACTTTAATTGTACTTTTTTGAAGTTTTGACTATTTATAATTTTGTGTTAAATGGAAATGTTTTATCACTTAGATGAAGATAGTTTAATATATATAAACCCGCTATTGGCGGGGCAAATTTTAAAAAATATGCCCTAAATTGCTCTTTTTCCTAATCCTCAACATGTGACAAAAAGCACTTCTAGACTATGGACTAAAACAAAGTTACATATATGAAGAATAAATGTATTTTAAAACAATAATTACTAAAAACACTCCTAAAATTCACATCTAAATATTCTACTGAACTCGCATGGTTACAAAAAAACCATTGGAACAAGTTCTAACTTCCGATGTTATGGTAGTTTATTCGTATGCTGTTACGAAAGAAGGAGAGCAGCGCTTTCTAGCAGTATCAAATTAAATTACTTCGAATGGATTGGCAATTTGAAATTACACTTTAAACGCTTTATTGCTAAATTCCGTATTAATTTAAATTAATTAAATTAATAAATTAAATTCCAATTAATTTGTTTTAGGTTTCCCAATAAACTATTTTTCACATAATTAATTTTGTAATTTTTCAATATTTCTTTGAGTTTTTCCCTTTCCATTATATTTTTACAAAGGTATTTCTAAGAACTTCTAAGTTATTTTTAATGTAGCATTTGATAATTTTCCCAACAGGTTTACTCCATTTTTTCCATATATTTTACTCAAAATACAACATTAAAAAAAAAACAAATCGTTTATTGTATCGATACTTAAATACTAGATAAAATTGGAACATAACCTAAATGTATCAATACACACAAAACTGAGTAAAATAAATATTTCTTCATAAGGTTATAATTTTGATGTAAATTAATGGTTGGTCAGAAATGACCAGTTTTGATAAAAAAAAAAAAAAAAAAAAAAAAAAAAGGTTATAATTTGATATTTCTCCAACACTTTCAGATTTTTTGTTTTCATATATGTTATTTAATACTCATAACTAAAAGCATTGTAAAAGTAAATAATTTTATTTAATCCTATAAATAATACGCATTTTAGGCACAATCTATACAATAAATTGGAAGGATGAATTTTACCAACACTTATAATGTTCAAAGTAAATGTTATAAGCTTAGAAGTAAAATTAAATACTAAAAACGCTTGAACACAGTTGCGCACCGAAGGAGGGCCACGAAGGCCTGGAAGTCATCCCTGACCATCCTTATAAACAAAAAAAATTGAGTTCATCATCATTCATTAGAAAAGGTATAGTGAGCTGTTTATATACAGCAGAGGAGCACCGTAGGAAGTGGCCAAGGGAGCCTGGGCTCCTCTTGGCCAAGCCTGTAAAGAAAAATAAATTACGTGTATGGCCTAAATTGGAAAACATATAGTATGCATGCGCTGTATATAAATTTAGCTACCAAGATTTACCAATAAATAAGTGTTATTAATAATTTTTTTTGTTTTATTTGTCTCTGAAATATTAGGAGATTGGTTAATTAGCTAATTAAAATATTAATAATATTTAAATGCTTGAATAAAAAAAAGCTTTAGGAAAATTCCTTAATAATATACAGCTGTTGAGTTGGCGCCCTAAAGTAAAACAAAGTAGGATGCATGGAAGTAATTTGACTGATTTCAGGGAATATTAAAATCCAGTTGATGTCCCCCTTGTTGTTGATGTACCTGGACACCCTGAAATTCTGGGTGCGCCACTGATAGTATAGTACAAGTACAGAACAACAGTACAGTAGTAGTGGAAGTGTCAAGTGTTATGTACTTATCCAGCGGTGAATAGGAAAGAACAGCTGACATTAAATCAGTTTTTAAATAAAAATAACATACTGTAGCAGAAAAAAGATCAAGTTTCACACAGTGATAAGGTCATAATGCACAGCAAAATGAAATTCCAGCTCCATCAACATCCATTTTAGGAGCTTTAGGTAATTAGCAAATTAAAATGTTATTATTATTTAAATGCATCAATAATAAAAAAGCTTCATGAATTTCCCTTCAAAATACACAGTTGCTGAACTGGCACCTTAAAGTAAAATAAAGAATACATTGAAGTAACTTGACTGATTTAGGGAGATGTTACAACTGAGGGATTATTTTATCACTTAATAGTTACTGTCTATACAATCTTAAAAACGTTCTTGACTTCTATGGCCATTTTGACGTCTCTCTGCTATCGTCAGAAGGTGTCAAAAGTAGGCTTTATTATAATTAATTAACAATGTAAGTTTTAAAGTGGTACAAACTCAAATTTTCCCATCCATATCCTCTGTTGCTATTGTCCTTAACCCTCCTTAAAGAAATTCTAGGTGCCCGCTGCTTGAACTTAGATTAGTATTTAACACTTGCCTATATTACATAAACACTATACACATCAACATTAGGTTTGCACTGGAAACAAAAAACAATCAACGTTTCCTAGACCTCAACATTACAAAACAAAACAAACATTTAGAACATACAGAGAACTTACCATCACAGACAGAGTTATATACAACACTTCTAACACAACATACAACACAGACATCCCGCTCTCTAATCCATGATATAGAGACTAATTAGCATACATATGAACATTGCCTAAAGAAATAGAAACAAACAAAACCTGGTAGGTAACTTGATATACAAAAAACAACACACATCTCAAAAAGCAACAATAGTACAAAATTAAGAACTAGTTAATAGCTACATACTTTTAAAAACTAAATACAAAGTCATTTTCAGTACAATAAACACAACCAAATACACCTACAACAGATAAAAACACTCCAGAATAAACACAACAGAGCAGGCATATAAAAAATCACATGCAACGACTGCCCTTACTTCTACATCGGACAAATAGGAGGAAACTTCATTCAGTGATAAAAGGAACACACAAAGGCATCGAAAGTACAAGACCCAAATGAAATTTTACCTTATATTAATAGAACACACTATCTCATAACCAAAATTGACACAAATCTAGAAATTCTACGTTTCATCAAAAAAGCATTTAACTAAAGACAGGAGAAAATTTAGAATTATACAAACACAACAAAAACCAACTACCACACATACTAGTAACGAAACACACAAACAAACACTAAATTAGAATACATAATTAACAACTAATTTATGAAGAATAACACATCACAGAACACCAAAACACCACTAATTCACGATAACATAACACAATTGAGCAACAGTATTGTTGGTAACTCACGGCATTGAACAATGCACTGACCGCATATGAAATGCGTCTACTGAGAAACATTAGTAAGTAGTGGTTTTTTGTCAAAATTGAGATGGAAATATCAATTTTTTTAAACAGAAATTTATTGATTTGTAAAAATGTTATTTTAATTAAAAATTTCTAAATTTTGACTTTCCTTTATAAGGTAAGTAGCTGACCTAAACTTTATTTGCTGACTGCCCCTGGTTTTGACCCCTCAAAACCTGAATAAATGTTTTTTCCTGGACTCCAATAGCAAACTGCCAGTTTTTTCAATCAGCAATGTGTCTCTTTTCCTCTGAAAACTTCAACACGTTTTTACTAATTCATTATTAATTTGGATATACATTTTAAAATTGTATTTAAAAATTTGAGTAATTCTGTTAGAATTTATGATTAATAGCAAAGTGTTTGAAAAAATCGTTAAAGTGGCATGACAAGACTTAAAATGTGTTTTAGCCACCATTCTCCCTCACAGTATCTTAAACACATCAATTAATGATAGAAAGTGAAAAAACCTTTAATCGATTTTTAGCAACAAATTATTATTATTCTCTGTGATTAGTTTGTCCCCATAGTAGATTCATATAAATCTAATGTACATCTCTGCATTGGAAGTTTGCACCCTTTCAATATTTAATGTGTGTAAAATCTGCCCACAGGCAATTCCATTTAAACATCTCTAGAGTAGACTAGAGGTTTTATTTGTTTAAAATATCCAAACCTACTTAGGTTACAAAATAAACCAAGATTTATTCACAATTTATTTTTAGGCTAAATTCCTACTTCTTTTTACCAGCATATTGAAATTATGTTTCTCATTATTCTGCGTTTATGGCTTTAAATTTTCAATATTATCCTTTTTTGTAATGTGAGGGATTCATGACATTCATATAATAAAAGACCTAAAAATCAACACTATCTATTGATTATAATTGGATTCCATCAAGATGAAGAAGATGTAAATAAATGTTTCCAATTTCCATACTATGACGCATATCCATTTACATGCAATTTGCAAATTCTATCCAGAGTTCATCAGTCATAAATGTGGAAACTAGAGATAAAGATTTAGTACCATATCCTTCTACACAGTACTGTATGGTACGGTGTTTGACACAGTGGTTTTATTTAACTATTTAAACATTTGTGTTTTCTTGAGTTTTGTGGTTTTTTGGTTTTTTTAGTTTAGAAGTTTTGTAACTTTAGTGAAATCTTAACCCACTATATGTAAAACAAGTAATAGAAAATCAGTGAATACAAACAATAAAACTGTAAAATCAGGTAAAACTACTTGCAAAATCAGCTCTAAAAACAAAAATCAACGAAGGAGGGACTCATATCACTCCCCCTCCTGAATCAACAAATTCCTCAGCTTCCCTCACTGACATAGTGATCATATAATCTGAAGAAACATTGCCTGAGACTTCTTTTTATGTTTCAGGACTATCAATGAGAGCCATGTTAATCCATTTCACTTATCAGATATGTTTGTATTTAAAGAAACTCTGAGAAATGAAACATAAACGACACAAGATACAAAGAGTATCTTAGGTTTTTGTGAGATCAAGAACTGTAATCAAGAGACAAATCAAAAAATTTGTAACTAAGGACGTATCCTTAGTTTTTCAGTTTTTAGATCTGACTTTGATATAGAATATTGAGCTAAGGGACACCAGGAGCTATTCTAACTCAGGACTGAATTGATGATGCTGCTCTAAACCTAATAGCTAGCTTATAAGCAGCAGCTATTCAAACAGCTGTATTGTACAAGCTTACCAATCATGCCCCCTTGTAACAACTTGAACAAAAAGACCTAATAAACTAGTTACATACTACATTTTATTGGTGGCCAATTTTAACACTCGCCAGATTTCATCAGAATCACCATTATGCAACTCATGAAGACATTTAGCTGAGAGTTTTAGATTAGAACTGGACTTAGATCTACTAAAAGACAGTTCTCAGATACATTTAGCAGTATCTACAGGAGGATGGACTGCTATTGACTTGGCAATGTGCATTCCTCCTTTGGCTATTAAGTTGACATAGTCAGTATCACCTGATATGCAAAGTAGTGATTACATTCCCATTAAGATCTCTTTGTGACTCCTACCCTGTTGTGTTCAACATCTCCATTGATACCTGAAAAAGCTTCTCAAACAGGTAAAGACAAAACCCATCACAGTAATTATAAACCCATCTATCTTACCAGCACATTACAAAAACTACCAGAGAAGATATTCAACTGGCGTCTGTTCTGGTAACTAGAAAGAATGTAATCAATGTATCCATTGATCAATTGATCTATTGACTTGGTTTTGTTAGAGTCTACCATTCGAAATACCTTTCTCTTGTGACAAGCAGCTGTCGCTCTTTTCTTCTTTGATAAGGCATATGTATGGTATGAAGAGAAGAGAAATTCTGAATATCTTAATATCATAGGATATTCATAGTAGTATCATTCTTGCAATCATGAAAATTTTTCTATTTAATGGATCTTTTATAATAGATCTTGGAGATACTAATCTAATCACTATAAACCAGAGAATGGTGTTCCCCAGGGTATCATTCAGAGTATGGCACTGGTTGCTGTTGCCATTAACACTGTAACTGCCAACCTACTATCTCTGCTTCAATGTTCCCTAATTGTAGACAATTTTCTTATATATGTGGCTCCTCAAAGTATGGCAACAGTAAAAAGGTCCCTTCAACTAATAGTTCACAGTTTCCAAAAATTGTCAAACTTTTAAGCTTCAAAAACCCCTAGTGTTTAGCCATCATCATATCCTTTATCTTGATGGTATGCTCCTCCAAGCTTATAATTTTAGTTTTTTGGAGTTTCATGTGCTTCTAAAAGTGATCTCCAGGCTATTCAGGAAATTTACTTTAAGAACCCTCTAGTTCAAAACATTCTCTATTCAATAGACAGGATCCAATTATGGAGTATCAAGGTATCATTTTACTGGATACCTGGTCACTTTGGAATACTTGGAAACACAAGATCAAATTAAAGTGAAAATGGCTAAGTAGTAGGCTAGGTTACCATTTAAGCAACGATATGGCATCTGATTTCATACACAAAATAAAGTATACACTACTCCTTGAATGGAATGAGGAGTTGCCAACTGTGAATAGAAACAAGATGAGGGAAATTAAAAATGTCTGTCCATGGAGGTCTTCAATTTTTTGGAATCATAGAAAGGTAGTGGTGATAACTTAGCATCTGCCACTTGTTAACACATAGATACATTAGTGCAACATAAGGATCCTCCAACATATCAGTTTTGTGGAGGTACCATCACAGCCAATCATGTTCTGCTTGAATGTGATGAATTGACCTAGTTTTGTCAACATTCACATATTTAAAGCAATATAAAGTTGGTGTTAAGGGACAATAATACAACTACTGACTATGTCATCTCTTTTATGTAATAAAATTTAAATATTGCCATTTTTTAAATTTTAGTCAAACAAATTTAGTTTAGTTTTAATTTTAGATTGTAGTATTTATTCTTGAATTTTACAAAGTTCGGATAGTCATAAACTATTGTTTAAGTGATTAATATAGTATTTAGTTGTTACCTAATATTTTTTATAACCTAGTAAAACTGTTCTATCTTTAAATTGTGTAGTAGTAGATAAGTTTTACAATTTAGTAATAGATATTTACTTTTAATTTCCTAGATTATCTTATATCATTATTTTGACTTGGCAATGATTACCTTGTTTGGTTTTTTACCGGATAATAAAAATAAAAATCTCTATCAGCTATAAAACAATTTATTTGAGCTCATTCTGAAGTGCCAAATAAACAAAAATAATTGTTTATGCAATTAGTGATATAGAATACTTCATTTACATTTCCAAGTTAAATTAAATGTATAGCTATAATTAAATGATACTTAAGTAAGTGAAACACGTAAGCAAGTAAGCCATTACGTATTCACTTAGCTCAGTATCATTTAATTACAGTTTATACTTTGATTTAAAGTAGGAATGGAATCTGTGGCAGGGTTTGGGTGCGGTGTTGTCAGTTCGAATGCAGTGACTCAATGCACCATCGTCAGCAGAAGAACGAAGCAAGCTACAGCACTAGTAAATTACTCCACCACAGCTACGATGAAACTAAGAGACGAACAGAAGTTTAACGTCGAATTGACAACAAGGCTCACCCACGCAGCAAGATGTGAACTTCTTATTCGCTCAGATGCCGGTATCCCCCACTACCTCTGGCCAATTTCACCTACGTAGAATCCTATTCTGTTTTAAATCAAACTATAATCAGTGAATTCAAGATGATTACAACAAGCAACTTTAAATTTTTAAGTTAAACACTCTATGTAGGAATTTGTAATTTCTTTTATTATAACCTTCTTATGTAAAGAAAACCTTGAATTTGTTATGGAATTTTAATAATTGTGATAACACTTTATCTATCAACAGCCATTTAAGTTCACCCTGAAATAAAAACTTTTTGTGTTCACTGTCCATTCCTAACTTATCCAAACCTAACTTCAAAAACTTCTATACATACACTCTAATGTGTCCATTGTACTAAAGGAACATCTTGTCTAACTTTAATCAGTTGCCATACCTACCTATTCTGACAATCTACTTCATTTACTTTTACATAGTTGTTTACATATTTGAAAACGTCCATCGCAGTTGTTTTCCTCAAAGACTGACAAACATTTCATTTTCAATTAATCTACTCAAATCAAATCACCTAGAGCAAATAAATTTAGCAACGACTCTCCTGCAATGTTTATACTCTCATGAGGTCGAGACAAAAATTACTCAGTTTCAAAACATTAGTGACATATGATTTCACAGTTTCCAACATCAATTCCCCTTTTCATGATTGTATTTGATAACAGATTTCCATTTATTTGTTTGTTACAATTTTTATCAAATATATATATATATATATATATATATATATATATATATATATATATATATATATATATGTATGTATAATTAATAAATTAAAAATATTTCAAAAACAAGAAATATTCATCAAAACAAAATATATTCATTAAAAATATTCTTGTTTTTGAAATATTTTTAAAATAATAACTATATTACAAGAAAACATATCACCATATTTAATATATATATGTGTATATATATATATATATATATATATATATATAGCATAATATTTTTGTACATGTATAATAAGTTTCACTGAAATGTGAGCTGGGCCCTTCTTTGTGAATAATAAGTTTCACTGAAATGTGAGCTGAGCCCTTCTTTGTGAATATCAAAAATAGCTTAAAAGTCATTCTTGTACACAGTTTGTTCCATGTGTAAACATTTTCCATATTCTTTGTGAATATCAAAAATAGCTTAAAAGTCATTCTTGTACACAGTTTGTTCCATGTGTAAACATTTTCCATAGTTGATATAGTTACAGAAAAAATTCTTTTTCTTGATTTAAAATAAATCTTAAATTTTCTTCTTATTCAGGAAAATAAACAACTTACTTAACATTTCAGCTGCCAGGACAAAACTTCATAAAGCATGTTTAAGTCTGTATTTAGCTCATTACTGTAATTATGCAACATCAAAAATTTTCTAATACTGAAAATGGCAATGGTGTAGCAATTATTTCTTACTTTAAATCTCGAGAGGGTAAATAATGTCATCAGTGCAAATATATTGAAGAAAATATCAATGGCATTATATCTAAAATATATAATATGTTGAATTTTGTTGTCCATTACGTTCGGTGAATCTTAATTAATCACTTTACATTAGCTTATGACTATCTAAACTTTAATTTTTGTAAATTTGTGAAAACTTACTGAGACAGGATGTTTTCGATCGCTATGTGGTGATCTTCATCAGTGTCTTCTGCTTGGAGATGTTGGGCTAAGCGGTGACAGTTTTAAAGGCACGTTTTCGATAGTATCAAAGAGTATGTGTGACTTGTATTGAGTTTGTTTGTTTGTTTAATATTTTTATACTTTGTGTTTTTGTGTGTCTGTAAATTTCATATTGTTCTAGTGTGTTGAAATGTGGTACTTTTTGTTGATGTGTAGGATTTCTAGGTTATGGTAAATGTCTGTGTATTTGTGTCCAGTTTCTTTTATGTGATTGTAAAATGTTGAGTTGGTGCTCTGTTTGTGTTCCTCGATTCTTTGTTTAAAGCTGCCACCTGTTTGTCCAATGTAGAATTTGTTGCAGTTGTCGCAGTTTAGTTTGTATGTGTCTAGTGCTTGTAGTTTAGCTTTGTTGTTGGTGTTGTGTTGTACTTTGTATTGTAAATTGTTATTTGTTTTGTATGCTATTTTGTATCCTGTTTTTTGAAATCTGTGGTATATTTTATTTTATGTTTTGTTTATGTATGGTATTGTAATGTAATTGTTTTCCCTGTCTGTAGTGTTAATTTTAGTGTTTTTTTGTATATTGTGCCATAGTTTGTCTATTAATTGTGGTGTTGTATTTATTTGTACATGCTAAATATTTAATGGTGTCTAGTTCTTTGTTTACATTTTCTGTGGTCATTGGAACTTCTTTAAGTCTATGGGGCATGGATCTGAAGGTAGCGTGTTTGTGTTGGATAGGGTGGTTTAAGATGTTGTGAATAAGGTCTGTCGTTGTGGGTATCATGTAAATGTTGAAACTGTGTTTTTCTGTTTGGCTTTTTGTTAGAGTTAGGTCAAGGAAGTTTAGGGATTGATTGGTTTCAATCTCTGAAGGGAAGTAGAGTTTTGGGTGTATTTTATTAGTGTAGGCGAGGAGTTTTTCGTATTGTCGGGTGTGGCCTCTGTATATTGTTATATCATCGACATGTCTTTGCCAGTAAATGATTTTGTGTGTGTGTGTGTGTGTGTATTGTTTGTGAGAATCTTGGTGTTTTCTATGTGTTGCAATAAAATTTCACTTAGGACACTGCTGATAGGACTTCCCATGTTTAGGATTTCAGTAACATGGGTTTTAGATAAGTTGTTCTGTATTAATTGGATTTCTAGGATGTTGAGAGTTTCGGATACGGGTATGTTGGTGTACATATTTATGTCGAGTGATATTAATGTTAAATTGTGTGGTAAGTTTATGTCTTTTATTTTATTTATGAGGTTTGTTCTTTTTTTGTGCGTGTTGTCTAGTTAATAGATTGTCTGATTATTATGTCCATGTGTTTTGCTAGTTTATGTGCAGGGGTATTTTGGTAGTTGATGATGGCTCAGATGGGGACATTGGGTTTGTGAATTTTAGGGAGAGCGCAGAGAGTAGGTGAATTTTATTTTAGGTGGTATTTTTTCTTTTTGCTGATAATGTATTTGGAAGTATTAATTAGGCTGTTGATGGTTCTGTGAAATTTCTCAGTTGGATCTGTATGTAGTTGTATTATATTGTTATGTATTATGTAATCATTGATTTTCTCATTAAGGCTATTCTGTTTTTATGTGTGTTTCTGTGTTCAAGTTAATAGATTTTCTGATTATTTTGTCCATGTATTTAGCTAGTTTATGTTCAGGGGCGCATATAATAATTATAACAACATAATTGTTATAATATCTTACTTTATGTGAATTTGCTTTTAAAATTCAGTAAATGGAGCCTTTCTCTCTTTGTTTATTTTACTATGGTTGCTAATAGTTCTCACTGACACCAACAGTGGAGCATTGTACAGGCTGTAGTAGATGTTTAGTACTGAGTGTACTAAAGTATCAACAATACATAAGTCATGGTTTTCAATTCTTCTATAAATTACAAAATCTATGAATTTGTAAAGACACTTAAAATATTCTCTTATTTTTAAAATGTAACCAAAAGGTTGTGTATAGTTAAAATTTCATTAAAATTGAAAAAATTTTAATTCATCCTAAAAACCATGTAAAACCATTCTAGTCAATCACTTACTAATCGGTAGTCATTTAATTCTAGAAAATCAACTTTAAGATATATGTAATTATTGTGTAACTGAGTGATTACTTTTCAACTTACTTGCTGATGTGATTCGAAACAATCTTTTTATTTACGAAGCGACGATTGTTTCGAAACCCATCAGCATGTAAATTCAAAAGTATTCACTTAGTTATACAATAATTTAATAGTTTAATCAGTGAATTCAAAATGGTTACATCAAACAATTTTAAAATATTTGTTTTTAATATTTCTTCTTTAACACAGTTATATAATTTTCCTTAAAACACAAAACATATTAGTTCTTTACCTTTTGTTTTAGCTCAACTTGTATGGTCTAAAATGATTGCTGCAATTTTTGGACAATTGATTGCTACAAAGGTTTGGGCCATTGTTGCAGTAATTATTCCCAAAATAACTTTTTATATTTTCCTCCATCCATTTTTCCATGTATATCTGCTAGTTTTTTTTACATTAAAATGTGAACTGTGCAATAGCAATACATTTTTGCTACTAGCATGTAGTAATACCAACCACAGTCCTAGATTTAAAACATTTAAACAGACTCACACTCAAACTACTGAAAAACATTTGTTGTTCACTTCTACCAGTTTTTCTCTACATTCATGGCTTACTTACAGAATGGGTATTAATAACACATGACTCATCTATGTATACAATAATTTTATTATCAATTTTTTTACTTGATCTATCTTTCTATTTTCTTACAATAAATTCTCCTCATAAATTTTTTTGTCAAGGAATTACTTTATTAATAGTAACTTTTATCGATCATTAAATGCTTTGACCTAACAATAAATAAATGAAACCTCTAAAACCACAAAAACGTTTTAGATGTAGTTAATAGTGAAAACCACAAAAACTTTTCATAAGAGTTAATGAACTTTTTTATTAATAGCTTCAGATGAATAATAATAATATTTTTTCTTTAGTTGAGAAGATTTATGAAAACTGTCTTTGTTAGACAATTATTTCAGATTACTTTGCTAACAATAGTAGTCCTCTAATGTTTAACCTTTTACTGAAGATTTTAAATCTGACTATTTCAATTAATTTTTTTCTTATTAATTATCTCTACTAAACACTTGTAAACATCTACAACTTACCTATAGTAGCACTTGCTTATATTTGTTGAGGACAGCCGTTTTGGGAGATGTGTCTCATTGTCAACTCAGACCGTAACTGATCTCAAGGTTTACGTAGGTTAGGGTATTAGGGTGGGGTGGGATATTATGGTTGTGTGGGTGTATTTTGTGAGTATTAGGAGCTGTGATGTCAAAAAGTGCGTGTGAGTTGTAATGTAATTGTGTATTGAGTATGTGAGTAGGGTGTAGTTTGAAGTGTCTGTATATTTCGTATTGTTCGGTTATGTATCGTTGTTTATTTCTGTGTTGTTTATGAAGAATTTGTAGGTTAGATGTTATGTCTATGTAGTCATGTTTACTGGAGTTGAGGTGATCGGCGAAGTTTGATTGGTAGTTATTGTATGTAGTGGTTTTATATGTTCTTGGTAACGAGTGTAAAAGGACCTCCCTGTCTGGCCTATGTAAAAACTGGGGCACTAACTGAAAGTTAGTTTATAAACTCCATTGGTGCTGTAAATGTCATCGATTTTGTTGTTGTGTTTAAATTGTTTATTGAGAGTGTTGTGTGTGGATTAGGCTATTTTGTAGTGTGTTGGTTAGATTGTGGGTTTTTGGATGAACAGTATGGTATTGATAAGTATTTTATGGGATTGTCGTGTTGTGTGTTTGTATTTGGGTTATTAGGTTTATTTTTTGAGCAGTTGTATAATTTGTCAATCATTGTTGTGTTGTATCCATTAGTTTGTGCTGGTTGTTTTATGGTGCCTAACAGTGTTTTAAGCAGGCCATATATCATGGTGTTGTAAGCGGCTAGTTTATCTTGGTATGGGTGGTTTGAGGAGATGTGAATGGTTATATTGGTACTAGTGGGTTTATGTTGGTGGTATATGTTGAATTTATGTGTTTGTTTGTCTGTATGTTTCATTGTAACGTCTAGGAAGTTGGGAGAGTTTTGTTGTTCTGTTTCAATGGTGTATGTTAGTTTTGGGTGTATGGAATTATGGTGTTTTAAAAATATGTGTGTTCGGCATGTGTTACCTTTATATAATGTTATGATATCGTCGACGTATCTGTACCAATAAATTATGTTTTCTAAGTACTGTATTAATTGTTGTGTAAAATGTGGTTTTGTTCAATATGGTGTATGAATATTTCTGCTAAGATGCTAGCTATGGAGGAACCCATAGGTAGGTCATTTTTTTTATTGTAGAATGTGTTATTGTAGGTGAAGTAATTTTGAGATGTGATTAATTTTGTAAGGGGGATGATTTGTCAATGTGTGTATATGGTGTATTTGTGTCTTCAAGTATGTTTTTGAGGATGTTGGTTTCTGGAATGGGGATGTTGATATATATATATATATATCGGAAGAAACTAAAGTGGAATTGTGTGGGGTATTTAAGTTTTTTATTTTGTCTATTAGATTTAGGTTATTTTTTATGCTACAATGATTATTAAATTTTAGATGGTTTCTGATAGTTTTGTTGAGAATTTGGTTAGAAGATGAGAGGGGCACTTGAGTGGTTGATTAGTGGACGTATTGGGATGTCTGTTTTGTGAAGTTTGGGCAGAGCGTTTAGTTTAGGGGCTATTGGTTTTATTTGTTTTAGAGGCTTTTGGTGTAGTGTGAGATTATAAATTTTGTTTTGTTGATTGCTTCTTTGATTTGAGCGTTGTATTTTGTTCTTAGGTCTTCTTTTAGTGTAGTGATGTTGTTATTTTGGATGAAGTTGTGTACTTTTTTGTTGAGGTTGTTATTGTCAATAATTACCGTTATGTTGCCTTTGTCAACTTTGGTTATGGTTAAATTTTGTTTTTGATGTATTTTTATTTTTAATTCTTGGGAGTTTGTTTTGAGGGGTTTAATTTGGGTTATTTTGTGTTTTATTTGGTGTCTAATTGCATCTTGTTGTTCTACTGGTCAACTGGTGTGTTATGTTGGATTGTGTTTTCAAGATCTAATATTAGAGTTTTGGTGAAATTTTGTTGGCTGTATTTGGGTGTGATGTGTTTTAAGCCTTTGTCTAATAGTTTTATTTTGTTAACTGAAAATGTTATGTTGGTGAGGTTTACAGTTCTGGGGTGAAAAACGTGTGTTGTATTAGTAAACTCTGTTGGGTGTTGGGGGTTTTTGAGGTTATGTATTTTTTTGTTATGTAGGCCTACAAATTTAATTTTAAGTAAGTGCTACTATAGGCAAGTTGTAAATATTTACAAGTGTTTAGTGAAAACTAGTAGCTCACGTGAAGATGGAATCAACAAATTATCTCTGGCTACTTATTTCCTATTACTTACATCCTTTTCCACCAGCCAGTAATAGCAATATAGAGTCCCTTATGTTTTTGCTAATTATCAATAGCATATCTTATGATTACTCTAAATACTTGTAAGTTTCTCTTGGTCATTAACATTCTCTAACAAGGTCTGTGCCCATTTCAAACGGTTGGTTAAAATTATGCAACCTTAAATCTTATATTTTTTATTTTTCAAAAACTTTGAATCCCAGCAATCACTCAACCTTACACATCAAGACTGGCTAACAATGGTCACCAATATGTACAAGCAAAGAAATGACAAATATTTCCCATGGAAGTAATTGACATGCTGTGTGGACTGTAGAACCATGATGTTGGAACTACACGATCACATAGCTATTAAACTGTTCTCCTAATGTTGGCTTGAGGAAGTTCCTCCTTAATTCCAAAGTTCAAATTAAAGGGTCTACTCTCAGTATAATTACCAAAAGTAACAATAAGGTCATGTCAGAATAAGAATATATTTATTTCAATACATAATACACCTATAAGTTTATATGTATTATTCAAAATACATGTTTCAAAAACTATGCAGTTATATTTTTATGTGCAGTGTAAAACTTTAGGAAATGATAGGACCGAAAGGAAATATGCAATGAACATATGTCCAAAAACACTTCAATTTCCTTCTGGCCGCCATTTTGTATTTTTCAGGAAATATAGGCCTACTATATCTTGAGAACAGATAAACTTATTTCTACAAAATGTGGTATATACCTACGTAATGACTAGGTTTCCTTTTTCAGTAGATAATGAAATCTAGAAAAATTACTTCTATAATCTCCAAAACAGCAGCCATTACTATTTTAAATCATTAATATCACAATAACTATTAGTTTTATCAAATTTGGCTTTCATAAATAAATTGATGACTTTCATTATGAAAAACATGACGCCTTATTTTTTAAAATCAGTTAGAAAATAAATGATAAATGGAAGAAAACCTACAGGTTTATCTCAAGTAATTTATAGATAGTGGTGGCACTAAGCTATCAAGGCCCTCTGAGATCAAAATTTAAGGGGCCCTCATTAATAAAATTGTTAGTAATAAACTATCTCAGAAAAGTGTATTCTATTATAGCCTGCTTGGTCTTTTCACCTATTTCACGTCATTGACTGAAATAACTTTTTCTTTAATAATGTTACACCACAATAATGCGAATTATTTATTTGAATACCTAAAAGAGAATTGAAAGGTCTAAGTAAAAAAAATAAAAATCACAAACTAATCTAAACATCATATTACAGTGTCAATTAAGTTAATCATAACAGTAAAATTAATTCCAATTTAATTATATCCAAATAATTTGTAGATCCTAAGCTACGTTTTGCCAGGAAAAGTAAGTAGGTAATTTTATAGCTATCTTTGGTCTTCAGTTTGTGCAGCTCATACATAGATAAGTGATCAGAACATTCTCCCACTATACAGCCGATTTTTTTTCACAGGGTTTGGTATTTAAATATTTACAAAGTTTTTCTCAGTTTACTGTTCTTCTTATCTTCTTTCCTGAATGTAAGAAACCGGACAACATTATTGCTAATATCAACCCTTTGCGTTATTTCATGTTCAATATAGCTGTGTCACTAAGAGTGTATGCATATAAGCACTATTAATTTATGGGGTTTTTATTTTTTAGAAAGACAATTTCGATCTATAATAAAACAGGCATGCAAGGTCACAGTGTTAATATTTTTGCTAAACACCCCACAAGCCAAGCAATAAACACTTTCTAAGAAGGAAAGTATAATAACAGTATGAATATCTGTTCTTTAGGTAAAATAATAATTATTTTTATAAAATTTATTAAGGTTTAACAAATTTCAAAAATGTTGGAGCTATTTTTTTTAGTAAAACTACATACACCATCTTAAGTATGTTACAATCTTTAGAAAATGCATCTAATTAGGTTTCAAAATCTCTTCTTAAACTCACCTTAAATGTCTTTGAAGTATGACCTAAAAATTGATCGATTATAGTAAATTCTGTTATTGATACAATTTCATATTCATACTATTCCTACACAAATTTCTTTTTCGTTTTAAAACATTATAATTCATTAACTGCAAGTCTCTTCTTTCAGTAAGGTTTTAGTGGGCTCAATTTAATAAATTAAATCAAATTTTATAACAGCTTTAGTGAAGCGAACTCCTATGCCTTCAAGTGCTGCCGTCTTTCATTTCCGTTCGTTAGGAATCAATTGAGACATATAGTTTTTATTTTAAAGAAAAATTACATACTTTTTCAAATAAAATGTCCCATTCTTCCAAATTAAATTATTAATTTTGGGGGGAAACGTTTCAAAACAATAGTATTTCATAAAAAGATATTTTGAAACTAACTATTTAAATAAATAATCTAGTGTATAAGTCGCAAGATATAGCATGAGACCTGTACGGGCCATGTTCAGTGACTTATTTGACACTTATAGTGATGGGTCGCTATAGGCATCATTCCATCACAACCTCTGTGTCTTTTTCTTCCCTCACAGTAGCTGTGTAGGCCTAGAGGAAAACTTGAAGTGTGTCTCCTATACAAACGACACACTTCTCCTACACAAACATCCGAGAAAGAATATCTAAAGAAAGATTTGAAAACAGTAATATGTTATAACAGTCCTGGAAAAGTAATGGATTTAGTATTGGATAAAATGCTTGATGAAATTGGGATAAACAGCCTGATGAAATAAGTCTGACTTGCTCATCAGGGATGGAGGAGAGTTTGTTAAAGATATCTCCAAAATAATGTCTGTCTTGTTCCCCACTGTAGCTAGATGGGAGAGGGCTAGTAATACCCGGCCTTTCACCTCCACTGATTGGCGAACATCTCTCATGTGCATCTGAAGTCCCTTGCTATATCTCATGAGTTAGACACTCTATGGCTCATAACGTTTTAATGTTTTTCTTAACATCCTCTCAAGTCTAAAGTAAAAGGTTACCACCACATCCCAAATTTTGACTCCTCATTTTAGGGTAATAAAGGTTTTGCAACTAGCATTATTGGCATTACCATGGATAATGTGAACATGGAGATAACAAAAATATACATTCGTTGACACTTGCCTTTGTACCTCATAGAGGTTTTGTTTATATTTTGAATTTGTGTTTGTAAATAAATAATAATTTCAATTACAAAATGTCATAATAATAGAACTAATATTTGAAAAAAATTACGTATATGATTCCTTTTTTTTCTAAATAAACTCTTTATAACCAAACTATAAAATAAAACAAAATATTTCAGATAAAAATAGTTCTACTTTTTATCTATTACTTTTCTCTTAACTAAAATTGACCATAAACTAACACTTTTACAATGAGTAACTTTATCTTACCTCCTCCAGACTAAAGGGAGGCATGAAAAAGGTCCTTTAACTGAATAGGCCTAGTTTCTATTCCCTTAGGAAGCCGTCTTTCTATTAGAAAGTGCTAATAGTGTTGTTAGGAGGCCAGGGGCAGTATTGGGGGGGGGGGGTACAGGAGGGCGTATAAGAATGACTATAAGTAAAAATTTTAATACTCAAATTTGTTTACTCCTATATGCTACCTTATTTATATACTAATTTCTATAAAAAGTATAAAGTAAATATTTACTAGCGAATCTCTTTACAAGCTGCCAAATCACTTACCAACAAAGATGATTTTTGAAAGGTTAAAACCAAAGCAGAGTTTTTGCCCCCACCCTCAAATCCTTTTGTGAAATCCAGCTCGTGTAGAGAGTAGAATAAGTGAGACGCATGTTTTTTGTGATGTACAACTCATCATATCGGCGATTTGTTTATTATTTAAATTCACGTTTTATTAACCGCTTTTTAATAACTGTTTATTTTTGTATTCTTGTTCAGCAATTTCCTTGCTAAAATCGCCTTGTGGAACTTTTCTCCGTCGAGCTATATATTGCTGTAAACAAGAAAAAGAGATTTGGGTCACCAACAGTGTTAAACAAAGAGATACCTTTACATCACTCCACCGTTTCATTCTTCATGAAGCAAATGCTCTTCATCAAGTTTGAGTTGAAATATCGTAGCGAGCTGGAATATTAGTACGACCTTTGTTATAAATTTATTACTCACTATCTAGCTTTAACTTTCAATTCAGGCGTGTTTTTTTTTTAATTGCCATACGTTGTGTAATCAATAGTTTCTTTCATTGGTAAATGTAGTTGGTTACGATCCGGCATAACCCTTCTGCTATAGATACATGCCAAATAAGTTTATTAGTCTGGCAAACCTTTATGATTGAACAGTAAATTCGTAATATAAAATTGTACTAATACTGAAATTAATTTTTTATTGGTCAGTAAAGCGGTAAAACGTATATTTTGCCCTGACAGTACAGATTGTAGCCAACTACACACACTATAGAGACAATAAATAAAACTAAAAACCAAAGAGACAGAGTAAGACATTTGGGTTTTTTATTTCTTTCTAAACGCTGAACGACGACTTTCGCTTCAAATTTCTGCTTTTTTATCTCGTCGTCCATGAACTTTTCAAAACTGTACATATATTTCTTCATCACCTTCTTCATTTTGTTCCTTATTTCGTTTGGTTTCAACAGTATGTATTCGCTGTTGTCTGTCACCAATCTTTTCACCTTGTTCTTTGCGTGTTCGCCATTTGTAATGTCGTATTCCGAGTCATAATACATTCCCGCCATTCTAGAAAACATTTTGGACGCGTCCCGCCTTGTACGCAATTCTGAAGAAAACATTGGGACACTCCAGCAGCTGGAGTCGGACGCGTTGGCGGTTACGTATTCAGATCCGCCTTCGAAACGATTCTCTATGTACTTTTCTCGGGCTGATTTAAGATAACCACTCGTTTCTGTATTTTTAACTTCGCCAAAACAATCTGAATGTTGTGTGAGATTTGTCATCGCTTTTATAAACTCTTTCATTGTGTCCGGAGGGTTAATGTCGCCGACTGCCATTTTTTGGACGGCCGCCGGCGCATTGCCCAAACTGCTTGCAAGGTCGAGTAGCATGGATGACAACTCTTCCACCGTCACTTTGTCGCTGTTGTCGTTCATTTTAAGATGACCTTCGTGTCCTCGACCAACCATGTGTTTCAGTATATCAGGCGATAGCCATACATCTTCTGGATTATTTTCTTTGATATCTCCATCGCATAGAGAGTAATTCACTATATTTTTAGTGTCGTTTATTTTTCTCGTTTTTCTGAAACAATAAACACATTGTACTATTTTTTTTACATTAATTTAAAACATTCCTTGTAAATATGTGTTAATTTTTAATATAAAGTTTGTCAAAACAGTTTTGTAAATCAAAATATTAAGCCTATCTCTTAGGTAAAAGAAATTATATATCACAGGTCTATAACATATCGTATAACAAAAAGAAGGATATAATTATATATATATATATATATATATATATATATATATATATATGTGTGTGTGTGTGTGTGTGTGTGTGTGTGTGTGTGTGTGTGTGTGTGTGTGTGTGTGTGTGTGTGTGTGTGTGTGTGTGTGTGTGTGTGTGTGTGTGTGTGTGTGTGTGTATGTGTGTGTGTGTGTGTGTGTGTGTGTGTGTGTGTGTGTGTGTGTGTGTGTGTGTGTGTGTGTGTGTGTGTGTGTGTGTGTGTGTGTTACTTTTTTGTATAGTTTGTTTAAACATTTATTTTATTTATATTTAAATTAATTATAAAAAAATATAGGCTACTTCATAAAAGGCTATATGACGTGACAGTAACAGTTATTTGTAAACCTTTTCAAGTAGACTACTTTATAAGAACAATAACCTGAAATGTAAAAGTAAAATACAAAAACATATAAGTTTGACGGTGTAGGTTTTGTGACGAAATGAGCCTTGGCGAATAAACTAATATTCCACCTTAGTAGAATTTCCCTATGTAAAGCAAAAGTCTTACTACATGTATGCTATTTATATAACTTATAAAACCCACAGGGTGAACATTACTTGCTTCTAATTCCATCTGATATCCTTCGAAACTATCATAGCTTCTTTACATTCCTCTCATCTTGATTTGAGCTATACACCTATACATGTTAAATATGTAAAAACATGTGTTGTAAAAAAACAATATATTTTTTAATGATAGTTAATTTGAATGTGTTTTATTCTCCATTGATAATAACTAATACAAAGTCTCTAACCACAATAGATATTTTAACCTTTTATTCATATCTGTTTCAAAGCAACCATCCTCGCAGGTATTCCTTAGAGGAATTGGCTGGGGGAAGGGGTTAAGTGGAAGGTTAAAATAATGGAGAGTATGACGGGCGACAAATAGAATGTTATTTATCTATGACCTGGATACACTCTGTAAATTATATTTAATGTTAGTACCAAGACAGGCTTTTCTTAGCTCTAAGGGTTTTCCTTTTGGGACAAAAATGAACACAATGTTAATAAAAAAAAATTATTGCTGTTAGAGGCAGTTTGAATTATACCTTATGAATTCATTACAGTTAGTTACCAAATAATCATTTTTCTGAAAGTTTGATTTTTTTTGTATTATTTTGATTATTTATTTTATTTGAGTAAAATTTATTTTAGAGTGAAATTTGAGTTAAATTTTGTGAGCTTTAACGATTGGCAGCCTCGGGATGAGTATCATCAAACCTAAAACTGTTTTGTGTTAAATAATGATTCTTTTTAATAGTGTTCACCAACTTAAACCATTTAAAATGGATAACTTGACTTTATACGATGACTTATCATTAGAACAGTTAGATGACTCGGATCTTGAAGGTTTTCTGGGAAACGATCTGGGACACAACTTTTCTGGGACTTGAACTACAAACCTCTTTAAAGTCCCCGTATGATGACAACTCATCAGACGAAGATGGTAGTGCAGTTCTTCCATTACCACCTACCAAGCTTACTAAGCTGCAAATTGATGGGACGGAAATTTTGGACATGAACAGAAAGAATTTAAACGGAATGAATGATGATGAGCGATGAAAGAATGATAGATGAACAGAAAGAACTTAAAAGAAAGTTCCCTAATTCAAAAATTTTGACCCAAGCAAATTTAGGGAAATGAAATTAGAAAAATGGAAATAAGACGAGTACAGCAGGAATGAGGAAATATTTCTCTAGTGATGGGGAAGGACTGCGCACTTATACAGTCAGAATCAGTCGGTCTGTCAAAAGTTAGAATAAACAAACCTAGTTATGATGGTTATCTTGGCTTCATGCCAAAAAATTGTAACTTAAGGTAATCAATATTTTTAATACTACAATCTTTAATTCGTGCTTTAAATATGGGTCGTAACCTATGGAATATAAAGAAAAAAGAATAACTTTGCGTATGGGATTTAAACTATCAATTTCTGGTAATCTTCTAGGTAGACTAAGCATGTAACGTAATTTTGAAAATCCATAAAATTCCCAAGAGCCTCCAATACGTTCGCGAGTCAGGAGCGTCCTAAGACCATCCTAAGGTAAATGATAGGATGGCTATAAACATTAATAATCGGTCGATAACGTGAAGAATCGCCACATGTGTCAACCTAAAGATTGCAAATATCGAACCAGGAGCTGGTGCATAAAGTTTAACGTTTATCCTACCTATATTCGAACTAAGACAAGGATCCTTCGCAAGTTTCATCCTAATTAGTTGTTTTGGACATTCTGAGATCTGACAATAGCCTGCAGAATCGCCACATGTGTCAACCTGAAGATTGCAAATCTCGAATCAGGAGCTGGTGCATGACGTTCAACGTGTACCTATATTCGTAGAAAGACAGATCCTTAGCAAATTTCCTACTAACTAGTTTTTTTGGACATTCTGAGATCTGACGATAACCTGAAGAATCGCCACATGTGTCAACCTGAAGATTGCAAATCTCGAATCAGGAGCTGGTGCATGACGTTCAACGTGTACCTATATTCGTAGAAAGACAGATCCTTAGCAAATTTCCTACTAACTAGTTTTTTTGGACATTCTGAGATCTGACGATAACCTGAAGAATCGCCACATGTGTCAACCTGAAGATTGCAAATCTCGAATCAGGAGCTGGTGCATGACGTTCAACGTGTACCTATATTCGTAGAAAGACATATCCTTAGCAAATTTCCTACTAACTAATTTTTTGGACATTCTGAGATCTGACGATAACCTGAAGAATCGCCACATGTGTCAACCTGAAGTTTGCAAATCTCGAAGCAGGAGTTGATGCAATAAAGTTCAACATGTAGGCCTACCTATATTCGAACAAAGACACAGATGCTTCGCAAATTTCGTACTAACAAGTTGTTTGTAACATTCTGACGTCATATAATAATGTTTTGTTTTTAAATATCATAAACTTAAGATATTTTCAAAGATAACTCAAGAATTAGTTACAACTTTACCAATATAAGAGTGTTATATCAATTGCACTTCTGGTATCACTTGGCAAAAAAACCACTACTTACTGATATTTTTCAGCAGGCGCGTTTCACACTAGGTCAGTGAATTGTTCAATTCTGTAAGTTACGGACAAGTCTTGACCGTACCTTGCGCCACTGAACAATGAACTGACCTAGTGCGAAACGCGTCTGCTAAAAACATCAGTAAGTAGTGGTGTTTCCCAAGTGATAGCATAAGTGTAATTAAAGAAAAAACAAAAGATATTCAACACAAAAACAGCAAGGGTTATATCAATTATTGCTAACTATCTTAATTTTTACATTTTTTTGGGGGGCCTCTTAGACCCAGAAATTGCAATTACAACATACTCTCTTCCATTCCCTCTTTAAAAAATATGTAACTCTGGTAATTTAATCATCTGTGATTCTGCTTACAAAAATTAGTTTACAAGAATAATTGCATCAACATATTTCAAAATGTTTGACGGTTTGGCCAGAAAACGAAACTTTACTTTTTCACACAAATTTATAATTTGAAATTTTACAAGAGAAAGTTGCGTTAAGAATTAATATCGAATGTAATTTTCGTTTTATTTTCGAGGATGGGAGGGAGGATAATTTTATACCAGTAAATTGTGTTGTAACATTATACTAACTGCAGTAATATTGCCATTACCGACCTATCATTGGCCTCAGCACAACCCGTCACAGGTGGTTCAGTTTGAGTGGCAGAGTTGACGCTTCCACAAATCAGATTATCTTTTGATTGTGTCACTCCTACACTGTTGGTCGAAGCAATTTCCTCAGAAAGCGGACCGTTTTTCTGTACTTTGACGTCCGTTTTGCAGTCCCACGTTGGACTTGATTTAACTATACTCTTTTGTTTTGTTTTCAACATTTTTTTCAATTTGAATTTTACAACGGTTTTGTTCACCGGGCGCACTTTGATTTTGAACGTTTTGTGTTACATGGAATTTATTTTTAAATCCGATCTTTTTATGACCGCTACATATCTGATGACCTGAAGAAAGCAGTTTACATGGAAACGGGTTGGTTCTGTTATTGTGACACTATTGTTGGAATAAACTTTTGCTTTGTGGAGTAAAACAAATTGTTAAATTTGTTGTTCTTTGTTTCGAAACTACAATTTTTTTCTTTTAATTGATTTTTAAAATTGTGTGCTTTCAAGATTTTTTTTAAAATTCAAAGCACATAACATCTTTATCAATAAAGAAGAAGCCTGCTACTAAGCCGAGGCACCCAGTAAAGCTTCGACTGATAGAAGAAAAATAATTATACAATGTTTAAAAACACACATTTTTACTAAAATACAGCGTACGCAGTAAATCAATACTTGTATATAAAAGTAATATTTGTATGGAGCAGTATATCACAGTTCTTCCCCTCCTCCACGCTTAGTTTTCACCATGTCTTACGGCATGATCAGAATGTATGGTTCTTGAAAAGACTACATGCAAATTTAGCCATATTCCCTTGTGAGGTGTGGAAAGAATGGTGAATCATGGATAGAAACATAAAACCTCCTTGGTCTAGAATGTGAAATGGAATCATGGCGCACATGTGTACGGAAATATGTTACTACTCTCATTTGGGGTAAATGTGTCTACCTTCTACATTCCAAAGTAGATTCTCTCCCTAGGGAGGGGGAAATAGGCGGATTCATTAGAGAAACACGAAGCTTTTCATCATGTAGTCTAAAGCGTTAGGTTAAAGGATAGGCGACTGTGTAATCTTCAGTAGAAACAAGAGTAGATTTCACAATCGTTTATGGAGGCGGAAACCGTGGATGGGTTTTTACTCCCCACAAAATCGTTTTGTATAAAATGACACAGTAACATGTAAAGTGAGTTTTTACTTTTATACTTGTATCATAATTGGGCCCAGCTGCACTCCCTTGTCCCTCTAAATTTTGTCTTTGAGTAGAACTCTGTGGCAGGGATCAAAAGCGTTGACCTACTTTTTACGTCTTATTCATGATGAATTGTAGGTATAAAGCTTTTTTACGTTTACATAAAATTGCTTTGGATTTATACCAAACCAAATTTTAGTTTAAATTTTTATTAATTTAACATTACTTACTATTCAATTTAAAATTTTGATTTCGTCCATTAAATTTGTCCCTAAAATATTCTAACGAAATAATATTATGATATGAAATGAAATATTTTGAATTTTCAAATGAATGCTGGAATTAATGATATTCAATATTTATAAAGATATTAAAGACAATATCAGGCACGTATCCAGCGACTTGCTTTGGGTGGGGGCGATCGATGCAATATATATATATATATATATATATATATATATATATATATATATATATATATATATATAATGTGTGTGTATGCGCGCTCGCGCATGCGTGTATGTAAAAACATAGAACAGAAAAAGTTATTTTTACGCTTGCGTTAGAAATCGGTAACGTGATAAAGATTCGTAGCAAATTAGACTTTTTAATAAATAATTATTCCAGTTTCGATAACACTTATGGCTAGAGAATATTATTAATTTCATAATAAGCTATTATTATAAAAATGATTTATTAATTAATATAAGTAGTTATTCTTCCAACACGAACAATTCCAGACTCAACTGCGAATATTACACTTGCAAAATTACGTATTGAAAATAATATGTTTTTTTTTTACCTGGGTCTGAGCCCCCAAAACCCGCCCAGCCCTCGTGGCAGCCAACCTCTAGCGTCTCACATGCGCATGCGGTTAGTATCCCTACCGCGATTGAAGGAAACGGGATTGATTGCCCATGTACCAAGCTCATAAGCTCTTTCCATGGAGAATCAGGAGATAGTGAAATGAAACAGTACGGTAAGTGTCGCGTTAAGAGCGGGATGAAAAAACCTGGCAAGAAAGAAACCCTGCCAGGAAAAATCCCGCGACAGATCATGCAGGAACCCTGGGGGCTTGGATCACCTTATGCTATGGAATAAGGAGAGGTATTACCTTGCAAATACCTTGTTAGTGAGTCTATGGCAGGAATGGCATGCACCTCTTCTTCTGCTGCCTTCTCGAAACTGAAAAGGCATGCAATCAAATTATTACTTCCGTTGGGGCTATGCTGCGGCCCTGGAGATGTGCCCCTGCGTCACCTGGAACATAACTGTGAAGCAGAATTTATTAGTATGTATATTTTATTTTGGTGGTATGGTGTGAGCTAGGCGGTCAGTAAGGACAGCGGCCGTCTGTGTGTGTCGTGGGTGGGGTCATATCTACCCAGTGATTCGAGGCTAAACTTCACTAGCGCTATCTGTTGTTAAAACGTTTAGACGTTTACGAGCGTATGCCGAGGAAACGCGTCACATTTTCAAATTAAAAATTAAAATTTTATTTTTTATTTACAATAAAAGACGAATTAACTTGAGTAAAAGTCTAATTTAATAGAAAGTCCGAATTTAATTATATATTGTCGATTTTTAACCCAAAGTTCTTGAGGGTTGGGGGGCGATCGCCCCATCGCCCCCCCCCTGGATACGCGCCTGAATATTAGTGCTTCCAATATTGTGTTGTTACGTCCTTTAGAACTGTTGATTGTGAAATTAAACTAAAAAAGTTGAAATTTTAAAACGGTGGTTTAAAATACAAACAATCTTTGTAAAGGTTTATCACAAAATTTATAGGATTTAGGTTTTATACTTAATCGATAACAAATTAGGTTAAAGGAACATTTTTTAAAAAATTAATGGGTTAAAATCAGATAAACTTGATACAAAATGCCAGCATTAGAAAGTAATATTAATATCAGTAGCATTAAATCTAATCTTACAACTTAAAACATTATTTTCCTTTGATTAATAGCTATATTTCTTCAACAGCCCAAGAAATTATAACTAAAAGCAGCACTGAACGGTAGGCCTATAACTCTTTAATGAAATTCTTTCTATTAGCTCACACTCTCCGGATATATATATATATATATATACATATCTTGTACAAATTTACAATCGTTAATAAAATACGTTTCTATTCATCCAATCAAGTTCAAATACACTATTTTAACCATTAGTGGATGGCAATTGATTTTAATACAGCTATTTCAAATATTTGTTCAATAATTAAGTTATCAAAATTTTGGGGGTCCAGCCGGATTGGAATTGTAAATTTTCATGTTCAAAGCCTAGCTCACTTTGGCACTGAGCCAATTTTCCAATAACTGGAATCGAATATTTAAAAGATGTTTATGAATTTTTGCCACTTCTGGTTGTCGTCGAAACCTCCATTGTACAACCTTAAACTGTTGCCATGGTTACCACAAAATAATATAAATAGTGCAGTATGATAACTAAAATAAAATTTGTTTCAGTACCCCTAACCTTAGTGGGAATTGACTTTAAAAACCTTCTTTTACACTATTTGTTTTCAGTAAGAAAAAATACATTACTAGTGTTGGGGAAAGTCGTTCTTTTTAGCGAGTCCTTCATTTTCTACTGCTTCTTATAAGACCCGTTAATGGTAATGTTTCTACATATTTTTAAAAATTCGCAGAAATATAGGTTTCAAAGGGAACTTCAAGGAGTTTCTATAATTTTTTATTTATGGTGCAATTGTTAACGTAATTCTATCTAACTACCTTTAACCAATTAGAGTAAAACATTGAAAATTAATAGTAAATATTTTGTGAATTTAAATTAGTTTATTCCATTAGGAACTTATTAAGAACCAAATGATGCATAATTTATTTCACTTTAATGAAAGAAGCTATATTGAAACTTTAATAGTAGAAATAAATAACCCAAATAATTAAAGGTATGAGCTACAAAATAATATATTCTTATGTAATTATGTATTTTATATTTAAATTTAAATTAAAGTGTTGTAATTTTCTATACTTTCCGTTTTTAAAACAATGATAAATTTTTAAAAGAACAATAATAATAACAAAATTAATAATATAAAAAAATAATAAATATTGTACTGTATTTTAAATTGGTTCAAAGTTATTGTGGGAAATTTTTATGTATATTATTCTTTAAACTCATGTTTTCTGATCAAAGAACACTACACAGCTGATTTCAGATGTTATTACTCCATACTTTCCGTTTTTAAAACAATGATAAATTTTTAAAAGAACAATAATAATAACAAAATTAATAATATAAATAAATAATAAATATTGTACTGTATTTTAAATTGGTTCAAAGTTATTGTGGGAAATTTTTATGTATATTATTCTTTAAACTCATGGTTTCTGATCAAAGAACACTACACAGCTGATTTCAGATGTTATTACTCCAACTCTCCCACTCTTCAATACAATTTCCAGTGTACTGCGTACTATTTTCAAGTTTACATGTAGATTGTGTAGGGATATTTCGATTTGTTCTATAGTTTCCTGTTGGAAGGGGGAGAGAATTATTCTCTACTAACCTGTACAAATAGTAGTTTCTTACTAGATCTGACGCCATTACCGGCTCTGCATAAGAAAAGAGGAATGTCTGTTAGATACATAATATCAACAGTACAAGTTGTAAAAGCAAGTAGAAAGTGTCTAGTGTAGCGATAGAGGTTATGTGATTTTTGTCACGTTCACACTAACAGTAGATTTAATGTTTCATTGTTCTTAGTGTGTTGAAAGTGTTAATATTTTGAAATAATTTTAAATGATACTTATTTAAGAAGCTTATAAAATATCAATTGTGACGTATAATTAATAATTCATAAAATGATCCCTTCATTTAGATTACTGTGTTCAAACGTAAATAAACTTGTTAAACAGTGTGAAAAACATGTAAACATTCACCCTTCTTTGTCGCATTCATCGAACGGTTTTTATTTCTATCATTCAGATGAAAAGTTATCTATAGCTGATAAAACTAGAAAAGGTCAACGTTCTAATGCTGAGTTTAGTGCACTCCTGACCAAAAATGTTAGGTCAAGATCAACTAACCCTTCCTTCAATATTCAGAGTAAAAGGTAAGTTACTCTGTACACTTAAATATAAGAAAGCAATTCTCTTACTATCTTGTCAACCTAAATTAAGTAAACTCAAACAACAATCAGTTATTCTGCTAACTTTAAAAATAAATAGAAAATTCAGATTTACAGTTGCATAAAATTTCAGTTTAATTAAGGTATTATTCCAAAAATTCTATTTAAACTAATTAAATTGCTGTGTAATAAAAATTAAACCTAATCTATACCTTAGGTTTTTGCCTGTTTCAAAAAGAAATGGTTCTGTATTGTGGAAAGAATACCAGTATTTTACTAAATACACAATCATTTTTACTATGATTGTTGTACAAGAAACTACTTTGTATAATACAAATAGCATTTTCTAGAAGTATACATATCTTTGGTAACTATAGGATATTAAGGAAGTTATTTACAAGCGCGGACACCTATGATATTTTGGAAAATTGTTCAAAACCACCAAAAAAGGTACTTTAAATTGAAAAAACTAACTTTTCTCAAAGTAATAAAAACCTTCTTGTGGATATCATCAGTGCTTGTAAATTGTTACCGATATTAAGACATCAATGTTACAAACAAATCTTTTTTAAATACATTAGATTGTTTTTTTTGTTTTATAAAACAATGCACTATTTAATAATCCATTACAATGTTGCTCTACAAAGTATCTGGTTAGGATAAATGTGGTTACAAAAAAAAAATGTTATGTATATGTAGGCCACTATTTTTAGACGTAATTCTGCAAGGGATGTAAGAGCACTAAATATTTATACAGGACAGACTTTATTTGACTTACTGTGAAAATGGCTTGTCATTATGACGATTGGTTCTTGTTTTCTGGCTCCAAAAAGAAGCAATGTTAGCGAGAAGTGAGTTGAATGCATTGCTGCCAGTAGCAGTCACTCCCAATCGCCACATATATATTCCAGTAGTACCTCAATGCCCCTGGTTCTTCTATTTAGCACTTCCCCATATCTAATTCATAATGTAATAGGTAAGTAATAGTAAAACATGTATGATAACCTAACCTAACCACCGCAGTGTGCGGTATAATAGTGACCTCTTTATTATACGTATGTACCAAAAAATTTATGTTTGTGAGATAACTTGTTGACATAAATAATAATTTGTGCTTTATAGGCACAAAACTATAACGTAAAGTTATTTTTTACAATGTTTAAAATTCCTAGGACATCAGTACAAATTATTATTTTTCCTTAAGATTTTCTCCTTTGCCTTGTATATTTACTAATATCAATTAAATATAGAATGTCAGTAATTGCTCATAGCTTACCAGGTAGTAATAGTATAGAAAACCTTCAAGAACATGGGAAACATAATACAACTTGAACTCCTAAAAATTTTAAAAAACAAAAATAACTTCAGTTATCTGTTATTTTTTTTTAGCATAAAGTCACATTGTTTACAAGTAGATGTACAAATAATTGTAATTTATTTGTTTCTACTTTTTTAAACTATTGTAACGCAGCTTATAATAATTTGCAAAGTTCAGATTGTTTTGATTTGTTTTGTCATATGTGCCCAAAAATACATTCTTTAAAAAAAATATAAACATGTGGTTTTAAGCTGGGAAAAATCATAAATTATGGTGAAAAAACATAACATAACGTAAGAACAGAAATAAATTAAAACGTAATTTTATACCAACACAAAACAACCTACAATACTGCAATATACCTATAAATTTAACATTTGTTGATTCCATCTTCACGTGAGCTACCAGTAATCACTAAACACTTTTAAATATTTCAAAAACTTGCCTTTTTTAAAAAGGCAAGTTTTTAAAACGTTTAAAAGTGTTTAGCTATAACTTTACTTTTTGCAACTATGTTATAGCTAAACACAGAACTGTATAAGCTCAGTTTCTTAATAAAAAAACAAGTCTATATTGTTCTTATTGATATTATTTGCCGGGACTAATATATAGTACATTCCTGTTTAACTCTACTAAATGTTATAAACTACATATTATGAAGATAGGTTAGGTTTGGTTGTAAAAAATTAGAAGATAAGATGTTTCTCATCTAAATTAAACTGATCGTATGAAATAAGTGATTTTGGATTTGCAATGTACTTATGTTGTGAGAGTGCTTGACTAACATGGTTGTTGCTGAATTAATTTTGTTCTTTATTTAGAAATAAACCTGTAATAATCACAGACTTTTTAGCTATATTGTAGCATAATATTGTGTCCTATTATATTAGGAAACATTATGTTTCTACAGAATTGAGTCTAAACTAATAGCTCGCTGTGCCAGGTTCAACAATTAGCAGAGTTCCATGTTACAGAACTTAATTTTATAATAAAATCTATAATATCCCTAAATTCTTTAGGTACGCATCAAAAACACTATTATTTTAAAGTTTCTTGATGTAATCCTCTTGAATTCACTGATTAAACTAAATTTAAACTACTTAACTAAGTGAATACGTAATTGCTTACTTGCTAACTTACAGCAAGTAAGCAATTACGTATTCACTTAGTTAAGTAGTTTAAATTTACTAATATTTCTATTCTAGTGCTTACATGTAATCATATATGTTTTTTTTATATTGTATTATTGGGGCATCAACATTATTATTTTAAAATTTTATCTTTATTCCCGATGACTTTCTGTATTTTTAGGTATAATTTTTTTTAAAATACCTTTTACATGTAAAAGTAAATATATACTATATCTTTTAATAACATATAGCTACAAAAACAATTGGAGAATACGCATAATTTGTTAAATATTACCTATAATGCTCTATAAT
Organism: Prosapia bicincta; assembly: GCA_036971475.1. Lineage (NCBI taxonomy): Eukaryota > Metazoa > Arthropoda > Insecta > Hemiptera > Cercopidae > Prosapia > Prosapia bicincta. Next base: position 170,491,576 of record JBAIZL010000001.1, on the reverse strand, counting down.
GAAACCATGAGTTAATTAATTATCTTGTATATTATAAACTGAATTTTTTTTAACTTTTCAAAAACAATTTTTTGGTGTTTGACAAAGTTTTATTGTTTTTCTCCCACTTCTGAGAAGACTAACATCAACCAAACTTCTATTGTAATATTATTTGTCCCTAAAAATTTCATGACTGTCTAATTTATTATGTTCAAAACTAAGGAGCACACATTGTTTTTTTTTCTAATTAGTACCAAAGTAGATCGATGTTTTCATTAAGATTGTTTATATTTATGGTAACCTTCATATTACAACTTTGTCTTTACTTTCTGATTCGCACAAGAAATAAAGGAAATACTTGATCAAATGCTGGTGTACTAGATTTTTTTTCACATGTCATACTCAAAAATGGATATCAAGAAACAAATAATTGTGTCACAAAAGATTAATCATGTTTAAAATTTTTAAGAACTTGAAACATTGCATGAATATATCAGACCACACAAAACTGTATAACTTAAACATTTTGTGATAAAACAGATCTTATACTATGCTCCATCACTATATAGCTATAAGTAGCCAGTTGGAATAGATTTGGTTGCAAAAAACTGCAAAGTGACATATTTAAGTTAATAAAGAGTATTTATCTCTGCTTCGCCATAATACATTAGTTGAATTAACATTAAATGGTGCTTTCACTTTATGATTCAACATGATGCTAACTTGTCTTACTTTATTACAAGTCATAACATCATTTCATATATTGTTTTTGTCTTGCTAGTTTTAGTTTATCATGCTGACTACCAAGCAAAAGTTTAAAAAATGGTAAAATTTTACATAAATTCTATTAAGTTAAAGAGTAAAATTAACATTTAAATATAATTGTAATTTTGCCAGTTTATATAAAATATAATTGTTTGATATTTAAATAGTAAGAAAAGGATATTTTTGTGTAAGTAAGATAATATGTCGATGTTTACGTACAAAATATATATTTTTATATGTATGTGGTGGCAGCACTGTATTGTTGCCTTTGCTTGTAAAAGTTTGTATTAAACAACGATTCTCCATTTATAAGTCCTGTTATTATACAGTACTAAACTTCAACAGTTTATATAAAAAAATATAGAGAAAACTAAACTGAACAGAGTTTTGTCATTGTCAACTGTCTGTACGACATTTCATAAAAGGGAAGTTTATTCATATACGATTTACATTAGAGACCAAATGATTAATTATACTGCTGGTTCATTTTACATTAGCAATGTAAATGTTTTATTTTGTTTTTAGAACCAAATCTGTGTTAACCGGATATGTGTTAGTTATGTTTTAAATATAGCCGTAATAACGTTATTTATTAGGAATATTTAAGTCCTAACAAAATTTTACACAACTATAGGTTTATATAGTTATATAGTAAAGTCCTGCTTATCCAACCCCCCTCAATAATAAAAAAAATGCTCTGTTCGTTATAAAGCGTCTAGTTGTAGTCGTTCTGAGTATACCGCCATACTAGAGAACGCAATAACTTAAAGGATATCGCTTATTGGATTTCAAAGACCTAGGCTGATAAAAAAACATCAACAATAGCCAAATCGTGAAACAAGTTGTTAGGAGAATATTCTTTGAAGCCGATGGACAAAATCTTTTATATATATGAATCTATGTTAGCAGGTTAGGAAGAAACAAATTCTCAAAATATTTTCAAAGCTCTCACGCATTAACCTTGATCTTTACTTGTGTTTTATGAACTTCAGATTACTGAATGTAGATTCACAGATATATGTAGATACAAAAACACATATTATTATTATTTTGCACATTACTTTTCCACACATTGGTATTTAGTGGGGTGACTTTGAGGTCATCCTCAGACGCCTTGATAATCTCGTGTAGTCTGTTGTAATCAATAACACCTCTTATGCTGATATATGGCGGCTGGTGCTTCTCATTGTTCTCATGGCCTGAGCATCCCCTGTGACCCCACTAGTACCTTGCTGTGAAGAAAGCTTAGGTGATAACTTAACTTTCCTTTTCCTGCTCTGAATTCATCTACATCTGTTGAGTACGTCTCTGCTTGTCCTTCTTCCTGTAATGCATGCATTTCTTGTCAATGCTTTGCATAGCAACTTCATTTCCTTCATTTTAATTCGCAAAAGGCTTCTTGTGGTTCTGAATCATTTTCAGGCCCTTTTCTATTTGGTAACTTTACAACCCATAGAATTTTTAATCCATCTTTATCGCTAAGCAATAAATGACAATTGAAGCAGATGTCCTGAAGCAGAAATTATCTCTTTATCATTAATCAGAATTTGTAGTGACCTCTGAAGAGGGTGGATTTTCTTTAACGGTACTACCTGAGGTAGGATTCTTAATGTTTTATCTATTGCTTGTAACATGCTCCAACTGGAGGACCGGAGTGTAATTCTGCCTGTTAGTACGTAGGATATATTTTATTTCCCACCTGCCACCCAAAGGGAAACCAATGGAGCCATTCTTCTGTCTGCCATCTGGGGCTCTGCCCTGTAGGGATTAAAGACTAACTCTGTATTGATCCTAAAGAGATTATGATAAAGTAGATTTAAAATAACTGCTATTTAGTCCTTCAAGGAGTTTAATAAATTGTCTGTATATCAATCCTTTTCATCAAAAAAAATTTACCAATTTCATAGCACTGATTGTTATTCAATTAATTTAAAAAATTTTTTGCATAATGCCAGCTGATAAATAATGCAGTGAAAGATGTTAGAAGTATTAGTGAAAGAAATATTGTAATTACGATTAAACATCAATATCGTCATCAGTCAGACCACTACATAATCATAATTACAATGTTGTAACTGCAATAAGGTTACTTTATATCAGTAGTAAAGTGAATAGAAACAAGGTTCCCTTATGAGGTCTGCTGTATCCCCATTCAGCATTGCAACATCTAACACGGTAAAGTGTTCTTTACCTTATCGTAGAAAAAATCGTTTTTTTGGCAAAAACACTGTAATTGGATTTAACGTACATGGACATGCTGGAACAATGATTTTTTTCTACACTTACTAAAGATTCCATTTTCCAAGAGGATTTTCCTCTGCCCCATTGACACCTTGATGTTCGGAGATTTTGAAGCAATCCATCTCTTCCTCTGTAATAGATAGGTTGCATGGGAAATCAAGACCTGGTTTTACACTTCTGAGAATTGAAATTTCCCAATCTCAGAGCACATGACTTTTCTCGTGGGATTATGTTGATCAGGTCGTTTACGTCTGACCTAGTCCAATAACTCCGGCTGACCTGCGGAAATGTGTCACTGGTAATGTACTCAGTAGCACAAGATATGCTTTCTTGCATGTGGAACAAATTTGGTTACCACTTTAATGTTTGCAGTCCGAAGGAGGGAGGGTCAAAACAAACATTTACAACCTTTGTTTAAATCTTTCTATAATCATTAGTGTGAAGATCGTTCATATACAATTTATACTTCATTAAGTACAAATTAATTAAATTTGGTTCAATCTCTGAATAATACTGTGTAGTAAAATAATATGAATTAAAATTCATAAACCTATAGGTAAAGATGGAAAATATGTGAATGTATGTAGGGCTCTGGAACCACAAAAGTGGCATTTTTTGTATAAATCAAATGAAATTGACTTTACTAAAATATAAAAAGTAATTTTTAAAACTCTAAAAGTATTTATTTTTAAAATAATCGATGTAGGAATTAATTGCTTAAAACATTTCAATAAGAAACAATATTTCTTTTATAAGTTTTAAAATTTATACTTTGTTTTAGGATGAAAAATACATATATAGTTTTCTGGTTTGAGATACTGATGTTTTATACTTTGCAATATAATTTTGTTACATTTAAAATTTAAGTATCCTTGGCCTAAAATAGAATGTACCAAAATAAAACAAATTTAATAAATAACCTATTTATTTTAAGTATTAATAAAACAGTCTTTATCTTCTACAATTAAGATATGTTTGCTAATCATTAGTAATTATACTACTCAGCCATCGTTTTAATATTTCAAAATTTCTGTTATTTGTTGGTAAATTAATTATATTTATCCATGCTTATTAAACTATTAATTGACAAATTTGTTTACCAATCGGTACCTTGAAACATATGTACATATTTCAAGTCATAAAGAATGAATGTGTTATTAAAGATAACTAAAGTGTTGTTGGATGTCGTGCTACTGTGGTGAATTTTATTATTTTCATACAGAATGATTTCATTATGATAATATTTCATTTTCTTTTAATTGTATCCATTACGATTTGAAGATTCAATACAACAAAATGTTACACTGTTATGAGCCGTTAATGGTATAATTTCGGACAGACGGAGTGTGTCTGTTCTCTATTATCATAAACAAACATGATCATCATATTGCCTATTCCTATGCATGACCTACAATTTGGAAAACTCTATTTCTTTCAGATTTCTTTGACTTTTGGACTTTCTGCTTTCATATAAAGCCCATTATGTAGTTTTCTTTCTAAGATTAGAGAACCATCTCTTTTAAGACAATATCGGATGCTTCACATTTCATATTACAGGTCTTCATTGATAACCAAAACATTTGTCATCCCCCATGACAATTTTGATGAAAATTATAAAAAAATAAATATCTATAACTTCCACAAAGATCATTTTTAAACACATTGATATTTAACTGTTCCATTTGGTATACACACATTTCATATTCTCAACAAACTAATTTAAAACTGCCAATAACATTCAAATGGGATCTATGGTACCTTCCTCTATATGGAAAAGATTCCACATTTTTTACTTCCTCTCTATTTAAAATAAACTCATTACTCTTGATTTTATACACTGAGAATTGTTTCTAGAAAATTACAGACACTACCAACATATTCTGATTATTTTCAAAGTTTTTTTGAAAAATATGGTGTTTAACATTCTATGTGAACAAATGAACATCCATCTTGTGATTGTAACTAAATTATAAATTTACTTGTAATATTACCTGTTTAATGTTTTTAGAATTCAGTTTATACTTATCTGTAGAGGTAAACAATTAAATTTCAGTCCTGCTTTACCTTGTTTGTTCGGACTCTAGAATGTTTTTCAGGATATGTATCTAAATATGCTTTAGTTAGAGGGATTTTGTATTTAATTCACAGATAAAGAGGAGTGGCCAGGGTATAGTGTAGCTCGTTGCTTGGTAATGTGGTTTTATAATATATCTCCAATGTGAAGTATGTTGCCTTCTGTACATGGATTGAGAATGGGATGTTGCATGAAAATTACACCACAATAAAGTTAGGGATAACAAGGTTACCATTTTTTTATGAAAGATTTATATTCAAGCAGTTTAGAAAAAGTGGAATTCAGTTGTTTTCATGTCATATTCTTTTTCTTGCATCAAACTCATGGATGTTTAATGGACCACATCCTACCACTGTATCAGGTCCATGGAGGTGTCACTGCAATCAAGCATGTGTTTCATGTATGTGATAGGTTGACCGAAGTTGGTAGAAGATATGATCTTTGAAGAGGTTTTATTGAATTTCTTAAGATAAGATCTTAATAGTATCATTAAGGGAAGATGTGATCAATGACTCTGTCATCACCACTTCTTTGTTGATAAGGCATATTCAATAATATTTAACTCTTTTCTTATATCTTTCCCGAATCTTCTTCTAGTTAAACATTTTGTCATTGTACTTGTTACTACTTTGTTACCATTGTACTCATTTGTTTTAAGTGTATTATTTATTTTGGTAAATATTACATAAAATAATTTCCTCTCAAACATGTAAATGTTGATTATTATTGAGGGTTAGTTATTAACTACTTGATTTTAGTTTGTAGTAGTTGTAATTCTATAATTATCATTTAAGTTCTATCCCTCCCTATGTTTAAATCCTGAGTTTAGTTAATTTTTATTTTAGTTGTATAATTTTAATAATATCGTTATAACAATATGTTCAATAGATATTTACCATTGAAAAAAGTCCAAATAAATCTTAATAGGAATGAGGGTGCTACTCTGTAAATCGAGGACAGTGACCATTTAAACTAGTAAGAAACATGTGACTGTAAATTGACAAATCAACAGCCTTCCATCCATTTGTGTGTAGATGTGTCAGAAAAGCATCACTCATGTTAAGATATAAATCGAGATCTGGTCCTAACATTCTCTTAAATGCTACAAGAGTTCAAAAGCAGCGATCCTCATATAAAGTAGTGACTGTTAAAATTGGCCCACATTATAAACAGAGTTGGTAACTGAGTAATTAGGCCCAAGAAATCGATTCCTTATATTATGCTACCAGGAATAGGCGAAACAAAAGATGAGCTCAGATGTCACAGATTTGAAAGGAGTAGTACTGGTCTAGACTGGCTATTTGACTTCTAGCTCGATTTTAATATAGTCCACTTTGAAAATCAATACTGCCTCAGTTTTAAATTATGAGATGTATATAGATGCTTTTATTAAAGACATGAAACATTGCATACATATCATGCATGATTATTTTTAGTTATTCTATGTGACTTCTCATATCATTAATGTCCCGTCATATCACTAATTTAATCTCTTGAATTTTGTAGTTCATTACGTTTGGGGAAACTTAATTAACCACTTTTACATTAGTATATGACTATCCAAACTTTAATTTTTTAAATTTGTAAATACTTACTCAGACAGAACGTTTTCGATCGTTCCGTGGCGATCTTCATCGGTGTCTAAATTTTCTGCTTTTAGTTGTTGTTAGGATAAGCAGTGACGGTTTTAATGGCAGGTTTTCGATAGTATGAAAGTGTATGTGTGATTTGTATTGGGTTTGTTCATGTAATATGTTTGTACTTTGTGTTTTTGTGTGTACAATTTCATGTTGCTCTAGTGTGTTTAGTGTCCTGCTTCTTTTAGGTGATTGGAGAATGCTGAGTTTGTGTTCTGTTTGCGTGATTTTGTATGTCACAGCTTCAAACAAAGAGTGAAGTAACACACAAAACCACCCAAACAGAACACTAACTCACCATTCTTCCAATCACCTAAAAGAAACAGAAACCACAAGTACACAGACATTTACCATAACCTAGAAACCTTACTCATCAACAAAAAAGACCACATCTCAACACACCAGGACAATATGAAATTTACAAATACACAAAATACAAATATATTAAACAAACAAACCCAATACCAATCACAAATACTCTTTGATACTATCGAAAACCTGCCTTTAAAATCGTTACCGCTTAACCTAATAACAACTCTAAGCGGAAAATTTAGACACTGATGATGATCACCACAGAGCGATCAAAAATATTCTGTCTCAGTGAAGTTTTTACAAATTTACAAAATTAAAGTTCGGATAGTCATAAACTAATGTAAAAGTTATTAAATAATTTAATAACCCTCAGACATATGATAAAACCATTTATATGACTCATTTATGGTGACTATTGATTAGCCCAAAACATTTAGAGATGACTGAGACATTGATTCTTCACATCCTGTAATCATTATTCCAAGGTGGAAATTGAGGATACTACTTAGAAGAAATGCATTAGCAAACTCTTGATTTTTGTACTTTATTAGTCTCATTCTCAATCTAAGGTCTATTGTATTGTCCGTAGTATTATGTTTAGAAACTATAAGAGATGCCAAACCCCTCTTAGCAGGTATAGTTAGTCAGACCCTCCATGCAGATTTACCTTTTCTATGACTATAGTCAAAAAGTAGAGAGCAGCTACTACAAAATAAAGAATCAATCCTGGTACTATTTGTTAGGAATATACTGTGGTTGAATTTAATAATAAATACACAAAAAACCTCTTAACCACAAACTTTCTTTAATTTACCCTAATGTACATTTCAGTTACAAAGTAACCATCCTCAGAGGGATAACATACAAAGACTCTCTTCGTACAAAGAGTCTTTGTATGTTATCCCTCTGAGGATGGTTACTTTGTAACTGAAATGTACATTAGGGTAAATTAAAGAAAGTTTGTGGTTAAGAGGTTTTTTGTGTATTTATTAATCAATCCTGGCTACATGTCCTTCATTAGTATTCTTGTATTGGTTTTGATTATGCCATTTGACTGAATTTATAGTGCGGATCATGTAACTGTGCAGTTGGCCCTAAGAAATCACATGAGATTTTTCTTGTACTATCACATGTTACATATTCAGGATGTTCTATACATTAACAGCTTCTGCCTCCGATATGTGTACAAATATTCCAAGATTGTTTGTTATATCAAAGCTAATTTATCATCAAATTATCTAATATCGACAGTCTTATGCAAGTCAGTGTTTTGACAGTCCTTATCATGTTTGTAGGAAAGTATTCATATTAACCCTTTACCTCGTGTCTTTTCTACTGCGATATTTCAAGGCCAAGTGAAAGGTTACATGGTCCCCACTACACTTGTTAGGTAGCATGCAGCTTTACATTTGATATCAGAATTAGAAATTTTGTAATATTGTAGTTGCTATAAAACTCTCTGAAGGTTTATAACATTGTTTACATTTTAATAAAGTTGAATAAATAAAATAATGATTAATTTATTCTATTAGTGCAATTCTTCATATTACGTTTTTGTCAGTTTCTTCATGTCACTCTACCTTTTGAAAAATATTCTAAACAATAACATTTTTATGAATTTCCACATATTAAGTTCATTACAGTTTCTTTGTCTCACTCTACCTTTTACAAAAATATCTTAAACAATAATATTTTTGTAGAAAATAAAATCATCTGTTTAGAATAAAGTAAAATAATGATTGTTCAATATTGTTTTGTTTTAGAGGAATATCTTCCAGTTTACCATCGTCAATTGGAAAAGCTGTGAGCAAAGATGAAAGGCGAGAATTTATGGCAGTTTTTCCTGATATTGTTCGAGACCTTACTGAATCGGGAAAAATTTTAGATGTTCCAGATGTAACTAAATGGTATTCTCGAGTAAGTAGAGAATTTTGTTTGTTTCAATATTTCTGTTTTCATTTTATGTAGTATCAATGATCTATTCCAGCAGTTCAAAACCTTTTTCATATGCCATAACCCATTGAATAAAGCAAGGTGACCACTGATCAAGACAAACTGCAATTTTAGGATTTATACTGGAGTTTTGGGATCTATACAGAAATTGTTAACATTGGCGATTTTACAGGAATTTTGATAATTCTGTTGTGGTTTTGAGAATTTTATTGCAATTTATACGAAACATTCACATTAATATGGATATAGAACACAAAATCAAACTAATTTATCCACTGTTACAAGGACATCTGCTGGTGATGTTTCCTAGCAGCCTGCATAGTGATAAGCTTACTGAGTCACCTGACAGTTGTCTGCACTGCAAAATGTACATAATCACCTGTATAAATGTGTGTAAAATATAAATACTTAATTTAATTGAGGAATATCGCTCAATTGAGTTACATAACAATTGTTTACAAAGTTGCAAACACACTTTTCACTGCTTTGCGCTACTTCACTGTTGGCTGTTAGTTTATAAGACACAGTTGTTATCACACAGCTTTTATCATTGCATGTGACTACATTCTAAAAACTACTTCCAATATATCTACAACCATTTATTCAAACTCAAGTAGTCTTCTTACTATATGTAGAACAAAGTATAAATGGTGAATTTCGCATATAGCATTTACAATAAATATACCATACTCCTGAAGACAGATAATATAGTAAGAGTAAAGATCGTTACACCCTTCATAATTTTGTACAAAAATGAAATGAGATGAATTTTGAGGGGATAAACACATCCATCTCTAGGGAAATATTTCTGGGTGTAATCTCATTCATAAAAGCAGAGATAATTTTGCCGACTACTGTACAGGGATGGAAGCAGTTTATTTTTAAAGACTAATTATAAAAAAACCTTATTTATGTGGTTTATATTTATATTTGCACAATTTATATTTTACGATTTATAATACAGGGTGCGGCAGTGAAACGGGAAGATTTGAAAAATGGTTGGCAGGCCTGGTAGGGAGTATAGAGAGAGAGAGATGCGACCTTGGCCGTCTAGACAGTTGGAAATGTTAGTAACCATGTATCGTTGGACGAACGAACAACATGCTTTCGCTGTAAAGGCGTTTTATAAAAACAATGATAGTGCTGTTGGTGCGCAACGGGCTTTCCGTTGGGAATTTCATCTGTCTCCACGCGATCCCGTACCTTCCGCAAATGCTATCAGTCTTTGAGTTAGAAATTTTGAAGCGACAGTTAGTGCTACAGGAAAACGAGGTGGCAGTGTTAAAACGGTCGTAACCCCTGAGAACGTTGATCGTGTGCAGGAAGCGTTAGTGAGAAGCCCGCAAAAATCGGCAAGACGACACAGCTTAGAACTTGTGCTTAGTAATCGATCAGTAAGAAGAATTTTGAAAAACGAACTTCATTACCATCCGTACAAAATGCAGGAAATCCAAGCTCTCAAACCTCAAGATTTCAACAGCCGGCTACGCTTTTGTCAACAAATGTTAAATGTTATCGAGCAAGATGAAGAGTGAGTTCATAACATGTGGATGAGTGACGAGGCGCACTTCCACCTTAGTGGATTCGTTAATAAACAAAATTTCCGGTATTGGTGCGCAGATAACCCACACAATCTTCATGAACAACCTCTCCACTCAGAAAAAGTTACTGTGTGGTGCGCTATGTCATCTCGAGGAATAATTGGATCTTTCTTTTTCGAAAGTGAAAACGGTAACAGCGTGGCAGTAAACTCTCAACGTTATGCGGACATGTTAGTAACTTTTACACTACCCGCACTTGATGAATACGTGGATGAAGACACTTTGTTTCCCGGCCGTGTGATTAGCAGAAATGGTGATATCCCTTGGCCTGCTCGTTCACCAGACTTAACAGCACCTGACTTTTTTCTTTGGGGGTACTTAAAATCGAAAGTTTATTTGGGTAACCAACCGAGAACTAAGAACGAGTTGAAGGAGCGCATTCAGCAAGAAATAGACAGAATTCCGTTGGATATGCTGGCCAGCTTTTGCGCCAGACTTCGAGAATGCATAGGAAACCGAGGGAGACATCTTGCTAGCACCATTTTCAAAAAATAATACGCAAGTGAAATTTTTTAATTGTAACACTAATTTCCACTAGTGTGCTATGAATTTTGGTTAATAAATGAAATGAATACCCATAACTTATTTTTTTGCAAGTTATTCAAATCTTCCCGTTTCACTGCCGCACCCTGTACAATCAATTTTGTAATAACTAATTTTTGGGTGAGTGTTTATTAGTATTTATTGGCAATTAAAACAAGAAAAGTAAATAATATGTATTAAACTTTATTTTTAATTTTGAGAATATTAGTATATATTTAAAAAAATCTAAAAAGGAATGGGATAGTTATTATTTGATGCCAGAAAAATGGTGAAGTATATAGGAATTTGAAAATAATATGTGAGTGGTTACTCTAATAAAGATTGGTGCTTTTTAAATCATGATTATTCTGTTCTCTCAATTTCTCTCTTGCCTTTCTGGTTTTGAGGGATTAGTGAGGGCTGTAAAGAGTATGTACACCTACAAATGGAAAGCCATATAGAATACTAGTTATACAGCGAGTCCACAAATTGCTCTACTTATTGACTTCACCAGATTATTCCTTATGTCAAAATAAAAAGCTTAGTCCTATCTGGTTTATTTTTTTGTCTATTAGTTTTTAGCAAAAAAATTATATCTTCAAAGTATCTAGTGCTTTCAAATTCAAAAATGTTAGTGTAACTTGATCTGTTTTCAAAAGTTTCTGAAAACCATCACTAATTTCATAATGGCGGTCTTTTAAATTATTTAAGAGCTAATAACTCATATATTTAACATCATATATTTAAAAAAAAATATCAGGAAAGTAAAATATGGTAAACATTTTTAATCAGGTTCATTGCATTGCTATAAAAAGTGACCAGGCTATAATGGCTTTTTTGAGCACCCTATCTTAAAAGAACTGTAATCAAATTACTGTTATTGTTTCACAATCATGTAATTAAGGTTCATTTTCAGCTCATTAATAACACTTTTTGACAGCTTGAATAACCATTCCATTTTGTCTTTTTTGTTAATTTTGTAAATTTTACTTTCTTTTACATTGTATGAAGACTTTTTTCTAATCCTGAGTTTGCTAAAATTTTCTTTGCCTTTTTTTTTCAACGGATTGAGGTTAGAAAAATGTATATGAGTTCTTTGTATGCATTAAATGTTTTGTATGTTAATACTGTATTGCAATAAAAATAACTGTGTCACAACACTATTGCCTCTCTTCTACAAAAAATACACAGTGGTTATAGTTATCTTGTCATGTGAAAGAAAATTCATATTTCAAATACTTCTTTAAATATTTTCTTTAATTTGGAGAAGCAGTGATAATTTTAGTTATAATATTAGCAACTTTTTCGGTTGTCATAAGGAAAGCAGCCTATCTGTCATTGTATATCCTTATCCTTTGTGACTTATCAGCTGCTTCAAATACTTGCAGATGTTAAATCATTAGGTTGAATTCTTTTTAGACGGACTCTTGTAGACTGGACTAGGAGAAGTGTATAATTTTTAACTATAATGGTGGTTAGAATTTCAAAGCACCGACCTTTATGAAAGTTGTGTCCTGGCTATGAGCCAACTTTCAGTTTTAATTTTTCTAAAATTATAAGTAATAGATTATTTCATCAATAATGTTTTACAAATATATTCCAAACAGAATACAATTTTAATTATTAGAACAACACATTATATTTTAGTCAATGCATATTATTTTTGAAAAGTAGTATTTGATAAAGCCTGAGTCAACTCTGGTAATAAAGGTATGTTGTTGCAAGACTGAAGAAAATGCTTTATTTCAATTTATATTTATTACTCCAACATAGTGCAGCAACTGATGAGGAATTACTTGGTAACGAAGTGTGTCTTAACAGTGGTATTACTATTGTTTAATGAGATTACTTTTAAGTGACTTATGTAAACACAATAAAAAATTAGTTTCACTCAGACTTTGTCAAGTATTGTCTTTTGTAAATTTTTATAAAAGAAAATTTATTTCCACAATAAAACCATCTGTTTAAAAAACGCTATTCGATGAAAAAATAAACAATAATAAGGGATTAGAAAAATTTAAAAAACAAGTTTATTTTAATCTTTATTTTCTTAGGTACCTAGTACCTACAGTTTCTGCAGCTATAGATTTGTTCTTCTTCTTATTTATTTAAATTTCTTCTGCTACTACTGTCATAACATATTTTATTTTCTTAGGTACCTAGTACCTACAGTTTCTGCAGCTACAGATTTGTTCTTGTTCTTATTTATTTAAATTTCTTCTGCTACTACTGTCATAACATATTTTCTTTTCTTAGGTACGTAGTACCTACAGTTTCTGCAGCTACAGATTTGTTCTTGTTCTTATTTATTTAAATTTCTTCTGCTACTACTGTCATAACATATTTTATTTTCTTAGGTACCTAGTACCCATAGTTTCTGCAGCTACAGATTTGTTCTTGTTCTTATTTATTTAAATTTCTTCTGCTACTACTGTCATAACATATTTTATTTTCTTAGGTACCTAGTACCCATAGTTTCTGCAGCTACAGATTTGTTCTTGTTCTTATTTATTTAAATTTCTTCTGCTACTACTGTCATAACATATTTTATTTTCTTAGGTACCTAGTACCTACAGTTTCTGCAGCTACAGATTTGTTCTTGTTCTTATTTATTTAAATTTCTTATGCTACTACTTCCATAACATATTTTATTTTCATATACCTCTCAACATTCACATGGTTTTAAACTAGTAATTAATACATAATATATTTATTTTTTCAACATGCCTGTTTTTAAAAATGTTTGCTAAATTCTGTAACTAAAAAAAAAAAACAAACACAAATTATAGAGTATGTATTACACTATCATTTGAAGGTGTTAAAATTAACTAAAAATGCTATTTAGCAAATTTAACTAAAATAAATTAAAGTTAATTAAACTTGAGATTTATTTCAGAATCCAAAAATAACAAGATTGTGCAGAAGTAAAATACTAAAAACGTAAATAAAAAAACAAAAAGACTGCTCCCTTTTTTTACTATATTTGTGTTATTTATATGTAGTGCTTTAGTATTTTTTTAAATATTTAATTTTTATAATTTATGTGCCTGTTTCATTCAGTTTTTAATAGTATTTGTAAAAAATAGATGTTGGTTTATAAGATAATTAATAACTTAATCATCACATGACAATAAAAGTAGATTGAAATGTAAGCATTAAAATATTATGTATTTTGTTATATTGTAAATGATGTTACTTATCTCTAAACTGAACATGCTGAATGAATTCTACCCATTTCTATACAGTTTATTTTTAGGTTTAAATAGGCAGGCCCATATTGAAATAACAATTCTCTCCATCTATAATTTCAGGCTGAAAGTTGTATATAATGGATCTGACTTATGGGTACCATTTAAATTTCTTTAAATATGATTTTTTCGTATCGTTCTATATATTAATTTTTTTAGAAAACACTTTATTTTCAACCTTTTTATGTTTTCAAAACTTTTGTTGAAATATGATACATGCTACTTTAGAGTTTTCCAGCAACTATGTTAAGACTATATTGTTTGTTTAATAGTGTTGTAGCAAATGATTGTAGTACTGGTAGAAGTACAAAAATTAGTGATATATTTTTATACAAAATAATATATCTAGCCTCTTAGGGTATTTTTAATGTTTTAACATCTTTTATCACAGTTTATCACTGAAGGGGAAGAATTTTGAACTAATTTTTACCGTGTAACCCTATAGTTTTAGTTTTTATGCAAAAGCCTTTTCTTAGCTCTTCCATCTGTAGGATAGAAAACAAAACTATGAAGAAGACCCTATCACATCTGCCATTCAATTACATTAGGGGACCAAAAGGGGAAGGATATTATATGCTGGAATCTTAGCTCCCATTTTATCTCCCAGTTTTTTTTCAAAATGGTTTTTCCTATATTTTCATTTTTTTTAAAAAGTTCTCTAATTACCCTTTTTCAAAAAAACCTTCTAATATTTACTTTTTGTCAAAATTTTAAACTTCCGTGAATTAATATATGCTGGCAATCGATAAACATATTTTTTACATTATAAAATAAAATACATCATCTTTCTCCTTTTTACAACATGTGAATAGCTTATTGTTTAAGAGTGAAATTGTATTGTATCCATAAGCATGTGTGTAGCCAAAGTGTGGAATCTCTAGGTCAGCAGCTGATTGAAGTTACACTATCTCATATTCTAAACTTGTAAGAATGCTCAAAAACACAGTAATTTTTCAGATATATTTCTTAACAAATTGTTAATAAAATAGCCTAACAATAAAAAAACACTCTCCTATTTTTATAACAAATTTCCTTTGTTCTTGAAAAAACACATGGGAAAGTTCTGATAATACTTTGATATTTTTTATAGGATTCTTCAAAATGGTTTACATACAAAACAAGTTTTGAATGTGTACAATAATAAGTGGTTCATAATAAGTTATTCATGAAAATAACTTGTTCATTTTTACTACCAAACTGTGTTTTTTAATTAAACCTTGCTACACACCTGTTAAGGAATTAGAATTATATTGCGGAATTTTGAGCTTTAGGGTTTATGTAGTTATTTTTTAAACTTTCCATACTTAGTTTTTTCATATTTTCACGTTTTCTCTTAGTTGACAATTTGATTGTTTAAATATGAAAATAGTGGAATAAAATAGAGATATTTTTCCGAAGAGTTTTCTCAGTAGTTGAATTATTTTTAAAAAATGTTTCTTTTTAGACAAATTTTAGACTTTTAATTTCCTTTATTTCTTTCAAATCTAAATTCCAGTATCTTCACATCTATTCAGTCTAGTAATTTTTGTTCACATAATCATTGTGATCAAGTTCTAGTGAAGTTCAAGCAATTACACAAAGTTTTTCTTTAGTTTCATCTTAAATTTGTATTCCTCTTCATTTTCATTTCTTGATTGTAAATCTACTGCATATTAGATCAATAGACAAATATTAAAAAAATAACCATAAATGATCGTGGTAAACAGTGACTAAACAGTGACGGTTATAATTAGTTTCAGAGGGTTTAGGCTGTCAATTAGCGCATCTAATTAACAATTTACACTGTAAGTATAAATAACATATCTAGGCTACTTGGTTGACAAGTTTAGAGTTGTTTGTAAAGATAAGGCTTTGGTCATCAAAATATGTAAACATGTTTATTCTCTAAAATGGTTAGTAGATTGAAGTATTATTTGTTGTAAGAATTTACAGATGCGAATTATAAAAATCTTTTAAAAACACATACCTGGTTTACATAAATTCTAAGCTTATATCATGATTAATAAGTTCATTGAAATCTTAATAAGTTGAAGCAATTAAAAGTAGTCCAGTCCACAAAAAAAAAATGATAAAAAAGAGTTAACATCTGAAAGTATAAATGTGTTTGTAGTAGATATTTTGTAAAAACTAATCTGTAGGATATGTTCTTAATCTCATGTTTTTAAAGTAGCATCACAAAAAGAGTGAAAATCAACACAGATAATTCAGTTTAGCAATTTTTAATTTGATTTACTTTTTACAACTGCTAAATCAAAAGTTAATTATGCAAATAGTAAGTGGAATGCAATGTCGTAGTAAAAGACCTTGACAATTATGTAAATGTGTGTCACACTGTAGCTTTTTTAGGACCGAATGATTTCTGAAAGGTTTCAGAACCGTTGTGGCAAATATTTTCAAACCTGGAAACCCATTAAAGTAAAGGATTTTAATTAGTGTACATGCTCATAGGCTACATATTTTAACTTTCAGGCAAAATATTATTTGATAAATTTTACATTAACACACTTTTTCTCTCCATATCATATTTAGCCAGGGAAATAAATTATTAAGTGGCTTGGTTTTATAAAAATAATGAATACTTTTAAAAGATTACAAACTGCAAATAAAATAAGTATTTGAATTATCCTTTATGAATCAATTATTTATACCCTCATTATTATGCATTATAATTAATTTTTCGTAGCTCATAATTTATACTTAGCCTTACATCAGAATTAATTGGTGGCATCAATAGAATAAAATCAGTGGTTCAAAGGTATCAAATGAAATTAATTTGGTGAATTTCAAAATTACAATTAAATCTAGACAGATTGATTTTTGAAATTAACTTTTGAAACTTTCTGATATGCCTATTCTCAGAATGATTCATGGCTTCCCGTTAAATTCTTCTTGGCTATGAAGTTCTAGATATTGAAAGTCTTGCGATTTTAAGTAAATTGGAGTTTTGAGAACCGCTGATTTAGGGTAGGTATAAATGGCAAATTTTGTATATAAATATGTATACACAGTAAAGGTTGTCACATCCTTATAATTTTGGACCTAAACCCATCCAAAAAGGTATAATATTCAGGGATCATTTTGCTGAGTACTATATGGAACTCAGCAAACAGGAAAGTACTGCTTGTATGCTTCTAGCCAGTGTTTTGTCAAAGACTATATGTATCAAAAAAACCTATTTTTGTGTGTTAACAATTTTACAGTTTACAGTAATTTTTGTAATAACTGCTTTTTGGGTGAGTGTTTATTAATACTTATTGACAACTAAAACATAAAAAGTAAATAAAATGTGTAAACTCTTATTGATTGTTAAATAAAAAAAAAAATAAAACATTAAAAAGAATATACTTAACTCCCCATATAGCCTCTTATTTACTACACTGAAATTTGAAAATTATATCTCAATGACCACCCTATGGAAGTAGTGCAAAGAGTTCATATAAATTTGGAAGGTCTACATTAGCATGTTATAGAGAGAAAAAAAAGAATCCAGACTTATCTTTGTATAATGAATAAAATGTGTCTGTGTTCTAATAGTAGAAATTTTTTATGTTAAAACAATTGTATTATTTACATTTTTATCTGAAAAAATAAAACTTTTATACACAGTTTAATTGATAATTTACAAATCTATATCTTCAACAGTTTTTTGAAAACTGTATAACAAATCCCAAAAATATGAGGTCTCAATTGATTTTTAGGTTTAGTATAAAATATGGATTTTTTTGTTTAATTGTTAGTTTACTTTTATACACTTTTACAAAATATGTAGAAAATTTAACTCTTATTATTTTTCTTTTTTAAATTTTAATTGCCTTTGAAGGGTAAAATAAAGATCACGAATAATAGATAGTAATAGATAAGGATCATGTTGTTTAAATGTTTCAGGGTTGTATTGCTTAAGTTCACCTACTCTTTATTATTTTTATCTACCTAACATACCCTTAAATTCAAATAAATATTCTTAGTTAAGTACAAAGAGATTAACATTTTTTGTAAACTATAATTTCTATAGGCTCTAGGCCAAATACTTTTGGTGATCTAACATCATCACCTCATACTCACACACACAAATGTAGTTCTATGAAGGGTTAGCAAGTTCTATGAAGACATGATTATAAAGGGACATCTTAATCAGGTGCTTCAAACCATGAAAGTGAGAAGCAAGCAATGCAGATTTCTTGGAGAACTCTTTCTTCATGAATTTTCATTTGAAATACAATCCAGATGTAGTCTGAATAAGATGTAACGGATTTACTGTTTGAAATAAAAATAATGTGTTAAAAACCTGTATTATATAGTCTATTTAAAATTTTTACAAATTATAACTCAGAAACACAACCTATTAGAATAAATGATCAATAAATATATTTGTTGATGCAAGTTGCTAACTCTATGGGAAATTCATATGCTAAGAAATGGCAAAACATATCAAAACCAACTAGGAAGCTGCCATAATGGATATCCAGTACACATATTGGTCATTATTGTTTAGGTGAATGTCTGTGTAAGTTGAAGGTTGGACCGGCTAAAGTTCTTTTAAATGAAGTTTTCAATTAACAACACTGATTATATACCCTTGCCTCCCAGTTAGGGGCTGGGATATTGCAACTGAAATACTGAAAAGCAAGTCAAAAAATGAAATAAAACTTACAGTAATAGAGAAAGATCAACAAATGTGTTAATTTTTTTTAATAGTAATTATAAATGTTGACCCTAAATATCAAGTTCCATCTGCGTACAATTTTTTTTAATAACTGTTAAGTGAAACATAATATACTATCTTATTATTTTTAAAAAAATGTCTGTATAAAAATTCACTGGATTCATTAAGCATTATTAAATGTATATGTATCCCATCATGGTGTTATGCTACTTTTTCAGCCAAATGAAGCACACATATAACTATTGAGCCTGAATTAAATAACCTATTTGTAAAAGTTTTGTGATTCATATTGTAAACAGAATATATCTTCTCGCTCACATCACAGGTGTATGGAATACACTTAAGATAAGAAGTTATTTATCTGTGTGCATATTTACTTACTGATTTTGTTATCAGTTGTTATTTTTTTGCTTAAATTACACTAAGCAGATTATTTTCCATCAATATATACCAGCAGAGAATCTGCAAATAATTATTTAGGTTAGGAATGTTCAGTAGATTGCTTAAGATTTAACTGTCATTCAAATGTAGCATGCAAAATAAAAATAGATTGGAGGGTTGCCAACAATAACAAATCTGCAAGTACTGGACTTTTAAAGTTTCACTTTCTTGCATCCTAAAGAAAAAATAGAAACAGAGAGCAAAGAGTTGGAGAAAGTTGTATTACAAAATTTGTTTGTAAACTTCTTTGATTTTAACAATGGAAGTTTAGCTACTAATTTCAGTGATTATTTATTGAATTCACTATAATCTGATCCACCCTATATTCTTGAATGTTTTATTTCATAAATTGTTTAAGTATAAGTAATGTATAAAAAATTCTTTGAACCTGATTGAAACCACACACACGGTGTCTTAACTTCACATAGTTTAGAGTTTACATGATTCTCAAAGTTAAAAAATTATTTTTAATAATAAAAAGGAGTTATTTGTAAAATATTTAAAATTTCATTTGTCAATATCTCACTAATGGCTGATTAATTACTAAAATAGTTTGACTGAGTATGGGGTCTGCTGAATAGGTCAATTTCTGGTTTATTATAATGTACTATTTCCATTATTTTAGCACAACCTTCCTAAATCAGAGCAATAAACAAAGCTAGAATTGGTAAAAGAGTTGTAGATTGATGGACGATTATCTTTTAAAAATTTATATTTTAGAGAAAGAGATTTGATAAATATTATTTTCTTCAGCATAAGTTGTAGAAAGAATTTGAAGCAGAAAATGTATGAATTGTTTTATAGCAAAAATACTCTTTTAAATTATATATAACAAAAATTTTCTGCAATAATTTTAAAACATGGACCATTTTTTTAGAAAAAAACTGAACCTGATTGAAAATTTCTAATTTAACTGAGAGCAAGAAAACACATAATTTAACGAAACTTTTTTTTAATTTAGTAGAATACGTAAGACATTGTAATTTTGTGTAATATGTAACATTCAAGTTCATTAAAATGTATAACATTTAAAACCACAATTGATTAGTCTACTATACAGTATTCAAGGTAAATTATGGTATTTTCAAACACAATATTTTAGGGTTATGTATTGAAGGAATTAAAATTTTGTTAAATTTCAAAATTATGAAAATAATGTTTAAAAATGTCGAATAATACTAGGAAAATGCTTTAGCAAAATTGTTTGCTATAGTAATAGTAAAAAGCTATACTCTCCTTTATTATACTGATAAATAAAATACATTATATATAATTTTATTAGTTTAAATAACATATTTCATTTATATTTTCATGTCAGAAACACTAAAATACTTTCAATAAACACGCAATTATATTTATGTCTAAGGATAAAAAAAGGAAACCTTAGGCCTACAAAACATATTTGTTTGCTGCAATTAGAACACAATGACATAATTACTGCCTGATTGTTGCCCGATTTACCTAAACGCTGGTTGCTGAAAAACTTTAGTTGATGTATTGAAAAACAAGGTTATCAACTAAAATCCTAAGGATTGTTTTTGATGTAGAGTCTGAGGTCCAATATCCCGTGTAAATTATTTTATTTGACAGATAAAACTGCTCTGAATTTCATTATATCAAAATGAAAGCTGTTTCATTCATATTCAACTAGTTAATAGAAAGAACAATCTTTCCAAGTAATTAGAATCAGTATTTAGAATGAATGACTGCTTGAACAAATTGTTTAAATTATAACATTTTTGCAAATTTTAATTGTTGAATTCTCTTGATCAAGTATATTTACTCCACATTATTAGGAAAACGACAATAGTATTATTTTTTTGAGTTTCAAGCAACAATTATTTCATTTTTTTAAAATGAAATATTTGCCTATACCACACAAAGTGCCAGTAGTTCACACATTCTCCATCCAATTATCATACCACAGGCTTCCTGCCAACTAGATGATTAATAAAACCTGTAGATGCCAACTTCTCAAATAAATCGTTGATAATTTTAAATGCATATGTTTTTTTAAATTGAATTCAGCGACTTTCCAATACACAAATTTATAACTTTGTAGGTTTAAAATGTCTACAAAATGTTATAATATAGTTAATATTATTTAAGTAATATAATTGACTTTATTGTCCACATTTGGCAAATATTCATGTTTATAAAATAAATTTGCTAAATGATACTGATGATGACTTGTGAAAATGTTTTGTGTCAGTAAGTTCTATGTAACAAATTTATCTAAATATTAATTTATGCAAGTCGTTTTTCATAAACATTTTTCTGTTGAACATAATAACTAATAGTATATCCTTGTTCTTTATTAAAAATAAAAATATGAAATTTAATATCATTAATATTCATGCTGTCATAATAAGATATTTCAAAATTGTTAAAACTAACTACCTATACAAGTACAGTCTCCTTAAAAACTTTTTTATTTTAACCATTTTTTCTAACATTTTTATTTTAACAATTTATTTTCTAATTTTGTAAACAATTTTTTATTTTACATATTTAGTGCACACACAGATCTGTTAATTGACAAGAGTTAGATGAATTGGTTATAAACTAGATTAAAAATCATATTTTAAATTTGAACTTAATTAATAAACTTTTAAAATATAAAATAAAACATTCTTTCTTCCAGCATGCAAATGTTTATAAAATAAAATTACCCATCAACAAGTATGAAATATTTAAGAGGTTCATATCTCTTAAATATCAACTAAAAGCATTTGTTAAATGCTACATTTGCCTATAGTAGCACTTACTTTTATAGTTTTTGAGGATAGCTGTTTTGGAAGATGTTTCCCATCGTCAACTCAGATTGTCCTGGTGAACTTTGACTGTCTGAGTTGACATTGGAACCCATCTCCCGAAATGGCTGTCTTCAAAAATTATAAAAGTAAGCGCTACTACAGGCAAGTCTAACATTTCACAAGAGTTTTTAGTTGAAAACTAGTAGCTCAGGTAAAGATGGAATCAACTAATATTAAGTATTAAACTGTAAATTTTGTAAATTTAAAAAAAATAATAATTCCAGTATTAAAGATTAATAGTGGTTTGTCTTTGGTATTTTTTGCATGTTGAAAACTGTTAGTATTTTAAAAATTCAATATAAACAAAAATATATACACCAAAAGCGTATAATTATTAATTCAAATTCTGTACTATCTGAAATTTCATTCATCTGATACTGCTATGATATCAAGTCCTGATAATCATGTTTCTGTGTAATTATAATGACTAATTTTCTTGCGCTGTATATATAACAGATTAATTTAATTAATATTGAAGGTGATTCACTTCATATTTGCATTATTAACTCCCAAGTTTAAGCTTTACTGTGAACATTGTGGTCTATTTATGTTATAAGCTTGGTTTATTTTTGTTGTTTATTAAATTTCAATTTCAATTCAAATTTTTCAAAGTATGACTATAACTCTTTAAGGTTCAACATTAACCTTTGCAATCTGAATCCAGTTTATTTTGAAATCGTGTTTCAGGTAAAATTCAGCCCAAGTTATTGTCCTATCTCAGCCATTTTCATGATGGTTTTCTTATAAATTTTTTTAAAGGTTCATACTTCCTTCCTTCTGTCTGAATGATTTCAAAATTTAACAATTCTGTTAATGTTTGGAAGTCAAATTATTTAGAGTAATTTTTTTGTTTTGTAGAATGTATTTTTGCTACATTACATTGGTTGGTGCATTAGTATTCCACTTAACACTATTACCTAATTTACAATTAGTGAATCTGTGTCTTAAGCCTATATCTGGGAAGGATCTAACCTCTATAAGTCCCTTATCTTGTGGGGTGTTTTACAGTTTTTGTAGTATTTTCTTTCAATGCTCAATAATCTATTCGGTTATATATAAGGTATAAATATGTGTATATAATTTGATATTCTTAATATGTTCATTTTCACTTCTTTTAGGAATATTTGCATACTTGTACTTTTGAGTACAATTTGCTGCCTTCATTACAATATTTTTGTTAGTTGTCACATTTTGGAATAATTCCATTCTAAAGAAATTAATGTTATTGTTGTCGTGTGACAAGTGCAATAAAAAAAAAACAAACAAAAAAAGTATTTAGTGAAAGGTAGAGATAGCACAGTTACACGGGTCCAAAGGCGTGAAGCACTGCACTGGCCACATCTGCAGCTTTGCTTGTATAAAGGGTCTTCCTAGAACAGTTTAAGCAATAGTTCTGCAATGATGGACTGGCAGTTGAAGAGGTGATCGGGATTAAGCTGTATCCCTGGGCAGTGCCTACATTCAGGGTATGTTCTTGATCCATCAGGCAAGATTTTCATGTCTTTGAGGTGCATTGTCCTCAGTCTGGCAATTGTTTTTGTTATTTCCCTGTCGAAGTTAAGCTCGGGAAGTGATGATTTTCTTCGGTTAGTGCAATGGACAAAAAATTTAATAGTATTCTTTTGTGATAGTAAAAAATCTGAAATAATATTAAAGTTTTGAGAGTGAAATTATTCTGAAACGTGCTAACAAAGAAAAATATTGTAATGCTAGGAAACGCAGAATAATGTACTCAAATATATATGTAAATAATTTGTTTCAGAAAAAGTTGTAGAGCATGAAGGTATAATATTCATAGATATATTTCCAAAACCTGGTTTTATATTGGTAAGGAAGCAATAGTGGCTTTGAAACTTTGGTAATAATTAAGTATTCAGCATTCAAATTTAATATTGTGAATGTTTTATGTAGTGTAGAATTTAGTCTTACAAATATTTAGGCATACAAATATTAGTTTTTAAATTATTAAAAAACATTTAAAAGAAATAAATTCTAAAATATTTTTTCAAAATTGTAAAAAGCATAACCATTTTTCAAGAAAGTAAATTACTATGCATTCCTTATAAGATTTCTATTTTCTTGTAGAAAAATAAATGAACCATTAGAAAGATAGAACAAATAGATTTTATTTTGGTGGACAATATGAAGAGTAACATTTTAATTTCTAGTTGAAGCTGGACTGAGAGGCTTTGAATTGAAGTTTGAGTCAAGTTTTAAAAATTTGATATAGTCATAAAAAGTCTACACCAAAAATTGTGTACAAGTGGCTTGTTCAGTAACAAAATAAAACATTGTACCAATATTATTTCTGTTGAACCAAAATTTACCACAGAGTATTTTTAATACATATGTTTTTATTTACCAAGCAATTGGAAAATGGGACTTGCAACACACTGAACCATAATACTTTGCTACAAATTTGGAGAGTAATAAAAGGTCATAAATATGTTATACATGAAATGAAAGCATATAGTCTTTTCATTGTTAAATGTTGAGTTGCATTTACTAAATGGTACAGAACCATAATTTTAATCTGTTTTTACAATGTTTTAACTATATAAGATGGAATGACAGATTATGTACAGGAAGCCTTGTGTCATTTAAAGATAAAGGATTACGTACAGAATACAACAGATATGGTTATAATTTCACTTCTATATTTTCATGTTCTTTTACAAAGTTTGATAGGATTGCAAAACAGGACAAATTCCATCTTTAAAGATAGTTTTAAATTTATTTAGGCTTTTTATCAGTGATTTTTATCTGTCTATAGGGACCTCCACTCCTTTTAAAAAATTGTTTTTTATTTGAATTATTTATACTGATGCTATCACTTATTTACTTCTCTGTCGTTAGTTTAATCATCTATTCCATATTTTTAGCTATGTTTGTAATTATTTTATAAATCAATATTCACTTTTAAAAAACCATTTACATTAGTGTTTTTAACCTCTTCAGCCTATCTCTAATTATATTAGTCTTATCAGTTTAAACCAAGGCATTTAATGGTCCCCTTTTACTTCCAGGCCCAGTGTTTTAGTAAAACTTTTAATAGCAATGTTTTCTATACATCTTCAAAGAAAATAATTTCCAAATCTTCATTTGACTGAGGTTGCTGATGACCAGATAATTATCATGAGACGATTGTTGGATCATAAATGTGCCGCAGTACTATGTTTTTACTGCCAGTAGGATAAAATTGACTCACCCACCTTACTTCCCAGACCTTCTAATGAACTTACTTTCTTACTTCTAATGAATATAATTTTTCTAAAATAATATGATATTTTGTTGTAAACATTGGTATATTTTCAACATAATCCAATCCCAGTATTAATAGTTCTCAAAACATCAAATCAGGAAATATTAAACAATGTTATAATCTATAAATTGATTTTTGAACATATTGTTTGATTTATAAACATGTAACATATTATTAACACTATAATTTTAGTATTTGTTTATGTTAAAATTGCCCAGGTGTCTTTGTAATGTATATACTGTTGTAAAAATTGTTTTGTACACCTATTGAATTTTTGTCAACAGCTTTTACAATACAATGTCCCTGGTGGAAAGAAGAACAGAGGCCTGGCTTTAGTGTTGGCATACAGAATGTTGTCTAGACCTGAAGATCAGACACCAGAAAAAATAACAAAAGTTCACATTATGGGTTGGTGTGTAGAAATGGTAAGCTAGTTACTACAGTTAGGTTTTTAACATAAACGTAAAATACTACTGAACTGATTAAACATTGTGGGTGAAGAGGGAAGTACTGGCAGCTCCAATACTGAACTGAGTAAACACTGCAATTATGTGAACTACTGATACTGTGCTGCTAGTGTTCATCTCTTCGGCCACAATGTTTACTCAGTCTGGAAGTAGTCATTTTTATAGATTTAGACAATAAATTTGTTTGGGTTCCAGTTTTACTTACATCTTCCATTCATTGCAGTCAAGAAGTATCATTATATAAGCTGAAGGTATCAAATCTGTGGGTACATTAATCTATATATTCCTTTTTTAGAATCCTGCTAGTTTTAATGAAACCTAGTATTATTTTGGGTCTTGTCACTTATTATTTAGTTTTGTTTTTTAATATATTATGGTATTACTAAAAGAAAATTAGTTTATCTGTTCAGGCTTATTTAGTTTCATTTCATTTGAAAGTGTTTAGCCTAAATGTTTTTTGCTTTAAAAAAATAAGTATTAAACAAATATTATAACACTAGTTTGTAAAATTATAAATAAAAAAAACTGGCTAGATTTAATAAAATTACGATACAAGTTTAAATGCTACCTTCTATATCAACAGTAATTAATGTTGGTTTTTCATGCTTTAAGAAATAGAATAAATAACTATTCCACTAGAACCAGTAAATTTAAAAATGAACTGGTAATTAATGGAGAAATGGAACACCGATATTTTGAGCAAAAACTTATATCATAATTATATTTACACTTCAAGGCCCTAAAATAAACATGTATATATATATATATATTAGAGGTTTCTGAAAAATTATGCCTCCAAAACTATTTGAAATTTTAAAAATGTCTTACGAAGTTATCTTGTATTTTATAAATTATTAACTTGTTTAAAATTTCTATATTCCCAACAAATTTATATGTGAGTATACTTTTAGAAGAAAATCAGTCAACAAATATTTCAATTACATTATTTGCAGGTCATATTTACACAAACACGTCGCTCTGCTAGTTATCATTATGTGTGACTCTCCTATTTTTGGATTTTTTTTGGGATATAATGTTTTAACACATGGATCATGTTTTATGTAATAACATTGTAAGGAATAAATTTTTAAGATCGTCTTGTTTCAACTGCAAATTCATGCCTATAGAAAATCAGACTAACAATTCCCTAAACCAGACTATCTAAACAAGCTAAAATACACCATACATTTCTAGTAGTGAATTGTGTTATCAAAATATCAGTAGATATTTGCCAAACAAAACCTGTAATTTATGAGCTTTTTATTAGCTTATATCAGCTTTGAAAACACTAGTTTTCTAATAAATGGACTCTACACACTTAAATGTCCTAGCTGCTTTGACATTTAGAAAGAATAAAATATAAAGAAATGAAAATTATCAAACTAAATATTTTACTTTCTAATAAACTTAGTAGATTAGTTAATTTGCCAAAAGATAAAATAGAATTCAAAATTTGATCAAATATTTGTGCGATAAATTTCAATATTTGCCCTGAATAATATGTCGAACAAACTACCATAATATGTAAGAATATGTATTTAATTTCAAATTCCATCTGCATTAGCAGTTCTCGTTTTACCTAATAGTCATCTAGTACACCAGGTACTCAGTTGATGATCAATGTATAATACTTATATTATTAGTTCTTTAGTGTTTACAATTAGTTATTTCTTGGTAGGTATTTACAATTAGAATACTGTATATATTTTCTCACTAGAACAAATTATAATTAGTGTAGAAAATGATACTTGGTTATTAAACCAAGTTAAAGTAAAATAATATTGCTGAGAAAATCAGATGGAATAGTGTATTTTACAAGTTACATAATAAATTAAATTAGGCATATTGTGAAGCTATGTGGATGCAATATTTAATCTAAAGTAATGTAGTATTCCTTTATAGGAAGTAATAGGTTTGATACAAGTACGCATTAGGAATTAGATATTATTGTTTGTTAAAGGATATTTTTAAAAAACAGCTTATGCAAATATAAGAACCAGCTCAAACACATCAAATTATTTAATTATCAGAAATATGACACTATGTATTGTTTCTTTATTTTTTGTCTCACTGTACAAATGAAAAAAAACAATAGAAAATATAAAAAAGGAATAAATGGTGCAGAAATACCAGAAGATAGGGGAAAATATTCCAGAAGAATGATTGTTTAATAAATAATCAGATTTCTGTTTTTTGCTATACTGATTGTTTGCACACAGGGGTTTCCATGTGTGTTGAAATATTAGTAGCCTTTATTGGAAGTACTATTTACTTTCCCAGGATTGAGAAATGATATAAATAAAAACCTGCCTATCTTAAGGTTATAAGGTGAGATAATTAGAATGAAAACAATAAGGAAATTTAAAATAGAATCACCAAGAATAGGCAGATTGCTTAGTGTGGGTATTGTCCATGGTTCATATTGTGTAAAACAGAATGTTTTATTTGCCTTCTTAGATATAACAAACAATGTATTTTTATTATCTATATCTTTTATGTTGTCATGTTGATGTATGCTAATTTGAGCTAGGTATAGCATGACCTTTAAACTGTAATGCGTTTTTTTCTTGTTACTAAAAATAAGAAATTATACATTTCTTTTTAAATAGTTGTTACATATGTTTTACATATGATTTATGTTAATATGGATTTCACTAGTTTGACATTTCGATTGTGAGGTTTTGTTTTCATGTTACTGAGAAATATAGTTTTAAAAAAATATTATTAAAAAGTTGGTACTAAATGTAATAAAAACATTATACGATATTTCTCAGCTTTCTATAACAACTGAGGGGAGTTTCTATTAATCATGTTTAATCTCAGATTATATTTAAATATTTCTGGAATATTGATAAGTTCATTTTGAAAAACAATTAAGAGATCACAAATCTGCAATTGCAATTAGAATTTTACAGTTATTTGTGTAAAGTAAATGGGCCTTGGAATTTCTTGTTTATTTTTAATGAAAATATGTATACCACATACCAGC
This sequence comes from Prosapia bicincta, assembly GCA_036971475.1. NCBI lineage: Eukaryota > Metazoa > Arthropoda > Insecta > Hemiptera > Cercopidae > Prosapia > Prosapia bicincta. The sequence continues at coordinate 170,462,606 of JBAIZL010000001.1, read as the reverse complement.
TATACATTGTTTATTGCATATAAATAAATTCCTATCTTATCTGAAATATTGAACATCTGGTCAGAGTGTTGAAATAGTAATTTTATCACATTTGAATATTATTTGTCAAATATAGATCAGAAAATTAAAGAAGGTGGAGTGATTATTCATAAAGATTATCTTCCTCCAATCATATATATATATATATATATATATATATATATATATATATATATATATAATATATATATATATATATATATATATATATATATATATATATATATATATCATCTTACACACATAGAATATTAAAAACCAATTGTAACTCATTTCACTTACGTAGTATAGAACTGTTTAAAGAAACATATTGTATCATAAAATAATATTCAAGCAGATAGAATAAAAACTTAATGGCTTTATATTAAATAAAATGTTACAAATTTTTGGTACAAAAATTAATTATTTAAAGAAGGATCATTTTACAGAAGTTATTGAGGTTTATAAAAGTAAATTTACTCCATATGGAAATTTGATACTATAAAATTAATCTCATTTTACAGATTGCCTCATTGTACAAAATATGAAAATTTTCTTCAAGATTTTTACCTCTATAATATTAGTTTTAACAGTAGACATAACTACTACCACAAACCACCAAATTATTTTAGTTCACACATTTTCCCCATCAAGAGGGCTCTTTGAAATCGATTTTGTATCCTTCTTAATAAAGAATATTTTTAAATATTTTAAAAACTTATAGGCTCAGTATTCATATATACTTAATTCATTATATATATATATATATATATATATATATATATATATATATATATATATATATATATAATGGTTTTTAATATATAATTAAAATTATGATATAATCCATAACTATTAAATAAGACAACTGGAAATACGTTTAAAAAGATAAGATATTAATACTTATTTAAAAAACTGCTCTAGTAATTATTCATTTCCTCATTTTATTAGCAGCAGGATGTTACAACTGTTGTGTTCTAGAAATCGTGCAGCAACAATATTTGTCTATGATCTAATATACATATACATATATACATATACATATATATATATATATATATATATATATATATATATATATATATATATATATATATTAAATATGGTGATATGTTTTTTGTAATATAGTTAATAAATTAAAAATATTTCAAAAACAAGAATATTCATTAAAAGTATTCTTGTTTTTGAAATATTTTTAATTTATTATATATATATATATATATATATATATATATATATATATATAATACATATAATAATATATATATATATACATATAATTACTATATAGTATATAAATATAGTAACATGTTACTGTTACACCATGTGTTATATGTTCTAACCTGTCAATCTGTTGTGTTTATAATTAGACACATTTGTTCGGCAACCTTGTTGTTTGCTTGATGCTCTGTAGGAAATGTCCTCTGGGTGATTTCTATAAAACTTATGCACATTTCTTTAGTTATTTTAAATATATTAGATAACTATAAAAATTCACTTGGGTAACTATACACTAAACCAAATGCAGATGTGCATAACTGAATGTCCTCTATTTTTTTAAAAATATTCATTTTACTTGTAATATAATTGAAATGACTAAAATGGCAAATTACTAACAAGTTTTTCATATTTCACAAATTAAACAAATAAAATTTTCCTAAACTCAGTTGTAAATTTTTACAAATGATACCATTTTTAGATGCAGTTAGTAATTATGAATAAAACAATGGTCGGTTTCCTCAATTTTCACAAGTGCGGGTTCCTCCAGAAAATAAATTCTATCTATAAATTCTATCTATAATTCTTGCCTTTTCAGCATTGTGATTGCAGTTTTACGCATGTGCAACACTGAGCTTCTACAAAGAGTTGACACCATTTTAAATCGTCTACTTGTTGTTTCCACTCTTAGTGATGGTTTATAATGGCAAAATTAATTGAAAATTTGGTTGTTTATCAGATTAGATCTAATTCATTTCCTCAATGTGAGAAAATTTAACAACTAAATTGTAAGATTATTGAACAATAAGATACTAAGGAAATACAATGATAATTGACAGTTCAATAAAGGAAACTTGCAAGATGACAAATGGAGTAAGCATCCATCTTTGGTTAGTAATGAACTTAATCTTGCAATTGATGAAAATTAAAGAAAAAAATAAGTTCATAATTTCTGTTCTCAATAAAATTTCCTTAAAGTTCACTTCCTTGTGAAAAACTGTTATTGTTAATGCTGTTTGCTTAATACGTCCAAAAACTCACTAAGGAGCGTAGTAAAAAAAAAGATTATGTAGTACACTTGAGTTTTGTTACATTATGGCAATCTATGGAAGTCGACCAATATCATCACCAGTAAAGAAAAAAGGATGATAAAAATATGGACGCTATTTTGCATCAGGCATTGTATTTTCTTTCACGTTTATTTTTTCAATTGGTTAGTGCAAATTCTTATTACTATATGAGAATCATTATTCGGTTGGTGCTTCATTGATTTCAGTTAATCCTGCTTCAAATACCTTAGCATTTGAGTTCTAGGCAAAATAATATGAGAAGATTTAAAAAAAAAAATCCTCTCCATTTTAATCTTCTTATAATCTCCATATCTTAATTGGTGGATCCATCTCCATATATTCTTAACCAATAATTTTTTGGATAATCTCCATTAGTAGTCTAATAAATTTAACACTTTCAGCGCGGCGGTCGACTGCCTGTCGACAAAAGCGCCCTCTAACACCCGGCGTCGGTCGACACATTGTCGACACGATCCTTTTCCATTCAAATGGCTCCCCACTTTTACCAGCCTGCTTTAACGGTACAGTTCTCGTTCTGCCGCCTAGACAAAAGGTCCAAGTTTGTGTTTACGACTCCGCCGCTGTTTTTGTTGTGTCCAATCATTTTTACGTGGTTTTCACCCAATTTGATTCCAATGTAAGTAATACACTTTTTTCTATTATGATAAATATACCTAGGCCTTTTTAAACCTAATAATAAAGTTGTTTGCAGTAGTATTTACGTAAATAAAACAATATATCTACCAATAATAATAAAATTTTTGATTTTTTTTCATTTCTTTTGTGCATTTTTATATGCAGCCAAGTAAAATAATTTACCCTAGTTATGAAAATTAATCCTAGGTATTTCAATACTTAGCAAATAATGTTATTTGAACTATTATTTCCATAAATAAATTACACAAATATTTAAAAAATTTGTTTCTCAAAGTGTAAGTAATACACTTTTTTTCTATTATGATAATCATACCTAGGCCTTTTTAAACGTAATAATAAACGTTTGCAGTAGTATTTACATAAATAGAAAAATATACTCGTATCTACCAATAATAATAAAAGTTTTGATTTTTTTTCATTTCTTTTGTGCATTTTTATATGCAGCCAAGTAAAATAATTTACCCTAGTTATGAAAATTAATCCTAGGTATTTCAATACTTAGCAAATAAAGTTATTTGAACTATTATTTCCATAAATAAATTACACATATATTTTAAAAACATTTTTCTCAATTTTGTATATAATATAGCCAGGTATAGATAGATAATTCGGGAAAAAATTCATTATAGATGAGTGGAAGAGTCCCTAAAAGGATGTTGAGTTCTGATAACCAGCCTGCTGGACCATGTTCTGGGGAAACAACACCTCATGCCTCCAGGACAGAAACGTCTAAGAAGAGGGCTGCTCCGGTGAAAAAAAGAATCTTCTCTGAGGATGAATTATGGGAAATGCTCCAAAACTCTGACATTGAGGAGGACATGGATGAAGTAGATTCATCTTCAGAGGAGGAAGAGGAGGACGAAACCGCAAGTGGAGGAATTATTGTTGTACCAGAGGCACCATCTTCACCTAGATCGCCTAGTCCAGGTCCTCCATCTCCAATGGCAAGACAATTGTCCAGCCCCTCTGTCAGCCCCATACCGACTCTGCCCCAGACTCAGACCACTTGGAATTCCTCTCCTCCCAACGTCCCTACAATTAATTTTTCTGGAGATACCGGTTTGCGACAACTACCTGATTTCCATGAACCAATTGATTATTTTTTTCATATTTTCTGTGACAACATGTTTGATTTGATAATTTCTGAAACAAATCGCCAGGGCCAACTTTTGATGAGCCAGACTACAAAGCCCAAGTCACGAATTCAGGGATGGAAGGACATTTCAAGAAGTGACTTTGAAATATTTTTGGGCCTTACATTTTGGACTGGCCAAATCCAGGCTCCCAGTTTAGCCCATTATTGGCAAATTAATAACTTATATAATTTTCCAATGTTTAGAAATGCTATGCCTAGAGATAGGTATATGATAATTTTGAGGGCTTTGCACTTTTCGAAAAATCCCCACGTTGGCGACCCTACTCCGTCCGACCCGATGTACAAAGTTTCTCCTCTTTTCGAGGTTTTTCATAAAAGGATGAAGGAAATTTATTATCCTACCAAGGAACTAAGCCTGGATGAGTCCATGTTGTTATGGCGTGGCAGATTGTATTTTCGCCAATACATCCACAACAAGAGACATAAATTTGGCATTAAATTTTATACATTGAACCAACCAAATGGGCTTATTTTGAAAATGAAGCTCTATTGTGGAGCAAAAGACCCCTTGGTTGGAGGAACTGGCCATGTTGACAAAGTGGTCAAATATTTGTTGGATGACTTTTACGGAGTAGGTCATTCGGTATACATGGACAATTTTTATTCATCTGTTGGCTTGTCAGAGTTTCTTTTAGAAAAAGATACCTATTCTATGGGGACTCTGCGGGCCAACAGAAAAGGAAATCCTTCAGAAGTGGTAAATAAGAAAGTGGCTAAAGGCACCGTGACAGCTGCTTATTCTACAACTGGGGTGTGCGTCCTAAAGTGGCATGACAAACGGGACGTGGTTGCTTTATCGTCTGAGTTTGGTGCTACTATGATTGAGCATAAGGCACGTAGCGGAAAAATGTCCCTAAAGCCAGAGGCAATTTTAAAATATAATGAGTCTATGGGGGGTGTAGATCGCTCAGTACAACTTATGAGTTATTACCCCTGTGAAAGAAAAACTATCCGGTGGTATGCGAAGGTAGCTATCCACTTATTCCATGTCACCGTAACGAACGCATACCTTCTTCACAAACAGCAACCGGGGAGTACAAAGATGACTCTATTAGATTTTAGAGATAGTGTCATAAGGTCTCTAATATATAGAAACCATACCCCAATAGCTACACCGCCACCTCAGCCGAGAGCAGCAATTCATGTCCCTGTGCAAGTGGAAAGAAACAAACAAAATCGCCTTATAAGAAAAAGGTGTGCGCTTTGTGCGAAAAGTAAGAAGAGGGTGGAGACTACTTATTATTGCAACCAGTGCAAAGACAATCCGGGGTTGTGTTTACAACCATGTTTTCAAAAATATCATGGGTACTAAGGTATTTTGTATGAAGTTTTAGTTTAGTTAGTTATTTTGTTTAGGTTTGAATTTAGTTTTTATTAATATTTGTATAATTATTATGTATTAGTTGTATGTATAACGTTATTTATATATTTTTTAAAATGAATACACATGTTGTTAGGTATGCTTAGTTTTTACATGTAATTCAATTTTTTCAAAATTCATAGCTTGTCTTATCTTACTTTCACTCAAAAATGTATATAAAATAGAAAACATGATTTCATTTTAAATTTGGTGTTTTTAAATTTCGTGGGGACTAAGGTATTTTGTAGGCAGTTTTAGTTTAGTCAGTGATTTTGTTTAGGTTTGATTTGAATTTTTATTAACATTTGTATAATTATTATGTATTTGCGTCGTAATTCACCGTTTGGAAATTTAAACACATGAATCTGATTAGAATAAAAATTGGATATTTATAAAACAATTGCAGACCCCGGATAGTCGGGAGTTTACTGTATTAATTTTATGTATAACATTATTTATGTATTTTTTAAAATGAATACACATGTTGTTAGGTATGTTTTAGGTTTTATTTATGTATAGTTAATTAGTTTTTGCGTGTAATTCAATGTTTTCTAAAATTCTTAGTTTTTAATATGTTTTTTCATACAAAAATTAATATAAAATAGACAAAATAATTTCATTTTAAATTTGGTGTTGTTATTTGTAAAATATCCTCATTTTTATGGAATGTTGTTAGGATTGCGGTAGGTAGGAAAAAATGTAGAGAGTGAGAGGCGAACGAACTTTACAATAAGCTATTCAATACAATAGAACAGTGAAAGGACGAGACCCTTGCCAGGTAGAATTTTCCCTGGTCTAAAGCACGTAAATGTCAGGTAGAATTTATCCCCGGGAATGAGTTATCAGCAAATCAAGTCGTTAACACAAAAAAATAGTATGTCGACAATGTGTCGACATCCGCTCCACATAATGAAATGCTTTTGCCAGGCGGCTGTCGACAACGTGTCGCACACGTTTAAAAAGAAAAACTTTTTAAAAGAAAAACGGTAAAAAAATCAGTAGAAATGTAAAAATATTTGAAAGACGCTTAAAAAGAATATATTAAGAGAAAAAAAAATTCAGCACAGGCGAAAACCAAGGTCAGCCCTGTAGACGCATTAAAAGTGTTAATGTCAAATCTTGATGATTTCAGTGATTAGTTTTCCAGTTGTTTAATTACTTAATTTATGTTTTTATATATTGATCCTAATAACAGGTGTTTATAGTTTAACTGTGATCTGATTATGTTTATTAACATTTTTAAATATTTAATTTTTTATAAATAAAGTAATCACATCACAGTTATATCGAAATTAAATATTTAAAAATATTAATAAACATATTCTATTATATTTCAGCTTCAAGCATTCTTCTTGGTTTTGGATGATATGATTGACCAGTCAGAAACTCGTCGAGGAAGATTGTGCTGGTATAAAAATCCTGAAGTTGGCCTTTCCGCAGTAAATGATGGTATATTTATTGAAACTGGGATATACACTCTTCTCAAGAAACATTTTATGAATGAGCCTTACTACTTTGATGCTGTTGATATTTTCCATGACGTAAGTATCCAATTCATTTAATAACATGTTACAGTTACAGATCGGCTATGTAAAGCATGTTTACATACTTTTCACTACAGTTGCACCATTTTATAAGAAGGTTTAGCAGGTTGCTTGGGGGAGGGACTGATGTAAAAGTGTTTGGTATAACATTGTAGGGGCAGCGGGATATAGTTTTACCAAAGGTTCCTTTGTTTTAAAGTTGATGCTTACAGTAAAACAGTGTTTAAGTATTTCAAAAGTAAAAATCACTAAATGTTAAAAAAAACAGCTCAAGATTCACTTACAAATGTACCTTATCCACTAAAAAGTTTTATTAACTCAATTATAAATTTTTACAACATTTAACTAAACAGATGGTTTAATTAGAGGTCTTGAAACGTTTGTTGCTAAAGTCATGTTATGGTCCAACATTGGCATTGCTAAAGGTATTTCAAATTAACCAATTGACTATACTACTCGCATTATATGGCCGCATTTTTGTAAAAGATAATTATATAAACCAGATATATCATCAGAAAGAATTTATTTTGAAAGAGGTAGAGTTAAAGATAAACCTAATTAGCAGTTATTCGTATAGCTGTATTGTATAGCTATGGAACTATTAAATGAAGGATTATACCTTCAATTTTTTTATGAGTATCTTCTGTACATAAAGTCCAAGGACGTTCTGTAAACTATGTAGTTATCTATTTAGGTTAATAACTATTTGCTATAGGACTAGAATATATTACCCACCCTCTGAAATCTAAGATCACTTGGTGGACTTCGGATTGAATAATTGGATATTTCAAAATTATCCAGTAAAAAGTTTTGTAACAAGGATGCCTTGAAAGAGATGAGCTGTGGAATTTACAAAATTTTTTATAATTAGATGGTATTTTTAATTTTTGTTTACTGGCTAGATCCTGGTGACTTCGTTCACTTATAAATGGGATTATTTTGTATACCTATATTGTCAAAGCCAACTATATCGCTTTTACAATAACTACTAAATGCTTAATGAATGCAAATTTCAGGTGTGACATAATGTCAACCAAGTGTTTCTTGAAGTATTTTTAAATGCTATGTCGGTTTGGCCAATGTAATGTTTTGAGCAAGTATAACAGTACAATTTATACACTGGTGGACTGTTTCTTGATTGTGATTTCCATTGTGTTCTAATTTATGTGCAACTTTATAGCCTTATTTAAAATTTTAAAGGCTTATAGAAATTTTGAGGGCTTTTAGCTCATAATGAAGGATATAATTCAAATTATATCACCATACTCAACCAGGTGAAATGTGAAAACCAACTGTATATTTATGTTTTGCTAAATTTAATATTAAGCTTGTCTTCATGCTTAGATAAGAGGAACTTCTGTTAGCTAAACAATTTTACACAAACTTTACTTTAAACTTGGCTTAAAAAAAGGCTCTTAGTTTTACACAAATTCTCTTTACAATAAAAAAAATTGCAAAATACAATTGTAAGTTGTAAGAGGTAAATTATATAATTTTTTTATTGTAACAGAGGTTGCTGCTGGTGATAACTTTTAAATTCTTTTCATGATATTAATTATAGTTATTATTTCTTATTATTATGATTGTCGTGAAAAATTACTTCCAATATGTCTTTTAATTTTTAAATATTTGAAAGATCTAACCATATGATAAATATTTGGTTCCAGATTACACACAAGACTATCATGGGACAGTGTCTAGACAACTTAACTGCACTTAGTATACCAAAGTACAAACTTGACAAGTTTACCATGGATCGCTATAACTCTATTGTTAAATTTAAAACTTCATACTACTCTTTTAATCTTCCCATTGCATTGGCTATGTATATGGTGAGTCAGATTTCTAGACGTTTTTTTGAATCTAAACCATTTTAGATCACAATGTATATTTAATAAATATTGTATGTAGTGTGTATGTATTTAATTAACTAAAATAATTTATTTTTAAAAAGAAACCCCTTTATATTGTATTTAGATATTATGCCAGCGGATAAAATAACATTTTTTTTTTTTAATTTCAGGTATCATGGTTTTTGCTAACATAGTTATTCTAGAGCAAGGACTATAGTAGCTCTGCTAAAGTGTTTTCTTCCTTTGAATGATTTTGAGTATAATAAAAAAGGAATTTTTACTTATTTTAAAATGTTTGCTTTATGTAAAAATAATTACTAATTAATATTAAATAATATGAAGGTTCTTCTAATTACAAATTATAGAGTAATAACATATTATACTTTTTTATATTATTATACAGTATTTTTATGGATCTATTAACCTAAACGTTACTCGTTATAGCACTGTTTGAATTTTCAGATTAAATTTTGAAAATAAAGGCATTAAATTGTAGGAACAAGTGCCAAGAAGGTATTTAGAAAAAATATAAATCTAGAATCAGTAAACGACAGCATTGTATAGATCTGGAAAAGTTGAACATTAGAGTCATCACACTAGTGTGCTTAATGTCAGCTGTAGGAACAATTAGACAATTGTTCTAAAGACACTTTATTGGCTTAACATTATTGTTTTTGTGTAAAGTTTTTAGTCCAGTTGTCTTAAAAATTTCCTAGAGAATCTGCGCAGAATCCCAATACCACAAAAATTATACACGAATAATAAATATATATAAGAATGAACTTCTGTGTACATTTCAATGGCTTTCTCATTATCATCAGAAGGTCTTTTTACTTAACTGCTTCTGAAGTTGTATTATTCACTTGCTACACAAGGGTCATATACGTGATTCTTTTTAAACTGTTAAAAAAAAAAAATAGAATGGTTCATATTAACACTGCCAAATCAGTACAAAATGTCATCCTGTCAATTGCTTCAAATTCAATATTTACAGAAGACTTTATTCAACCAATCACACACAGAGTTGTGCCCAGTAATGATACTTCATAATTCCAACCAAATAAGGTTTTCTTTTTATTACGCCGAAGAAAAGACCCTTAGTAGCAGCACATACATATAACTAATTCCTGTTGGACTTGTTTCTGCAATAAAAACGTCTTAGAATCAGCTTATAAATAATTTGCGATTGGGATAAGGCACAAATCATTGAGTTTTAGAAAATTTTATTTCTATAAATATGTCACAAAGCAATTTTCAGATCTAAAATATACAAGGAGAGTCCTTTGTAGGGAAGGACTGTTAATTAATCACTAAATATGTTATAATCTAAAAATCGTAATCTTTTTTTTGCTAGACTGATTTTTAAAATATAGTCTGTGGAGTTTAGAGCTAGTAACGTGAACTCTAAATGAACACATCATTATGGTAGTTGCAGGTTCCTTTAAATAATAATGATAATATAGTGTAAATATTTTCTTAAAACTGTCTAGACACATATTTCTGGGGGTAGAAATTCATGGTTAAGATATTTCGATTATGAAATATTTTCAACATGATATTAAAATCTCAAATAATATTAATGATTAATAAAGTAATAATTTGATGTAGCAAAATTATAAATAACATTAAGGACCAACATATTTCCTCAGTTTATTTCTAAGAATATAGCTATATTAATTTAAGATTATTATAATTATATAACCTAATTTAGTAGCACTATTTTTTACATAAATACATATCCAAAGTATGAAAAAGCAAGCCAATAATTACTTCAAAGCAGTATTCGTTGGTAAAGGATTTTCAGTTCTACAAAGCTAGAGATATATGCGTATAACCCATTAACTGTGTATGTTTAACTAAATGTCAAATTTAAATTTCACCAATGATAGTAAGATAAATGCTTTTTATGTCCAGGCAAATATAAGAGATCCTGAAAAGCATCGGCAGGCCAAAACCATCCTCATGCAGATGGGGAACTTTTTTCAGGTCCAGGTAAGTTGAGTAAAATCTTTTACCAATTATAATTAGTTTTCATATATCATTAACTCGTATCACTATATAGATTTTATATAGTGATATGTATATATGTGTATATATATATATATATATATATATATATATATATATATATATATATTTTTTTTTTTTTTTTTTTTTTTTTGACTAGGAGACTTACAGACTTACCTTGGTAAGAGTCCACATAAAAGCACTTAACCAATGAAATATTTCAACCACACAGTGGTCTTTGTCAATCAAATTGATTGACTAAGGTCTTTTCTCTTTGATTGCCAAAGACCACTGTGTGGTTGAAATATTTCATTGGTTAAGTGCTATTATGTGTTTCTATTTGAAGACTACAGAGTGGACTCTTACCAAGGTAAGTCTGTCAGTCTCCTAGTCCAAAAAATCTAAATAATCTTTACCAACCAAAACTAACCTAAAAACTGAATATATATATATATATATATATATATATATATATATATATATATATATATATATAGAGAGAGAGAGAGAGAGAGAGAGAGAGAGAGAGAGAGAGAGAGAGAAAGAGATCTTTGGACTAGATAGGAGACTGACAGACTTACCTGATGGCAATAATCCAAAACTGCAATCTCTTGGAAATAAATAAATAGGCGCATATAAAAACCTATCACACTATCGAAATATTTCAATCAAAAATTATCTTTGTGAATCTAAAAAGAGAAAAGGAAAAGACTGAAGTGAACCACAGATGTGTATAAATATCCAAATGTCACAGATTTATAGTTTATGATATAGTGCTATATGTGATTTGTATAAATATTGATTATTTGAAACTAGATATTATATAGATTATACAAATTTAAGATTTTAAGTTTAAATATTTTTGGACTAGATAGGACACTGACAGACTTACCTAGTGGCAATAGTCCAAACATGCAAAAAAACGATTGATAAAGAACATTGTGTGGTCGAAATGTTTCAATAGTGTGATATGTTTTTTTATGTGTCTATTTATTTATTTCCAAATGATTGCAGTTTTGGACTATTGCCACTAGGTAAGTCTGTCAGTCTCCTATCTAGTCCAAAATTCCTAAATAGGCTTTAAGCTCATATATATATATATATATATATATATATATATATATATATATATTACTATTTTTGAGTAATTTTATCCACCATTGGTGGATAAAATTACTCAAAAATAGTAATATATTAACTTCATAAAGTCAGTGCAACGGAAAAACAATGGACAATATTAAATATCAAGAATATATATATATATATATATATATATATATATATATATATATATATATATATATATATATATATATATATATATATATATATATATATATAAAGATGATATATTACTATGGTAACTACTTTTATCCACCACTAAGTGCAATAATTTTACCTTTTTGTGATGAGGCACCTTTTGGTCACTTAATCATTGTCAAATCAATTGATTATTATTTCTGGTGTAGGTTCGGTCCGTGATGTTGGTATTTGTTAACGTTACACGCATATTCTCTTGATCTGCGTGTATAATGTTTTATGTAGTATGTCTTCTGTATATGTGGTCTGTAGGCTCATTAAATTGTCGTGTGTGTTTTTATAAATGTGGTATTTTTCTAGTGAGTTTAATTCTATTGGGTTATTATTTATTTCAAGTGTTGTTAGGTTATTTTCGTAGTTTGTTATTTCATGTTTATGTGATATTAGGTGTGCTGCAACATTTGATACTTTTGTTTTTTTATTTTTGAATGCTCTGTAATGTTCTTCAAATCTTATTTTAAATGATCTGGTAGTTTTCGCTATGTAAAATGCGTTGCAGTCGTTATATGTAATTTTGTAGATTCCTGATAGGTTATGTTTTTCTGTATTTGTTTTGTGGTTTGTGTTATTAAGATATTTTATTATTTTGTTGTTTAGTTTGTATGTTGTAGTGTAGTATTCTTTGTTGTATATATTTGTTAATTTTTCTATTTTGTTATTGATGTATTTATATTTTAGGTAGATTTTTTATTTTTATTATTTTTGTGTTCAGGTTGTAGTGTTGTGTTGAGGTTAGGTTTTTTTCTAAATTTATTGTGTATGTTTTTTATAAGGTGTTGGTTGTATCCATTTTCTATTGCTATTTTTGTAATGTTATCTAATTCTTCATTTAATTTTTGTTATCTTGTGTGTATTTTATTGCTTTATTTATCATGTTATTGTAAGTATTAATTTTGTGTGTCCAGGGGTGGTTAGATTTGTAGTGTATTGTGGTGTTGTTGGAAGTAGGTTTTCTGTGTACTGTAGTTTCTATTTTATTGTTATTTATATTTAATGTAATGTCAAGATAGTTAATTGTTCTGGTTGTTTCTGTTTCAACAGTGAATTGTATGTTTTCGTTGTATATAATTAGTTTGTTTAGTATTATGATGTGTTCGTTGTGAATGGTAGGTTGGTATATTACAAGTATATCGTCTACGTATCTTGTCCATATTAAAATATTATGTGTGTTTAGTATAGGTTTAATTATTATTTGTTCAAAGTGTTATGGATATATTTCTGACATGACTGATGATATGGGTGATCCCATGGGGAGTCCAGTTGTTTTTTTAATGTAATAATACTATTTGTTGTGTTTTCTTTCTCATTATTGTGTATTAGTTTGTTTTTTATTATTTCTATGGTTTCTTCTATTGGGATACTAGGGTACATGTTAGTTGTCATAACTTATTATTTTAATGTTGTTGTTTATTTCTATGTTTTTTATTTTATTAATTAATTGGTATCAATTTTTTCTATTGAATGTGTTGTTGATATGTAATAAATAAAGCAATAAAATACAGACAAGATAACAAACAAAAATTAAATGAAGAATTAGATAACATTACAAAAATAGCAATAGGAAATGGATACAACAAACACTTTATAAAAAACATATACAATAAATTTACAAAAAACCCTAACCTCAACACAACACTACAACCTGAACATAAAAATAATTTTAAAAAAAATCTACCTAAAATATAAATACTCCAATAACAAAATAGAGAAATTAACAAATATATACATCAAAGAACACTACACTTCAACATACAAACCAAACAACAGAATAATAACATATCTTGATAACACAAACCACAAAATAAATACAGAAAAACAAAACCTATCTGGAATCTACAAAATTACATGTAATGACTGCAACACATTTTACATAAGGAAAACGACCAGATCATTTAAAATAAGATTTGAAGAACATTACAGAGCATTCAAAAATAAAAATACAAAAGTATCAAATGTAGCTACACACCTAATTTGAAATAATAATAACCCAATAGAACTAAACTCGCTAGAAAAATACCACATCTATAAAAACATACACAACAATTTAATGAACCTACAGACAACATATGCAGACGACATACAAATTTTTAATCACATCTCATTTTGATCATATGCATATTTTTTGGTCACATCTCGTATATATAAATCTATCTATCTATCTCTCTTTCTCTGTCTCTCTCTCTCTCTCTCTCTCTCTCTCTCTCTATATATATATATATATATATATATATATATATATATATATATATATATATATATATGTTTATATATTTTTAGGTTAGTTTTGGTTGGTAAAGATTATTTAGATTTTTTGGACTAGAAGACTGACAGACTTACCTTGGTAAGAGTTCACTCTGTAGTCTTGAAATAGAAACACATAAAAACTTTCAGTTTGAGGGAAGGAACTACCTTTAAATAAAGGGAACAGCAATGGGCACAGGAATGGCACCATCGTACACAAATCTGTTTTCTAAAGACACAAACACACCAGCCATTATGTTGGTATAGATATATAGATGACATCTTCCTAATTTGGACACAGGGTGCTTCAACACTTGAGGCATTTTTAGACAGCCTGACACAATTCTCCACACTTCAATTTACCTGGGAGAAATCTACATCAGCCATCACCTTTTTGGATGTAGAGGTAACACCCCAGAATGGAAATACCAACACAGGAATTCACATCAAACCGACAAACCACCTACAATATCTCAATTTCGACAGCAACCACCCAATAAACATAAAACGATTCATTCCATACAGTCAAGCAATCAGGGGTAAAAGAATCTGTTCGAATGATAGGGAATTGGAAGATTTTAATAGAAAGATATCAACAGCCTTCCAGAGAAGAGGATACCCAAAAAGACTCATTGAAAACCAAATTCATTCAGCACAATCCTCGGTTCACCATAAACCACAAACAGAACAACATAAACTGTCTTTAATAACAGACTACCATCCTGGTCTACATAAACTCAACAAGATATTGAGAGATGGCTTCAAAATTTTTCAAGCTTCCGTCCACACCAAAAATCTATTCACCGATCCACCGCAAATTTGGTACAAGCAACCTCCCAACTTGAAAAACATCCTAGTACATCCTAAACTACCAGACCCTGATGCAGAGAAACCACACAAACTTCCTCATGGCTCCTTCCCATGCAATAGACCTAGATGCAAGACGTGTCCAATACACCCCTCAGCAAATAGTTTCAACAGCCAAACAACAAAAATGGTCTTCAAAATACAGGGTCATCATAATTGTACATCAAAAAATGTCATATACCAGCTACAATGTAAACTTTGCTCAGCACAGTACATAGGCCTGACCGCGGATGGTCTGAATATCAGAATGAATGGCCACAGACATGATGTTAAAATTATGAATATGGATAGACCAACAGCTCAACATGCAGCGAGTCACAACATCACAATTTTTGATGACTGCTATACCACAAAAATAATTAAATCACTCCCCCCTGATTGCAATCCCTCAGAACTGAGAAGATGGGAACTATCATACCAGTAGTATACCAAGTCCAGAGAATCCCCTAACCTCAACATCAGATAAATCCATTCATATTTTTTTTTCTCCCTAATAGCCTTAGACGTCTCCAGTCTCTTTTCCCCTGACAGACTTATATAAACTACAATCACTCATATGCTCATGGAAACAGTATATATATATATATATATATATGTATATATATATATATATATATATATATATATATATATATATATATATATATATATATATATATATATATATATCTTTAATCTGTGCATCTGTGACATCTGATTTCTACTCTACACAATCTGTGATTACAATTTATAATTATTTTATTTCATTCTCTCATATTTCTTTTAGTGTTTTCTCTTTGATTGACAAAGACCACTGTATGGTTGAAATATATCATTGTTTAAGTGCTTTTATGTGTTTCTATTTCAAGACTACAGAGTGGACTCTTACCAAGGTAAGTCTGTCAGTCTCCTAGTCCAAAAAATCTATATATATATAATGGTGAATGAATTTTTATAGCGGCAACTGCTGATGGTACATTCATAAGATGTAATTTGCCTAGAAGCGTGATCAGTTGAGTCAGGCAGCGACAAGTTTCAACACACTGGAGCTTGTCAGTCGACTGCCAGAGCTGTTATAGTGAGGTTGTTTCTGTCAGACATCATGGATTTCGATCAACGTGTTAACATTAAGTTTTGTTTAAATTTCAAAAGAGTACAAAATATTAAATTCTGTGTATGACGATAATTGGTAACTCTGAAGATTATGTACAAGTAGTATGACCGATTTAAAAGCAGAAATATGTCGGTGGAATACGAACAGCATTCGGTACAACCATTAACCTCAAAAACAGACAACAATGTGCAAAAAGTAGAAGAAATGGTCCGTTCAAACAGATGAATGACCATTCGAGAGGTATTGGAAGATCTTAGCATCTCATATGGTTCAATTCAAAGCATTTTAACTGATAATTTGGAAATGAGACAAGTGAGTGCAAAATTTGTTACTAGACTTTTGAGTGATGGGCAGAAGGAAAATCGTGCATCAGTCTGCTCAGAGTTAAAGGATCGTCTTCAAGAAGATCTGGGCTTCATGGCCAAAATTGTAACTGGAGATGAAAGTTGGGTCTATAGATATGTCCCTGAGACCAAAATGCAGAGTCTCTAATAAAAAAAAACAGTGCATCTCCTCGCCCTGTAAAGGTACCTCAGTCAAAATTGAACATCAAGGTCATGCTCATTGTTTTTTTTTCCATAGTGAGGGTGTAGTGCTATCAGAGTTTGTTCCATGGGGAACAACTGAGAAGTTTGAATTTTATAAAGGTACATTAGAACGTTTGTGAAATGACATATGAAGAAAGAGACCAGAAAAATGAGCGAATGGATTTCTTCTTCATCACAAATTTTGGCTCTTCCCAAAAATTAAAACTTTGCTTAAAGAAAAATGTTTTGACGCCAATCCTGAAAATTTCGACACTTTTGGACAAGTAATTGTGTAAATTTCAGTTGCTTAAAAATTCATGTTTGACTTAAGTTCATGGTTATCATATTTATAGAGTTAAAGAAATTTAGCATTTCACACCCACTTGGTTAGACATTAAGAGACTTCAAAGAAGCTCTGACATGGTTTCAACTTCTCAATTCCTCTGAGGGAGGATTATTATATTCAATCTAGTCACTAGGATCGCATTGCTTATATACATTATATAAGGAAAGTTAGTTTTTTCACTGTCTTTAAAACACTGCTTCACATTTGATTTTATCATTTTGAATGAGAGAATTTCAACATTTTTAATTTTGAATGTTGTTTTGGAATTACTTTTTTCAATGAAATTAATATCATTGAATAATTTTTATAGAAAAATGCCCAGATTGATAACAGTAGAATGTAGTGGTTATAATTTGGTAATGTTTAAGCCATTAGAGCAAATAATGTTTGTAAAAATATTGCGTCCTAAGTTTTCAAGTTGAAAAACAATTGATTGTAATTACAAGAATGCCTATTTTTATAATAAAATATTTCTTTAAAATTTTCCTTTCAGACTCAGAAAATAAAATTTGTCTATCAATATAAAAAACGAATAATTATGTTTCATCCCTATGAACTAATAAATTATTCTTCATGAAACTAAACAATAATTGTAAAATTTTAACAGGATGATTTCATGGATTGTTTTGGAGACCCTGCTGTGACTGGAAAAATTGGAACTGATATACAGGACGGCAAATGCTCGTGGTTAGCTGTTGTAGCATTGCAGAGATGCTCACGAGAACAGAGAGCAATAATGGAGGTAATTTACCATGTTTTAAATTATTTCATAGCATTCAACCATCTGTTACTTTACTATTTACATACTATTTTCATAAGAAAAACTAAATAACATTAACCTGTTTTAAAAATCGTTTAAGGTTTATACATGCAACTAGTAGGTGTCCTACAGTATATTGAAGTAGTAGGGAAATCTCAAAACTCCAGTAAAGAACAGGCCTGGCTAAGTTGTTTTTTCCTCAGTGAAACAGCAATTTTATCTATTAACCTTAAATGTAATTGACTTTATCCTCCAAAAAATGTAATTTGTACATACATATTATCTTTAAAAGTCCAAACCATTTGCTATCTGTACTACAGAGGCACCGTTTTTATGGAGTGTTTTCAATTATTTGATATTTTATAGCATTTTACAAGGCATGTAAAAATACTTCTATTTGTAGTCATATATCCATAAATGTTTAGTAAACATAATTAAAATCAAGAATAATAGATGAATGTTTTCACCTAACTAGGAATTTTCTTAATACAGAAACTATTTTTAATAACATAACAATGTGTAAACATGGTATATTTACAGACAGTTCTTAGCCAGAGCTTCATCGTGTTTGGTAGTACACTATTTCCTTACTTCTTTATAATAAATTTCAGCTTCAGATGTTTCTGTTATCTTGATGTCTGCAATATATTGATGTCAACCAGTGTTCACATCTTTAGAATGCCATACCATGAACAAAGGAGTAATTTATAATTTTAAATATACAGTAAACTCCCGATTATCCGTGGAATAGAGTGGCCCGGCAACGCCGGATAACGAATTCCCCGGATAATCCGCTATGAACAACGATCGATTATTATACCATAAGTTACACAAATATTGACCCCGTTTAATGCAATTCACAAATAATCTTCAGAGGACAATATAAATACAGAAAATAATTTAAAATGTCGATGTATTCGTTCGTTGACGGATTATAACATGTACATTTATATTTCCAGCTATTTACAATACGTACATCAGTATATGTCAAAAGTAAGTATGTATGTACATATGTAATTTCCTTTACACATAATACTTTCACTTGTTAAGAAAAAAATCTGTCACTTTCGTCTGTTTTTTTGTGAGCATTGATTTAGCTTTAATGTGCGATCTAAGTTTCTTGAGAACTATTTAGTCGCACAGTGTCTACTTGTGTCACAAAGCCATAAAGATCGATAATGTATATGACAGACATGGATAATGCATATGTCACGTCCTAGACTATTTATAGCCGAGATTAGCTGAATTTGTTTACAATCTTATGATAAACTTTAGGTTTTCGGGCGTCCAAGCATTTTGCCATTGTCTATTATATACAATAGTCTGCTCGCCCCTTTTATTTCGCTGGCCCACATCAGGATGCTTCCCTTTCAATGTAAAAATTAGGACGTACATATTTACATATCTATTCCCTTTATCTTAACTTCTATTAAGCCTTATATGTATTTACGTCTTAATTCACCGTTTGGAAATTTAAACACATGAATCTGATTGGAATAAAAATTGGATATTTGTAAAACAATGACAGACCCCAGATAACCCGCAAACCAGTTAATCCGCCCACGGATAATTGGACGTTTACTGTATGTGAATATTTTATTATAGTCATCAGCTGATTAATAGGTATATAAAAATTAAGTAATGAATAAGAAATATGAATGATATTAAATTTTTTAAATAACACTTTAAAGCCTAGCTTTGAACCCTTAATAGGTGCCTATCTTTATCTGCCTGGAGGTTTTTAAGGAAAATATAAAACATTCCTGACATGTTATAAATACCATATTTACAACAAGTTATACATTTTTGTAAAGGGAATGAAACAAGCTTTAGGAAATATATACATATCAGTTGATTACTTACATATACAAGGCGTTATGGTGCTTTTAAAAATGTATAAAAAAGTCAAAAAATAAAATAGCAACACTGTACATCACTGCACTTTACTACACTACACTACACATATTTTACATTAGAATGAAAATAAATATTACATGTTATATATCATTTTAAAGCTGAAAGAAAATGTAATTTAGAAATATTTCCTTTAAAATTTAGAAAACTCTTAAATTGGGTCATTTACATTTTCATGCAGTTCATCAATAAAACATACGAGGGTGGTCCACAAAGTAACCTCCGTTTTGAAATAAAAAATAAACCAGTTGAGATACAAAAATTTTATATATACATGTTAAAACTACAGCTTTTCTCTACTTTTCTACATATTCACCATACAAATTCAAGCACTTATCATATCTATTAACAGTTTTTGAAATTCCCTCTTTAAAAAAATCTGCCGCCTGAGAACGTAGCCAGCCTGTCACAGCGTTTTGAAGCTCTTCATCACTCGCAAACCTCTGAGATGCAAGCCACCGCTTCATGTACGGGAAAAGATGAAAATCACTGGGAGCCAAGTCCGGGCTGTAGGGGGGGTGGTCAAAAACATCCCATTTAAACTTTTCCAAAAGTTCAGTTGTTATTTGAGCTGTGTGAGGGCGGGCATTGTCTTGGACAAACACAACGCCAGATGTCAGACGTCCACGACGCTTGTTTTGAATCGCTCGTCGTAGCCGTTTTAAGGTTTCACAATAAGCTGCAGCTGTAATGGTCGTACCACGCTCCATAAATTCAACGAGCAAGATGCCCTTAGCATCCCAAAAAACTGTGGCCATCAATTTTCTCGCTGAAAAGGATTGGCGAGCTTTCTTTGGCTTGCTTGGCGAAGCGGTATGACCCCATTGCATTGACTGTTGTTTTGTTTCGGCATTCACATAGGCTACCCAAGTCTCATCTCCTGTAACAATCCTATTCAAAAATGTTTCTCCTTCAACGTCATACCGAGTAAGAAAGTCTATGGCAGAACTCATTCTTTTCATTTTGTGATCATCGGTGAGCACTTTTGGAATCCAACAAGCACAAAACTTGTGATAGCCTAGTTTTTCTGTTACTATCTCATGCACAAGACTTCGAGAAATTTCAGGAAAATGATCTGAAAGTTCCGAGATTGTGAAGCGACGGTTCTCGCGAATTTTCTCATCCACTTTGTTCACCAAGTCATCACTGACGAGAGATGGCCTACCACTCCGGTTTTCATCGTGAACGTTCGTTCTTCCATTTTTAAAAAACCGAACCCATTGACGGACTACACCTTCACTCATAACGTTTGGGCCATACACCGCACTCAGTTCACGATGAATTTCAGCTGCTGTGTAACTTTTTGACCACAGAAATCTTATTACACCTCGCACTTCACATTTGGCGGGATTTTCTATCGCGGCGCTCATGTTTTTAAGTTATAACAAAAGAACGTACGATCGTACGATACTCTCCCTTGCACAGCTAGAAGCATACTAAACTGCTGCGCACACCGATATGAGAATGGCGGCGCTACCCCCACTACTTATCGCGCAACGCCCAAACGGCGGTTACTTTGTGGACCACCCTCGTATCTAGATCAGTTTTACTGTCACTGTCATTGTATCAGGAACATATCTCATATTGAATCGCTACTTAAAGTGTTTTTAGCCATTATATCTATAAAGTAATATCTCTAACAATAAAAATTAAATAAACTAAATAACTTAAGACAAATTTAAAGCGAAAAACAACAAACTCGAAACCTAAACATAAATTACACAAACTCCAAATTAAATAAACGAAATAACTGATACATAAAATTTAGAACAGACTCGAAGCATAAAGAACTCACACTAATAAAACACTCACTATATGACCAAACCAACATCTGTTAAACAAATGTCTGATAGCTCTCGGTTGCCATACTTAGCCAAATAAGTTTTGGTTCGTAAAAGCAACTCTGATTGGCCTAAAGGTAAAGACTTGTAAAGTAGAATAGCCAATATATAAAATGATATCGACGAAACTCAGAATACATGGAAATTACGTTGCTATGGACCCCGAGCTATACACGGGCTTAGACAACTAGTGTTAATTAAATGGCCTAATCTATACTCGGGCATAGGCTTGAATGTGTTATTAACACATATTTTTTACTAATATTATGTTTGATTGTATAAAAGAACCAAATGTAACATATATAAAAAGTTTTAAAGAGACTGATGCCAGGATCTTTTTCCATTTTTTTTAAATGTTAAAACTTTTGTTTCAGGAATGTTATGGATCTAAAGATCCAGAAAAAGTAGCTCGAGTTAAAGAGCTTTACAACCAGTTGTCTCTTCCATCATTGTTCACAACCTATGAAGAAGATAGCTATCATTTGATTGTGACTCACATTCAGCAGCTGTCAGCAGGCCTCACACATGATCTATTTTTCAAACTGCTTGACAAGATCTATCAAAGAGAGAACTGAAATTCTGTAGACATTTCAAGCTTAGCAACGAACGTTGATTGTATGCAAGTAGTAGTTTGTGTCAGATAGTATTGTTATTTAATCAGTTTGTGTACTGAAGCAGAAAACCTATTTGTTCTGTACTAATATTCATAATTCTTTTTAAAAGAATAATTTTAAACTTTATCATATAATCAATTAAGTTATTTGGAGTGTGTAAAGAGTTTGTCTTTCATTGTTTTTTCAGAAGTTGAAAAAAGTAGAATTCAAAGAAAATACTTGACGTTTCTACCTATGGGTGACGTAAATCTTTTTAAAATGTTACTCAAATTTAAATACAGGTTAAAAAACAAAAATTTTATCAATAATTTTTAAAATTTATTTTTCATTTTAAGGCAAAACTATTTAAACATACAGGTTATGTTGAATCTCTTGAAATAATTCCCATTTAATAAGTTTATTGTTATATTTTTACTTATTACACTTTGATATTTTTGTTAACTATAAGTTGTTAAATTATTAACTTACAATTGGAGGAAACATTTTTGTGTTAAGACTTCTTCAGTCACAAGTGTAAGTTTCCTTAATAAGTAATTAATAACCAGTTCGTTATGAACAGCAACAAGATTTTGTTATATTTTTAATAATAGAATTATTTAAAAGATTCAGATTCTAAAAATCCTAAAGTACAAAAAAAACTATAGACATCTCTATTTTTAAGGAGTATATATATTTAGCTGAACTTAGGTAGTTTAAGTAGAGTAAGGTGTTACAAAACACATGTTTAAAAAGCTCAAAAGAAATGTCAAATCAAAAGATAATTATTTGAATCAAAAGAAAATGGTGGCTGCTGTATAATTTTCTATAATTATAAAGAGATGTTTAAATTATCCTTCCACCACTTAAAATCCTACACCTCTTTTCAGTGAATACAATTGTGTTTAATTCCATTCATTCTATATCTTTTCTTAATAATTCTGTAATTTGCCTTTCAAATTTTTTAATTAAATTTAAAAACTCATTTTCTCCAACCTACTCATATTCATATTCTTTGAATGCCCAGAAATTACAATACTATCAGCTTTTGTTACTGTTATATTGATAATGAAACACGGCCATTTCCTTATTTTACAAACTGTGTGTTTGTAACAATATTTTCTGAAACATCTTGTAGAAAAATTAATTTTTTATGCTCTCCGTCATAATTATATAAACTTCATACCATTCTCTCAGGAATTGAAGAAGATTTTAAATTAAATTGACTGTTTATTCCTACATATTTTTATTGCCGAAAAACAATATATTTAATCTTATTTAGTTTTTTTGTAAATACCTGAAATTTAACATATAATTTTTAAAGCTATCATTATATTTAATTAATTGCCTAAATTGCTTTTATTTAAGAGTGACAGCTAGGATATTCACTTAAATTCCAATCATTAATTTAGTTCTATAACAGTACAAAATAATTTATGTCATTTTTTGATGTAAAGAACAAAAAAAAAAAACTATTTAAGTAGAAATATTGTCAGTTTATTTAATGTCTGGTGGCTAGATGAGCTCAAAGTAAAAAAATGTTTTGTCATTAATGTACTGTAATTTTTATTTTTCCCATGTCAGATTTGGTTTTCTTATCGATTCATAACAGTTTTTGAATATAAAAGTACGCAATTCCATCTCTTCACCTAGCTCTATAATTTCTCCATCATTCTGTAGCCTTATTCTTTCTATTTCCCCCCATTTCTCTTGTGCACATCTTTTTCAATTCAAGTATTTTGCATCTCTCTCTCTCTCTCTCTCTAAGTTTTCTTCCTTTGTAGTAGCCTAATCCTTGAATGTTTTCTGTCTGTACTGCCATTGATCTTTAAATATATTTCTAGAGGTTTGCTGGTAATATTTACAAAAAGTGCAGAACAAATATGTTTTGTTTGGAATCCTTCTACCTAACAATAGTGCCTTTATGCTCAAATGTTGATTTTTTTTAGTAAAATAAAAAGTTTTATTTTCAATGCTTAGTGTTTGAATTGTTTATGTTTAAAATTTATAATTTAAGTCCTTACTGATAGTTCATTTCTGAGATTCATGTGTCATTGTTTTAATTAATGTATAAACAAGAGTGTAATTATAGTTCATTGTACAAAATTGTAAAATGATAGCACTTAATTGAAACAAAACTGTTGCAGTCAAAGAGATACATATATATTTAATAATTAAATTTAATAATATCGATTTATGACAGCTTGTTCACTAAACATACTCAAAATCATATTAGTAAAGATTACTTTAAATTATATAAAACTTATAATGAAGTATAATGGTTATCAATTGCATTAAATTTGAATTTAAATATTATATAAAGAGTAAAGGTGATCATTTGTTATGTTCAGGATAAGTCAGAATGCACCAGAAGCAGCATGTAAAATTATATATTTATTATTAGAGTAAGTGTTTGTGAAATAAAATGACTGTAGGCACTGATTTCACTATATTGGTGGACTAGCTATAAACACAATGATCCAATGTAAAACATCCTGTGGAATGGTAATGCCTCTTTAAAAAGAAATTATCTATATGCTTTTTATAAGCACTAAAGTTACAAATTGTGAAAATGAAATTTTCAAAATCTAGTACTAACAGTAGCTTATACAGTAAACTCTCGATTATCCGTGGGCGGATTAACCGGTTTGCGGATTATCCGGGGTCTGCCATTGTTTTACAAATATCCAATTTTTATTCCAATCAGATTCATGTGTTTAAATTTCCAAACGGTGAATTAAGACGTAAATACATATAAGGCTTAATAGAAGTCAAGATGAATGGAATAGATATGTAAATATGTACGTACTAATTTTTGCATTGAAAGGAAAGCATCCCGACGCGGGCCAGCGAAATAAAAGGGGAGAGCAGACTACTGTATATAAGAGACATGACAAAATGCTTGGATTCCCGAAAACCACAAAACACGTGACACAAGTAGATACTGTGCGACAAAATGGTTCTCAAGAAACTTAGATCGCACATTAAAACTAAATCAATGCTCACAAAAAAACATACGAAAGTGATAGATTTTTTTGTTAAAAAGTGAAAGTATTATGTGTAAAGGAAATTACATATGTACATACATACTTACTTTTGACATATACTTATGTACGTATTGTAAATAGTTAGACATATAAATGTGCATATTATAATCCGTCAAATACATCGACATTTTAAATTATTTTCTGTATTTATTTTGGCCTCTGATGATTATTTGTGAATTGCATTAACCGGGGTCATTATTTGTGTAACTTATGGTATAATAATCGATTATCGATTGTTTTGCGTATTCTTTGTTCATAGCGGATTATCCGGAGAATTCGTTATCCGGCGTTGCCGAGCCACACTATTCCACGGAGAATCGGGAGTTTACTGAAACTACTAAAAATAGATCAAAATCAAAGCATACAAAAGAGTAAAACATACACAAGCTGCTAGACAAAATATATCCAGGTTTCACATTAATGTTTAAAAATACCAGCATTTTCCGCAAGGTGTTTTGATCTAAGTTCTAATTATTGTTTATTCTTAATTTATTGTCAAATTCTAAAGTGCTAATTTTTGCTTTCTTAATGCACTGTAAAATTTAGTACCTTTGGTGAACATATTTATTTATTGGTATTGTGCACTTTTTAAAGATAATATATTTTTAAGTGCTGTTAGTATGCTAACAGCACTTAAAAGGGTTAATTTCTAACAGGGGGAATAATAGTAAAGTAAAGAAATACTCATGTATTTGATTTTATAAAAAATATTTACACAGGTTGTTCTACGTTTTTTTATTGTTATTAATTTTGTCAATACAAATTTGTTTTTTTTTCAAGTTCATTTTTTAAAAAATGTTCAATAAGATGTCTTCCAAACATTTTGTTTGAGTATATAATTACTGTTAAAAGACTGAACAATAGATTGTTTTTTCTGTGTATTAAATACAATTAAAGTTGGTTGGTGCAGAAATATTTTTTTTATTTTAAAACCTTTTCAGTGTTAAGTAAACTAATATATTATATAAAATTTTGTGAAAGAAATTATTATTAGAGTTTTACATTTGTTTACAACTCTAAAGGCAAAACATTCCAAAAACGAAACTTATGCCACAATGACTTCAAAAATAGATAAGTCAATATTTCAATTTCATATTGAAAGATTTTATTTATTGAATATTCATTGTTCAAACATTGTCATGAATGCATTTAGAAAATCAGGTATTTTCAGTAGGTGAAAATAATTTTTTTTGTAGGTTAAGGATTGTATTTCATTGGTTATAAAATAATCTTTAAACATTTTGTTGTAATGAAACTCATCATAATTTTGTTACATTATTATTTATAGTTATTCATAAAATATTGGTATTAGGTAATTAACATTTTGTTCAAAGTATTATTAACAATTATATTTAATATATTTTAGTATTTTTCCAGACTTACATTACATTAATAAGGTTTTTGATTGTTACAAAGGTCAATCAAATATAAACTGCTTTTTTTTAAACATTTATTAATGCATAAAAACAAGTGATTTTTGTTACATTTTTTTAGTTTGGAAACATTTTTTAAAGCGATATGCAGTTTTTTCTGGTTGCTATAGCATAATTAATGTTAATGTGGTTATGACTAAAAAACAAAATTATTATAATAAGTGTTCTATAGAAGCGGTATTACTTATAGAGTTCAGAAGAATCATCATATTTGTGTCAATTTTGGACAATTTTATGGAGATGGACATAGCTGTGAAACAGGATGAGTCAGGAATTTTTTTTCGTCAACAGTATAGTAACTTAATCTTTAATAAGACTAACTTTATGCGGTATCTTGCTCCTATGATGTCATTGGATACAGAAGCTGCATCTGCAATACAGCTACCTACTTAGACATCCACTTCAGTGACAGTAAAATTAATACAGTTTATATTTGAGTTGCCCTGATATATGTTTTTAAGCTAGAAACAAAATTTTTGAATGATTATACTAGTCAGGGTGCATCTGGAAGGGTAGAAGTATCAAATTTTATGTTTTTGTTAAATGCTTTCTCTTGTTTACTTTTGTTTATGATTTTAATAAATTTCTTTATTGAGTTAGTATCATTCTTATTGTAACCTATTATTTATTCCTTCTTTCATAGTGTTGTTATAAATTGTGTTTACAAAAAAGTAGATGTTTTAGAGATTTATAATTTTTTTTGTTGTAATATAAAGATTTTTTAAATTAATGTACAGCATTGGATCTGTAAATGAATAATTCTAAAGGCATTAAAAAATTTTAATTAAAAAGTTAAAACAATTGCAATAGGGTCATTAGGTTTTGGACCTATTGTGATAGATGTATAGAAGAACATTAAAAGCCTACAGTTTTGAACCTTGAATCTTAATACAGGGTGCGGCAGCATAACTTCCTTTTTTTAAATGCTCGCCATTCAGTTAGTTGATGTCATAGTGGAGCGCTCGTGGTCTCGTTCAAGAGGGGGTACAGTAAAGTTTTGTCCCGACACGTTTCAGTCACCATCATACGTTGGCATAGTGAGGAGCGTGCCTTTGCCGTCGAGGCGTACTTTTCAAGCGGATGTTCGGTTATTGAAACACAGCGCACATTTCGGAATCGCTTTAATTTAGCCCCGTTGGCTCCCGTTCCAGACCGCAAATCAATTGTTACATGGGTCACTACATTCAGACAAACTGTAAGTGCGGCAAAACGAAGAACTGGAGTCCCTCGGCCCGTTAGATCACCTGAGAACATTGAAGCAGTGAAAGCCTCAATGTTGCGATCACCACGGCGTTCTGCGCACAAACACGCATCTGCCCTTGGACTATCCGATCGTTCTGTGAGAAGAATTCTTCATGATGATCTTCATTTTCATCCCTATAAGATGGCGATAGTGCAGGAACTTTCAGAACGTGACTTCAATTCTCGGATGAACGCATGTGAGCTTCTTCTTGATATCGTTCCCGAGGGTGCTATTGTTTTTTTTTTTTAGCGATGAAGCCCATTTTCATTTGTGTGGGTCGGTTAACAAACAAAACATGCGCTACTGGGCTGACAACGACCCTCGAGAATTGCATCAAAGGCCTTTGCATTCACCTAAAGTCACAGTGTGGTGTGCAATTTCCTCAGCTGGAATTATTGGTCCCTGTTTTTTTTGAGGAAAATGAGGTTACAGTGACTGTGAATTCGGACCGGTATGTAAACATGCTACAGAATTTTTTTTTCTCTCGGCTAGAAGAGTTGGATTTGGGGGAGCATAGATGGGTGTTTTAAGGGAACACTTTCCAGAGCGCCTTATCTCAATTAGAGGCGATTTGGAATGGCCGGCACGCTCTCCCGATCTGTCCCCCTGTGATTTTTTTCTATGGGGTTTTTTGAAATCCCGTGTTTATGTGAACCGTCCAAGAACCCTACAAGATTTGAAGACCAACATCCAAGAAGAAATTGCTAACATAACACCTGCTACGCTAACAAGAGTCATGACAAACGCCAGAAATCGGTTTACGCTATGTATGGAGAATCACCTAACAGATTTGATCTTCAAAACAATGTAAATAAAAACTTTAGACATGTACCTACATTATAAAAAATAAATAAATATTTTCAGATGCATACATTAGTTTTTATTGAGTTTTCAAAAAAGGAAGTTATGCTGCCGCACCTTGTACATCCACATATTTTTTGCTGTTCTTGAGAGCATAAGAACATCATGAATCATGTTTGATACACCTGCATCAAACTGATTAAATTCTAAAATTAACTAAGCAAAAAGTGCAGTACTATTTTTGTTAGGCATGTGTATTTTTTATATGGTGTAGAATTCAGTTCTTACGTAAAAACAAGATTTTTCAAAATGCTAATGGAAATAAATAAAATATTCATGAAATCATATTTTTCTTAACAATTCTTTTTAAGTTTTTGTTAAAGGAAAATAAATGTACTTTTAGAAAATATAATCTTTGTACTTTTTATTGACACAAAATATGAAAAATTACAGATAAAATACGCTTGATTTTAATACAAAATTAAAATTTGATGAAGAATTTTGAAATGTCTGACTGCCTTGCAAAATTAATTCTTTTAACATCTGGAAAATCCATAAGTACATTTATGGAATAGAAACCGCCACGATTAGCATTGGTATGTCCTGTGATGTACCGCAAAAAATCATGCAAATGAAGAGGGGCTTCTGATGTTTATAGGTTGGGTACTCTTCAACTACAGTTTGATCTTATAAATCCAAAAATATGGCACTCTTTCACTTCTAAAATGTCATAATCAAAAAGACACATTTACTTGTTTATTTAAATTAAAATACTTTTCAAAGGAACATCTTCCTTTAAAAATTCACTTGAATGCTTGTTAGATTTCTTAAAGAATCCGGCTTTCCTAAAACAATTTAATATTGTTGCTTCAGTAACTTTTGGCCGTAGAT
Source organism: Prosapia bicincta (assembly GCA_036971475.1). NCBI lineage: Eukaryota > Metazoa > Arthropoda > Insecta > Hemiptera > Cercopidae > Prosapia > Prosapia bicincta. The sequence goes on along the minus strand of JBAIZL010000001.1, from coordinate 170,432,809 downwards.
TATGGTACATTCTTGCTGCTTAAAAAAGATTAATTTTTAAACTTATGTTGGCGTTTTCAACAATCCTGTTAAGAGCCTTTGTGTAATAAAATGATTATTTTTTAAAAAATTGTCTTGATCCATTGTCTGTACAATTAATGTAATGTTCAGTAACATTAACACTTCATAAGGGGGGTGGTGTTATGTGCAGTACAGTTGTCAATAATCAGGATAATTACTTCTTACTTCTTCGTGCAGGCTCAACTGTAGCCGATGTCCACGATATATATATGATGCTATGATCTTCTTAACTAGAATATCTTGCCACTTTGTCACAATTGGTCTGAGGATGTCTCTTGTAGGTAATGGGTAAGGACAGTTTAGCAGGATGTGTTCAATTGTTTCGCTCTCCATACCACAGAGCACACACAACGGAGACTCTGTGAGATTAAAACGAAATAGGTACTCCTGTGTTACCAGATGGCCGGTTCTTGCCCTGGCAGCAAAAGATGCTGTTGATCGTGCTACTTCCATATATATTTATCCTCGACTGGTGGTTCTGGTTGGAGCTGGTAAAGGTGTCGACCAGTAGACCCTTTTTCCCAATTTTCACACCAAAGTTTTTGGAAAACTTCCCTGCTTACACTTTTGCAATGTACCAGGGAGTGTCTGCCTTCATCTGTAGGTCCCATGGTTGAGGCTATTTTCGCAATTTCGTCAGCCTTTTCGTTTCCGGGTACTCCGCAATGTGCAGGTACCATTGAAGAATTAATTCCTTCCCGCAGTCCACTAGTTCTAGGATGGTTTTTCTTATTTCTGATATTCGAAACTAGTATGAACTTGTAGAGTTATTTAACAATGACTGAAGGGCGGCTTTTGAATCTGATAGGATGCATATTTTTGAATTGCCCTTTAAATGCACACAGCTAGTCAGGGCTGCACTTATAGCCAAAAGCTCAGTATCCATGCTGGAATTGGAATTGGCCGGGATGTAAAAACAGTCTCCATTCGATTCATTATAGTAGCCTGCCCCTGATAAGCTCTTCTCCTGATCAAGCGAGCCATCTGTGAATATTTTTATGTGGCTTTTGTATTGAGATTGAATCATGTATAATGTTATTGTTTTTAATAGTTGTACATGATCTTTCTTGCTCACCTCATGTGGCAGGTTAAGTGCAATGTTTATCTCGGGCCATCTACTTGGGGGCTCCATATAGTAAGTCGGGATTTTCACAGGGACAAAACAAGGCACTGGTGGACAGTTGATTAATTTTATAGCTGAATGACTGCTTTATGTTGGAATCATATGACACCATGTTACTTAATAATCAGGATGATTGTTCTATTCTCTTTACGGAAAGTTTTGTTGAGTTTTAACATCCACTCTTTAAACAGCTATGATGTCATCCAAACCTTTTCATTTGCTTTGTTCTCAAGTGGTTTAAACGTAAAGTTTTTAAAACATAGGATTAGCAGATTGTCCATTCATCAGTAAAGGCAACTTTTGGTCTTAACCAATAAAGTCACTCTTTTCATACTGTCCCCCTACCCCCACAGCAGCAATCTTCTTTAAAAGTTAAGGTTTGTCCGGGGTACATTAAAAAATCAAACCTGTTTCATCTATGTTGAAAATATCCTTTCCTTGGATCTCTTCAATCATTTGTAAAACATGGTCTTTCTATACATTTGCAGCTTCTTGATTTACACTGTCACAGGAAACAGACTTGTTTTCCAACTGACGAATAATAGCGACTTTTTCATTACATGTTAATGTCTTCTATGGAACATGTGGTTTACTCAAAGAAATGGCACACAATCACTTTCAAAACACAAGCAGAAGCATACTTCTATGGAACATGTGGTTTGCTCAAAGAAATGGCACACAATCACTTTCAAAACACAAGCAGAAGCATACTACTATAACAACAAACCGGTGACTGAGCTGAATGTCGATCGATAACTGATTTGCCCGCAATGGGGATTAGAGTGCACCTGGAATTCGAACCCATATTCAAACTAATACCTTTGAATTAAATCAGTTGAGCTTCCAATAATAGCACATAAAATTCAAGGGAATCTTCTTCAAAAACTAAAAATTTATTTATTAAGTTTATATTATCTGTCACAACAACAAACCATAAATTCACATCTTTTAAAAACATTAATATTATTTTAAAAAATACTGGCATTACATAAAACAAGTTGAATTTTATAAAATTTCCTAAAACATCAAGTAAAAATTACTAGAATGCCTTGTGTGGATTAGCTCACAAATACAGCCTATAAATTAAATTTTACTGTCTACAATTGGTCATAATCAAAACAAAACATAAATCATAAATGAAATACTATTATTTTTAGTAGTTAACACACAAAAAGCTTATATTCTAAATTTATTTCACAATTATTAAAACTCTTACAGGCTCTCTAACAAATTTACCAACACAGAAACAAAATTTTTCTCACTCTACAACTGACAGAAACAAAATGATTGAAGAAACTTTTCGATATGAAAAATTATTGACATATTTATTGAAATGTTCATCAGAACTGATATCACTTGTTATTTCCATATGCATGAGGTGTGTCTAAAGTAACGAGACTGGCGCTCTATGGTACATGCTGTGTAAATCTAAAGGTTACCTTTCATATAGTCGTGTTCCCTGACATCCACATCCCAGCCGGTTGAACAACCTTTGTTTGCTCAGTGAGGCTACAGCCTTTGTTAGTGTCGCACTGTTTTCTCCTTCATCGGAAAAACGGTATTTGTTTTTATTGAGCAACTTTCTAACTTGAAATTCTTAGTGAATCTTTTTAAATCGGCTACTGAGGCCCATTCTCTCTTACAAGTGTATGGGGAAGAATATATGTTAGGTGCACGGGTTTTTGAGTGGTATAAAGTTTTAAAGAAGGACGAGAAGATGTTGAGGATGGTCCATGCTTAAAAAGGCCATCAACTTCGAAAACGGATGAAACCATTGAGAAAATTGGAATTCTTATCCTTCAAGATCGTTGGTTAAGTTAGTAATACCTATTTGTGCTTTGGCAGAAACTGTTCATATCAATAAGGAGTCAGTTCAACAAATTTTACATGAACATTTTAACATGAGAAAAGTGTGTGCCAAAATGTTCCTGAAAAACCTAACGAATAAACAAAAAGACTCACGATTAGAAATTTGCTCTGACTTCGTGAAAAACACTAAGAAGGATCCTAAACTGTTAGAGTCATTACATGTGATGAATCAGGGTTTTTTTACCTATGACCCAGAAACTAAGCGTCAATCAATGCATTGGAAGAGCCCAAATTCACCACGACTGAAGAAAGCTTGAATGTCGAAATCAAAGTTGAAAGTCAAGATGATTGTTTTTTTCTACATCCGTGGAGTTGTATGCATATTAGGTTCTTGAGAGGCGGTCCTTTTATTAATAAAGAGTAATATCTTGAGGTTTTGGTTACCCTCCGAGAGTGAATAAGAAGGAAGTGATCAGATTTGTGGGAAAACAATTGGTGGATTCTATGTCAAGACAACACTCCAGCTCACAGTGCACTGGTTGTGAAGTCATTTTTGGATTTTTATGTTCCCAAAAGTAAAGGAAGCCTCAAAAAGGAACCAGATTTGATACAGTAGACGCAGTGAAGGAAAAAATGACAGAGCTCATGAACAACCTTTCGGATAATGACTTATAACACTGTTTCAAACAATGAAAAATTCGAATGGAGAAGTGTAGGTGTAGGGGAGGGGAGTATATTGAAGGCGAAAATTGAAAGTTGTAAAAAAGTAAATTTTGATAGAGTTGCAACAGAAGTATCATTACTTTATAGCCACAAGTTGTATATAGATGTTTGGATTAAAACAAACAGGATGTTACTCATAAACGTTTTTATCAGACAATAATTTTATGTTGATAGACACTCCATAAACAGCTTCTTTGAAAATGTTTTATAGCAGAAAAACTAATTGTAATACAAAAAATAATTGATATTTCACTATAGATGACTTTTCCAGTTGGTTACTAAAAATGCAACACAGCAAATGCAACACAGCAAATGCTGTAGTGTTGTAATCTGTATTAGACAGTTTTAACTAAATAACATGAATGCCAGATTTTTAATACTGGAGTGGTTTCTCAGATTACTATCGTAATAAAAGGTTATGTGGTTGAGGTTGATGATTTTAGGATTTATATTTAATGGTCAGGTATATATTCTTGTTCTAAATGTAATTTCTTTTGTCATGATGGCTATTGGTTTTTCAGTGTATAAGGGAGAGGTTGGTATCCAGTGGTTGCACCTGTTCTTTACATAACTGTTGAAGTACATGGTACAAGCATAATCGACATTCATGCTTTAGTATTTACCATATGTTTTCAAGCAGTATGTAATTATTACTTATCTACTACTACTTATTTAATAAATTTTGTGTAAAATCCATATTGATGCATTAAGGAAACCTAAATCAAATACCTTCTGCTACTCTTAAACTACTGTTAGGTTTATTACCAAGTTGATTTGATCATATTCATGGCTGTTGAAGTCTGAGTCGGATGACAAATTCAATACCACTGTTCCAGGAGAGATATTATTAATTCTTCATACACAATAAGCAGAATATTCTGCTAATCTTAAATATCACATTGCTGCTAATCTTAAATAAATATACATATCTAAAAAAAACTGCAATGTACTTAGTTCCTTGATACACACTGCCAGCAGAGTAGAAATGTTACCACTTAAAAAAAAAAGAAATAATGATTGATTAAAATCAACCTTTCTAAAATAGTTATTGCCCTTTAACAAAAAGAGAGTTTTTAGAAGAATAACTATATGGACAATTATATGGACAAATCAGCTTCATGGTGTAGAGGGTATTTTTGGGAAACAACTCCGTTTACAAGATATGGCAGAATACTAAATTCTTGTGTTTCCTCTCCAAAACTAGTTATAAAATGACAATGAATATCTTTCACTGCTTCGAATTACCAAACCTACCCATTGTAACTCAAAAATAAGCAAATGAACTTATGCTTTTGTAATGCAGAAAAGTAGAGAAAATACACCGTTATCTGAAAATCCTAAATCTATAATCCATCTACACCATTGCTTTTGTCAATTAATCCTTGAGCGCACATTGCTGTCGTTTATGTGGCAATACTAGCCTAGGTGCCATTAATGAAAGCATGTAAAATTAATTACAAATCAAACTATAGATTAGTTGCTACAAAATAATATTTTTTTAGTACTAAAGTTATAAACAGCGGTGTGAAAAACTTTAGAACCAAAGAGTGGATAATTTTTACTTCCTTTCATTTATAAATTTCAAAACCTAATTTTTATTTTATACTGATAGTTCATGACGAGATATTTTTTTTTTTTTATCTACTGTAATAACAATACTTTTGGCTTCGAATCCCAATAAAAACCAATCTTGAAATTCCTGGTTCACTCACAAAAGAAGATTCACCTCACCTACTAAAATCTGTCGCTATGGAATTGATAAACACCACATATAACAACTTTGTAAAAATCTACACAGATGGTTCCGTTGATAAAGAGAACCATAGGGGAGGTGCAGCTTTTCATTGTCCAGAATTAAACGAGGATTACTATGTGCCCTGCGATTCCTCTTCAAGTATGAATGCTGAATTGATGGCCTTAAATGCTGCTTTGGTTTTTAGCAATACTATGGATGCATAGAACATCTGCATTCTCACCGATTCCAGGTCGGCCCTTCAAGCCCTTCAAGTACAGCACACTACAGACTACCATTTTCGAACATCTGAAATAACTAAATTGTTAAAAAACTTAGAACAGAAAAATATTGTATTTCAATGGATCCCCAGTCATTGTGGTGTTCCTGGGAATGAGGAAGCTGACAGATCTGCCAAGGCGTCTTGCAACTTGTTTCCATCTCCTGAAAGTTGTTACTCCTTAACTAATTGCAAAGAGGCAGTTGATAAAGAATCTCACATCTGTTGGAGAAAGAAATGGAGAGAATGCAATACTGGGCGCGAATATTATTCATTACAAAAACAACCTAATGATCCAAAGATCTTCAAGTCATTATCACGTTCAGTGGCATCTTTTGCGGCACGAGCTCGTATGGGACACATTGTCACCAATACATATTTGAAAAGGTTTCATATTACTAACGACTCTATCTGTGGAGTGTGCAAGCAAGAAGAGGAAACATTAGAGCACATACTTTTGAAGTGTCCTGTAACAGCAGCAACAAGGAGTCCCTTGATAAAGCAACTAGGACGGGAATGTACCCTGGACAGAATCTTGAAAGAAAGTTGTTTCTGGCCATTGGCAGAGTGTGTGTATAGGAGACATCGAGCCATCGAGGCCAACCTTGGAAGCTCGTAATAAGAAGTAAGAAGTAATAACAATACTTTTGGGTGAATTAGTTTTGACGTGTAACAATAACTAAAGCTGTAATATAAGTGATGTAAAAATTTAATATTCACTCCTACACTGAATCTCTGTATAAAACAGATTTCAATATAAAACCCATTGGTATATCACTGGTCCTGATTCTTTACTTTAATAATACAAATATTATCTATTCTGTTACCAGTAGTATTTCTGTATTACATCTTACATTTGTTTAAAAAATCCAAACTTAATTTATATTCTTGAATTTTGTACTCCATTAGTTTGGTGGAACTTAATTAATCACTTTTACATTAGTTTATGACTTCTGAACTTTAAATTATGTATATTTGTAAAAACTTACTGAGACAGAACATTTTCGATTGCTCTGTGGCGATCTTCGTCAGTGTCTTCTGCTTGGAGTTGTTAAGCTAAGCAGTGACTGTTTTAAAGGCAGGTTTACGATAGTATCAAAGATTATGTGTGAATTATATTGGGTTTGTTCATTTAATATGTTTATATTTTGTATGTTTGTAAATTTCATATTGTTCTAGTGTGTTGAGATGTGGTCCTTTTTTGATCTTACACATCAACATAGAAGGACCACCTCTCAACACACTAAAGCAATATGATATTTACAAAAACACAAAATACAAACATATTAAATGAAGAAACCCAATACAAATCCCACATACTCTTTGATACTATCGAAAACCTGTCTTTAAAACTGTCACCATCTATCCTAACAACTCCAAGCAGACACTGATGAAGATCCCTACAGAGCAATCAAAAATGTTCTGTCTCAGTAATTTTTTTACAAATTTACAAAATTTAAAGTTCGGAAAGTCATAAACTAATGTAAAAGTGATTATTTGTTTTATATTTTTTTATTCCATCTTGAACTACTAGTTTTATACTAAAATGATTTAACATATATTGAGATGACAAACATATATCAATATAACATATACTATATATCAATAAACTTTTATTGATACAATACATCTTTCTGAAACAGCTGTCTGAAAGTTTGTAAGTGTTGTAGTTGCTCAGATGTTTAAATGTTTTAGTTGTTTTACATGGATGTTGACCAGGATGCTTAGCACGCTGCTTCGCTGTGATTGGTCCATTCAAGGTTGTTCAGCCCTTCCACACAACATCACACTGTGGGAGGGAAATTTGACTGTCAACATCGGTAGTGCGGTATCGATTAAGTTTAGTATTTGCACTATTTTAGTATTTAGTAAGCGCAATATTTTCAAGTAGATAAGTTCATGTCTCAGTTCTCTTCCTTATATAGGAATGGAATCATTCGAGATCATCTTTTAGTTCAGTAACAAAAAAATAATAATAAATCAATTTTCCTTTATTTGGTTACTGATTTTAATTCCCTTACTAACTTTACATTTCCCTTTATAAATAAAGAATTTTTTTTTAATTATTTTATAACGATATATCGATTGGTTTTAATGATAATATTTACATATCGATATTCACTGGTAGTTTAATTAATAACATCGGATATACATATTTTCTTTAGGATGTCGAAACCCTAGTAGTAACTTTATGTGTTGTACTTGACTTCTTGAAGCTATTTTACTGGTAATTCTCGATTGTGCACAATTTTTTCATTGTGAGACTTGTTATTTACTAGGCTACGTAATTAATCATCTTCTGCTTATGTAATAGGTTTAATGTCTTGTTTGTTTATATTTATATTTGAGTGAGATATGGCTGTATCAAATGTTATTCACAATAATTCACACTTCAAATTATCACTTCTCGATAAGATATCTCTTAAATTATTCTGCAAATTATTACAGAGTGACTTCTTAAATAACACGACCCATTTGTTCTGTTCGCACCCTTAGGCTGTCACACAGATGGTCCCAGGGTCAAGATAAAATATTGTGATAAGAAAATATGTTACATAAAATAAAAAAATGTAAGAAATATTACAAGTTGATTGACTTGATATAAAATTCTGAAATAAATTCATTATAGTTAATTTATTTCTTCAATAAAAACCAATTACAAAAAAAAAGATTTACCAACTTCATATGAAGTATATAATTTGATTAAAATAATAATTAGTGTTTATTTATAAAATCTGATATAAATACTAATATTTTTGTCTGTTCAGTTTTGTATTAAAGAATTTCTGAGAATTTTTCCTCTAAAGTTACATTATGAAAAATTTTACTTACCCTATTAAGTTATATATTTCTCAAGTATGGATAGATCAGTTATTGTTGACAGGACTAGAGCGGTTGATAGACATATTTTATGCATATGTACTCCAGTCCCAATGAGTTCCAGTTGACAGTAGGTTTAATAATCTTCTAGCATTTTTTATTAGACTTCTAAAAAGGAGGAGGTCCTGTATTTGATCTGTATGTTTTTTTAAAATATTGGTTCCACGATAATTTTGGAAGTATTTTAACGATTAAACTGATTTTGTTTGCAAATGAAATTGGAAACCCTCCTGGGGGTGCCATCACAGTCAAATCCCAATCTACCTGATTTTAAGACAATATTACGATGTTTCAAATTTTAAAAAAATTTGCAGTGAAATTTTTCTCTTTAATAAGGATTGATTATTAAGATTAATTAATGAGATAATTAATAAGCAAAATAAACAATCACAGTATTTATTTCATGTAGTATTCTACTACATACAAAAATAAGACACAGATAAATAAGTATAAAATTAATAGATTTTTTAAAATTTCTTGCTTGAGAAAGTTGTTCAGAACAAGCATCATCGGACACTAATGACTGAATTTTCCTCAAGAAAGCAGCTTTTTTCAATGCTCTGCCCATGATAAATAACTTCGTATAACTCAAATGAGAAAGCCAAAATAAATACACAGAAAATACGATTTAGTTCATTTACTATAAGCAAGATATTCAATAATCCTTAGGTGAAAACTTCATTACTTCACTAAATATCAAGAGATAAATTCGTTAAATCAATTTTCACTTAATTTTTTTATTAATATTTTATGTGTACAAAATCTTTTTCCTAGTAATTATTAAAGATAGCATTATTGTGTATTGTTTACTGTAAAAAGTCAATTTTAGTATATTTTACTATATTACTCAATTTTTAAGTGTGTGATAAAGTTTAGGATGTATTTTATGTTGATTGTAGAGGTAAGATGTTCATATTGGTATTTTCCTTGTATAATAAAATGATATTTGTTGATTCCATCTTTACGTGAGCTACTAATTTTCATATTTGTTGATTCCATCTTCATGTGAGCTACTAGTTTTCACTAAACACTTGTAAATATTTACAAACTTGCCTATAGTAGCACTTACTTATATTTGTTAAGGACGGCCGTTTCGGGAGATGTGTCCCATAGTCAACTTAGACCATAACTGTTCTCAAAGTTTACGTAGGTTAGGGTATTAGGATGGGGGTGGGATATTATGGTGGTGTGGGTGTATTTTGTGAGTATTAGGAGTTATGATGTCAAAAAGTGTGTGTGAGTTGTAATGTAATTGTGTATTGAGTATGTGTGTAGAAGGACCTCCCTGTCTGGCCTATGTAAAAACTGGGGCACGAACTGCGAGTTAGTTTTTAAACTCTAGTGGTGTTGTATACGTCGTCGATTTTGTTGTTAGATTTAAATTGTTTATTGAGAGTGTTGTGTGTGGAGTAGGCTATTTTGTAGTTGTATTTTCGTAGTGTGTTGGTTAGATTGTGGGCTTTGGATGATCTGTATGGTATTGATAAGTATTTTATGGGATTGTCATGTTGTGTGTTTGTATTTGGGTTATTAAGTTTATTTTTTAGGCGGTTGTATAATTTGTCAATCATTGTTGTGTTGTGTCCGTTAGTTTGTGCTATATGTTTTATGGTGTCTAACTCCTGGTAGTGTTCTTCTTTGTCTAACGGTGGTTTAAGTAGGTGATATATCATGCTGTTGTAAGCGGCTAGTTTATGTTGGTATGGGTGGTTTGTGGAGCTGTAAATGGGTATATTGGTACTAGTGGGTTTCGGTATATGTTGAATTTATGTGTTTGTTTGTCTGTTCGTTTTATTGATGAAAGAGTTTTGTTGTTTTGTTTCGATGGTGTATGTTAGTTTTGGGTGTATGGAATTAAGCTGTTTTAAAAATATGTGTGCTTGGCGTGTGTTACCTTTATATAATGTTATGATATTGTCTACGTATCTGTACCAGTAAATTATGTTATCTGAGTATTTATTGTTGTGTAAAATGTGGTTTTGTTCAATATGGTGTATGAATATTTCTGCCAAGATGCTAGCTATGGGGGAGCCCATACGTAGGCCATCTTTTTGTTTGCGGAATTTGTTATTGTAGGTGAAGTAATTTTGAGATGTGTTTAATTTTGTAAGGTGAATGATTTCGTCAATGTGTGTGTGGTGTATTTCTATCTATAAGCATGTTTTTGAGGATGTTGATGGTTTCTGGAATGGTGATATTAGTATGTAGATTTGATATATCGAATGAGACTAAAGTGGAATTGTGTGGGATTTAAGTTTTTTATTTTGTCTATTAGATTTAGGCTATTTTTTATACTACAATGAATATTAAATTTTATAAGGTTTCGGATACTTTTCTCGAGAAATTTGGCTAGAAGATGAGAAAGTTGTGTGGTTGATTAGTGGACGTATTGGGATGTCTGTTTTGTGGGCAGGGCGTTTAGTTTAGGGGCTATAGGTTTTATTTGTTTTAGGTGCTTTTTAGTATAGTGTGGGATTATATGTTTTGTTTTGTTGCTTGCTTCAACTACTATTTTCACTAAAACATTTAAAATACGAGGGTGGTCCACAAAGTAACTGCCGTTTGGGTGCGATAAGTAGTGGGGGTAGCGCCGCCATTCTCACATCAATGTGTGCAGCCGTTCAGTATGCTTCTAGCTGTTCAAGGCAGAGCATCGTGCGATCGCGTGTTCTATTGTTAAACCATGAGCGCTGCGATAGAAAATCCAGCCGTGTAAAGTACGTGGTGTAATAAGATATCTGTGGTCAAAAAGTTACACAGCAGCTGAAATTCATCGTGAATTGAGTGCGGTGTATGGGCCAAGCATTATGAGCGAAGATGTAGACCGTCAATGGGTTAGTTTTTTTTTAAATGGATGAACGAACGTTCACTATGAAGACCGGAGTGGTAGGCCATCTCTCGTCAGTGATGACTTGGTGAACAAAGTGGATGAGAAAATTCGCGAGAACCGTCGCTTCACAATGTCGGAACTTTCAGATCATTTTCCTGAAATTTCTCGAAGTTTTGTGCAAGAGATAGTGACAGAAAAACTAGGCTATCATAAGTTTTGTGCTCGTTGGATTCCAAAAGTGCTCACCGATGATCACAAAATGAAAAGAATGAGTTCTGCCATAGACTTTCTTACTCAGTATGACGTTGGAGGAGAAACATGTTTGAACAGGATCATTACAGGAGATGAGACTTGGATAGCCTATGTTAATGCCGAAACAAAACAACAGTCAATGCAATGGGGTCATACCGCTTCGCCAAGCAAGCCAAAGAAAGCTCGCCAATCTTTTTCAGTGAGAAAATTGATGGCTACAGTCTTTTGGGATGCTAAGGGCATCTTGCTCGTTGAATTTATGGAGCATGGTACCACCATTACAGCTGCAGCTTATTGTGAAACCTTAAAACGGCTACAACAAGCGATTCAAAACAAGCATCGTGGTCGTCTGACATCTGGCGTTGTGTTTGTCCATGACAATGCCTGTCCTCACACAGCTCAAAAAACAACTGAACTTTTGGAAAAGTTCAAATAGGACGTTTTTGACCCCCCCCCCTTTAAAGCTCGGACTTGGCTCCCAGTGATTTCCATCTTTTCCCGTACATGACGCAGTGGCTTGCATCTCAGAGGTTTGAGAGTGATGAAGATCTTCAAAACGCTGTGACAGGTTGGCTACGTTCTCAGGCGGCAGATTTTTTTAGACGGAATTTCAAAAACTGTTAAAATATATGATAAGTGCTTGAATTTGTATGGTGAATATGTAGAAAAGTAGAGAAAAGCTGTAGTTTTAACATGTATATGATAAAATTTTTGTATCTCAACTGGTTTATTTTTTATTTCAAAACGGAGGTTACTTTGTGGACCACCTCATATTTACAAGTGTTTTAATAAAATGATACTTTTGACTCAACAGTAGCTGTGTTTCTTTCTTCCATTATATTGTTATCTTTAAATTCCAAAAATTAATTATTTTTTTAAATTAGCAAATCCAAAACAGAATTCTGTTTCTTTTATTTTTCTACAGTATACTTATTTTTTTTCTGTCAACAATATAGGATATAAATAAATACAATTATATACTTTTTATTTAATTCTATTTTTGTACAGAAAAAGTGCAGAGGTAAAAATAGAAATCTTTTTAATAACATTAATGAATAGATTAGAATAAATATTTATATTGGTTTTAGTTGAATAAAAACTAACCAAAAAAATAATATCAATAGAGAAAGCTTCATTTCATTTCAGTTACTTAATATAATACTGTTTCATACACTTATGAATTTTACTTTTTTTAAAATAAGATTTGAATTTTTTTAAACTGATTAATAACTTACAATTGTTTTAAATGGTTTAAGTTTTAAAGGGTTATCGAAATTAAATTTATTAAGTGTTAAACTGCATAAATAACAATTGCAGAAAGCATTTATGTTATGTATTGATTACAATGGTGCATAAAGCTGCATTGATCTATTGCAGTATTTTTAGATAAAACATTAAAAATATTAAAAACTATTTTTATAATAATTTTTTCAAGTCAAGTTACATAATATATGGGCTTTAAAAAAAATTAAAAACAACTAATTATTAACATACATATAAATTACTACAAATTTAATAATTATAAGCACCTTGAAAACATACTATTTATTGAATTATTATTTGGAAATATAACATGTTTTTCTTTAGAGGGTGCACAAATTGAAAAATGAATCCTCAAGGCAAAAACAATGTTCAGTAGTTAAACACAAGCCAGATTTACTTTGACTTAAATGTTACTAAACATGGTTTCAAGTGAGTTATGGTTCACATTGAAAATTCAAACTCCCAAATGTGGCAGTAAGCCAGAACATAAGGTAGAAATAAACAAAACTAGCCTCTGAAGTCACAAGTTCACACAATGCTTGATTTTATAGAATGTTTTCCATTTAAACATCCAACCTATGCAAGAAATAGTACTATAACAATCCATTAAGACCAATAAAAGTGAGACTAATTTTTATATCCAGCCTAAATGTTCCAGGATTAAAGGTACAAACTGTGATTCTCATTTTAATAGAGACAAAGAGTAGATATTATAGAACATCATTTTTAGAGGACAGGAAATATAAATGAGGTGTGGCTAGAAAGTAACTAGATTGATATTGCTTTAGCTAGCAAATGGGTATGATAATGCTCAAAGTTGAGAGGATGGTCATTTTTCAAACCTGAATTGTGTATTGGAATTTTGTCTTGTTCCCTCCAGTCAGTTCTTATAATTGACAAAAATTATTGTTTTGCCTCAGTATTAGGAAAATGTTGAGTATTCATAAATAACAATATATAAACATAGAATTTTTTATTAGAAATCTGAGATTAAACAATTTAACATTTTGACAAACGTACATCCAACTAATGCAAGTCCCAACTCACCATGTCCACAAAAATGTCAGATGAAAAAAAAAAACAAAATTGAAGACCATGATAATGATCTCTTTTAATATAAAAGGATTGTGGCTTATTAGATTGGGTACCTGAAAAACAAATACTATATCAATAATTAAATTGGTGTCCCAACTATCAGTACAGCAAAATATACAGTACAGTGTCACAAAAGTTTTGTTTCCTGGAAAAACTAGCCATGGCTCTTAAGAAGGACCAAAGGTCAAAAGACCCATGTGACTTTTTTATTCTCTAAAGTCGAAACTCGTCTGAAGGTAAGAAGATTGAGTCTGAATAATAAATAAAAGAAAGGACAAAGGTTAGGATGGTGCTCCCCAGAGATATGCACCACTACTTAAAGCAGTGGAACGTTCTTATGGACATACTTGTCCAGAGATCGAAGACGACAATATATTAAACGTGATAATATATAAACTGTAAATAATAATAAATAGACTTTGTTCATAGATTTTTCCTATCACAATCTCACACTATATGTTGTGAGAATGATTTGTAAGGTTCAGAGTATTGTTCTGGTGATAGAAGATAAGGAGAAACTATCTACTGAAGGATGCACAACAAGTAATAAGTAGTAATCAGAAGAGAAAGAAATAACAATTCAATGGGATTATTGACATAAATTATCGGTAGAGAAGAAAGTACTACCAATCTTGTGTAAAAAAAAATTGCCTTTTTCTTGACCTCTTTATTGGTCAATATTTAACTTGTGTCTAGACAACTAAATTCATCTGAACTCATTGAATTCGTTGTTTCTTCAGCATAAATATTTTATATATAAATGGGCATTTTTACAGCATTTTATCATTGGTGCTTTGTAATAAAATTTAATTGTAATATACAGAAGTAATGAATAACTTAGGCAATGCCTGCTAACAGTTATTGCAGATGTATATATTAATGAAATTATTACATAACTTAAGAAGTAAATATTTACAGGTTTAGTTACAGTTATCAACAATAATTTTAAATTCTCACCCTTGCCATAAATAAAGCACAAGAATATACAAATTACATCTGTTATATGAAACAAAACCATTGTGCTTGTAAAAATTAATAGTGTACAAGTGCTTCAATCTCTCAATAATCCATCCCATGATACAAAAAGTTACATCTAAAAAAATTTACTGATTAAAACCTCTAAACAGAATATTTCAATATTCATTTAGATATATGTTATAGTTCAGAGCTGTCTGGGTTTCATTCTACACATCGTTGTAATACTATTAAAATATATTCATTATAAATTCTATTCTATCACTGGATTTGTCAAGCAGCTAGTGTTTTCATTTCTTAAGTAATAATTTTGTGTGTAGGTATTATAAATTATGAATCAATGTATCTACCAGAGAGTAATCTCTGTACTCAAAAAGATCAAAGTAATGGCAGTTATTAAAATTTTCAAAAGCAATAAGAAAGGCACAAAAAACAAAGGCAAGATCAGGAGTTTAATAATTATTGTAATAATATTAAGAGTATTATACTTGCTTCATTATTGAATACACAGTTAAACAAAGATATGTTTCTGCTTTGTAATAATATTTTATAAATTAATTATCAATGCCTAAATGTCATTGGCTAGATAAATGCTTATTGCATTCTATATATTGTACTCCTAGTCATTTAGTGTAAATCATATATTTTTTAAAATTTTTACTTTAAAAATAAAATAAAAATATTAGGCGTTTTAGTTGTTTCTAAGTTTTACAAAACATTTTTACATTGTAGATACATAAAAAATTATTTAATACAGATCACCGACAGTTTCAGAGTTCATATCAAGTAATATCCTAAATTAAAGAAAATTTGCCTACATACTCGACTAGTGGCTTTTACGTTTAATGAACATTTTGATAATTTGAGGTTATGTTTCTAATGACTAAAAAAGTAATTTTAAAATAGCTTCATACTATTTTCCAACCATATTATAAACCTTTATAAAAAAATCCTACCAATGCATATCTTTCATAAAAGTAAATAATATTAAAAAGAGTAACTTCGTGAGCATCGGTTTCAACAATGTTGCTATTCATGTGCTTTATTTCATACCATGACAAATACTGAAATGTTTAGAGCCTATATTTGTTTGTTAAGGGTAACTTATGCAAAAGACAGGCTCTTTACATTTTAATCATGACAACAGATTCATTCACAGTTATTACAGACACATCCACAACGTCCAATAGACAAGTGTTATATTAGACTGCATATTATATGTGTTAGAACATGAGTTTACAATCTTTGGAGACTTGTGATTTTAATTTCTTTTTGAGCTGTTGATGAGGTACTTGCAACAATGTGTCAAGAGATGTTTTTCTCCGTTACTTTCGGCGCTTCCTCCACCTAATTCTCGAGTGTATATATCGAGCCCATATTGCCCTTCTTCAGGGAAACTTATAAGGAATGTAATAACATCATCATCAGACACAACATGTGATACAAACTTTGATAGCCGTTTTTCTTCCACACCATTTTTGTGGAGTGTGGCCATGAAGTCTGTGAGTGGTCGTGACATTCGAAACTGCAACTCTAGTTCTCTTCCAGCAAACACTAGTGCATCCTACAATTGAATATTGAAGATTTATTTCATGAGTTATTAATTAATACACTTAATATACAATATCACTAAATAATTAATGCCAAATTATGCACTTCCATTTAAAGAGACAAACATTTCTAGATTAACATTTTTTTAGTTTTTGTTTAAGATTTTGTTTTAGAATAGTAAATCTCTATGTCAATATAATAAAATGGATTATATGAATCTAAGTTTTTCATTTAAAAACAAATCAGAAAGAATATGAAAACAAACCTGATGAGTTATTGGTATAAGTCCAAAGAGTCTTGTAGCCTTTGTCGGTCCCCATTCTCCACTAGCACAGTCTGGTAGTGGTACCATCACTGTTTGCAGCTCTTCGCAGGCTATCTTGAATTTACAGACACTCTTAAACTTCATTGGCTCTCCAGTTAAATACTCCTTCGGTGTAACTGCATTAGCAAAAATATCTAACAAGAAGGCCCCACTGCTTGGTGCATGTACTCGAAATGCTACAATGTTGCCAACTACAGACTAAAACCCAGAAATAATCATTACGTATTATATAATGTATAGTAAGTATAACAAATATTTTAAACTATTTGTATTAAATTAATTTTGTTTAATGTTCTCTAATGTATTTCTTGTTGCATATAGAAACTTACAGAATATACTAGGACTCACTTTTCTGTTAATGTAAAAAAAATAATAAAACTAATGTTCAACCTATATTTGACTTCATATAGAATAAATGCTAAAAGTCATATATATTTTATAATGTTTTGAAATTCTGAATAACTATTGGTCGAACGTTAATAGAATTGAGAAGTTTTAACCAACAATAATTAGCTAAACATGAGTTGAGGGGTGGCAAATGAAAAAAAGTGATGAGCTGAGTGTTAGTAGTAGAGTAAAGTCTTGTATAGAGCTGAACTAAATTGCCTTATCAAGACACTATTGTTGGTAATGAGACATTCACTGTACGCATGCTACTCAGGACAATAGACAACTTACTTGACAAACCCTCTTGACATTTCAGCTGCCAGGACGAAACTTGATAAAGCATACTTAAGTCTGTATTTAGCTCATTACTGTAATTACGCAACATTAAAAATTTTCTAATACTAAAAATTGCAATGGTGTAGCAATTATTTCTTTCTTTACATAGTGAGAGGGTAAATAATGTCATCTGTGAAAATATATTGAAGAAAATATCAATGACATTAGATCTAAAATATATAATATGTGATTTAGAGAGTTTAAAACAGTTATTAGTATACAGTATACTATATTGTTATTATACAGTACTGTACAGTATATACAGTTATTTTAAACAGTATATTCGACAATTCATTTTCACAGTGATTCGACAATGGTTAAGTTACTGAAAGGTGCCTCATCACATAAGGTAAAATTATTGCACTTAGTGGTAGAAAAAATTATTTACAAGTAATAATAATAATTTCATAAAGTCAGTGCAATGGGAAAATAATGGACAACATGAGATATCGATATATATGTATGTATATATATATATATATATATATATATAAATATATATATATATATATATATATATATATATATATATATATATATTTAGGTTAGTTTTGGTTGGTAAAGATTATTTAGATTTTTTGGACTAGGAGACTGACAGACTTGCCTTGGTAAGAGTCCACTCTGTAGTCTTGAAATAGAAACACATAAAAGCACTTAAACTATGATATATTTCAACCACACAGTGGTCTTTGTCAATCGAAGAGAAAACACAAAAAGAAATATGAGAGAATGAAATAAAATAATTGTAATCACAGATTGTGTAGAGTAGAAATCAGATGTCCCAGATGCACAGATTAAAGATATATATATTGTTTCCATGATCATATGAGTGATTATGGTTTATATAAGTCTGTCAGGGGAAAAGAGATAAGGAAAAAAATGAATGGATTTATCTGATGTTGAGGTTAGGGGATTCTCTGGACATGGTATACCACTGGTATGATAGTTCTCACCTTCTCAGTTCTGAGGGATTGCAATCAGGGGGGAGTGATTTAATTATTTTTGTGGTATAGCAGTCATCAAAAGTTGTGATTTTGTGACTCGCAGCATGTTGAGCTGTTGGTCTATCCATATTCATAATTTTAACATCATGTCTGTGGCCATTCATTCTGATATTCAGACCATCCGTGGTCAGGCCTATGTACTGTGCTGAGCAAAGTTTACATTGTAGCTGGTATATGACATTTTGAAGACCATTTTTGTTGTTTGGCTGTTGAAACTATTTGCTGAGGGGTGTATTGGACACGTCTTGCATCTAGGTCTATTGCATGGGAAGGAGCCATGAGGAAGTTTGTGTGGTTTCTCTGCATCAGGGTCTGGTAGTTTAGGATGTACTAGGATGTTTTTCAAGTTGGGAGGTTGCTTGTACCAAATTTGCGGTGGATCGGTGAAAAGATTTTTGGTGTGGACGGAAGCTTGAAGAATTTTGAAGCCATCTCTCAATATCTTGTTGAGTTTATGTAGACCAGGATGGTAATCTGTTATTAAAGACAGTTTATTTTGTTCTGTTTGTGGTTTATGGTGAACCGAGGATTGTGCTGAATGAATTTGGTTTTCAATGAGTTTTTTTGGGTATCCTCTTCTCTGGAAGGCTGTTGATATCTTTCTATTAAAATCTTCCAATTCCCTATCATTCGAACAGATTCTCTTACCCCTGATTGCTTGACTGTATGGAATGGATCGTTTTATGTTTATTGGGTGGTTGCTGTCGAAATGGAGATATTGTAGGTGGTTTGTCGGTTTGATGTGAATTCCTGTCTTGATATTTCCATTCTGGAGTGTTACCTCTACATCCAAAAAGGTGATGGCTGATGTAGATTTCTCCCAGGTAAATTGAAGTGTGGAGAATTGTGTCAGGCTGTCTAAAAATGCCTCAAGTGTTGAAGCACCCTGTGTCCAAATTAGGAAGATGTCATCTACATATCTATACCAACATAATGGCTGGTGTGTTTGTGTCTTTAGAAATCTAATCTAATTATCAGATTAGATAATTATTTTCCTGAAGATGCTGGTACTATTTTATCGGCGAAAAGCTTTGAATAAATATATTCATTAAAAGTATTCTTGTTTTTGAAATATTTTTAATTTATTAACTATATTACAAGAAAACATATCACCATATCTAAAATATATATTCTTGATATTTTACGTTATCCATTGTTTTTCCTTCATATATATATATATATATATATATATATATATAAAGAACAAAAGTCAAAATACAAATACAAGAATTATTCTTGTATTTGTATTTTGACTTTTGTTCTTTATTAATACACAAGAAAACTTATTGCGATATTTATATATATATATATATATATTTAATATTGTCCATTGTTTTTCCGTTGCACTGACTTTATGAAGTTAATAAATTACCAATTTTGAGTAATTTTATCCACCATTAAGTGCAATATTTTTACCTTGAGTGATGAGGCACCTTTCGGTCTTTGACCATTGTCGAATCACTGATTGTTCTCTGCTGTGGATGCTATGTCCGTGAAGCCGGTGTTTGTAGAAGTTACGCGCACTATTTCTTGATCTGTGTGTATGAGGTTTCTGTATAGTATGTCTTCTGTATATGTTGTTTGTAAATTCATTAAGTTGTTGTGTATGTTTTTATAAATGTGGTATTTTTCTAGTGAGTTTAGTTCTATTGGGTTGTTATTTATTTCCAGTATGGTTAGGTTATTTTCGTAATTTGTAATTTCGTGTTTATGGGAAATTAGGTGTGCTGCAACATTTGATACTTTAGAATTTTTATTTTTGAATGCTCTATAATGTTCTTCAAATCTTATTTTAAACGTTCTGGATGTTTTTCCTATGTAAAAGGCGTTACAGTTGTTGCAAGTGATTTTGTAGATTCCTGATAGGTTATGATTTTCTGAATTTGTTATGTGGTTTTTGTTACTAAGATATTTTATTATTTTGTTGTTTGGTTTGTAAGTTGGAGTGTAGTATTCTTTGTTGTATATATTCGTTATTTTTTCTATTTTGTTATTGGTATATTTATATTTTAGGTAGATTTTTTTATTTTTATTGTTTTCGTGTTCCGGTTGTAGTGTTGTGTTGAGGTTAGGTTTTTTTGTGAATTTATTGTATATATTTTTTATAATGTGTTTGTTGTATCCATTTTCTATTGCTATTTTTGTAATGTTATCTAATTCTTCATTTAATTTTTGTTTGTTATCCTGTGTGTATTTTATTGCTTTATTTATCATGTTACTGTAAGTGTTAATTTTGTGTGTCCAGGGGTGGTTAGATTTGTAGTGTATTGTGGTGTTGTTGGAAGTAGGTTTCCTGTATACTGTAGTTTCTATTTTATTATCATTTATATTTAAAGTAATGTCGAGGAAGTTGATTGTTCTATTTATTTCTGTTTCAACGGTGAATTGTATGTTTTCGTTGTATGTATTTAGTTTGTTTAATATTATGAGGTGTTCGTTGTGAATGGTAGGTTGGTATATTACAAGTATATCGTCTACATATCTTGTCCATAGTAAGATATTGTGTGTGTTTATTATAGGTTTAATTATTATTTGTTCAAAGTGTTGTAAATATATTTCTGACATGACAGATGAAATGGGTGAACCCATGGGGAGACCTGTTGTTTGTTTATAATATTTATTGTTAAATTGGAAGTAATTTTGGTTACATATGTGTTTGGTTAGCGTAATGATACTATCTATTATGTTACTTTTTTCGTTATTGTGTATCAGTTTGTTTTTTATTATTTCTATGGTTTCTTCTATTGGGATACTAGGGTACATGTTAGTTATGTCATAACTTATTATTTTTGTGTTGCTGTTTGTTTTTATCGTTTTTATTTTATTTTAATAAAACATAAAACAAATACTATTAACAGACAAAACAAAAAAATCGAAAATTTATCAAAACAACTTAACCTAAAAAATAGCCTAAAAAATAGCCTAGCACCAATCCACTCATCAAAACAACAACATAACCTAAAAAATAGCCCAGAACCAACCCACACCTCTAACAATAATAAATTCATAAACTTAACTAAAACAGAATTTACTGAAAAAGAAAAAATAATAATAACAAATTCCTTCAAATATAACCTACCTAACTTCAACAAAAAACAAATAATAAAAAACTTAATAGTTGACACAGAATCTAACATCCACAAAATTACCCACCAAAATACTGAACACATAAGAAATAACATTAATAATAAAATTAACCTAATAAAAACGGAAAAAAACAAAAAAACGGAACAATATATTAATAAAAAAGAAATTATAAAACTCAGAGAAAAACTAGAAAACAACGATTACTTAATATTAAAATCAGATAAAACAAATACTCCAGTAATAATAGAAAATACCAAATATATCGATTCAATGACTAACTACATAAAAGAAAACAAATACGAACAAATCCCAGACCCAACTAACAAATACCTTATTACAATAAAAAACTTAATAGTCACTCACCGTAACACCCTAAACTACAACAATAAATTAAAATACCACACAAGATTATACCCATTTAAACCATGCGCACCCGTATTATCAGGGATACCTAAAATCCATAAACCAAACACACCATTTAGACCACTAATAAATTTCACAACAGCACCATCTTACATAATCGCAAAAATCCTAGACAAAATCCTAAGGTCTAAAATACACATCAACAACACATAAAATATAAAAAATGGATACCAATTAATTAATAAAATAAAAACGATAAAAACAAACAGCAACACAAAAATAATAAGTTATGACATAACTAACATGTACCCTAGTATCCCAATAGAAGAAACCATAGAAATAATAAAAAACAAACTGATACACAATAACGAAAAAAGTAACATAATAGATAGTATCATTACGCTAACCAAACACATATGTAACCAAAATTACTTCCAATTTAACAATAAATATTATAAACAAACAACAGGTCTCCCCATGGGTTCACCCATTTCATCTGTCATGTCAGAAATATATTTACAACACTTTGAACAAATAATAATTAAACCTATAATAAACACACACAATATCTTACTATGGACAAGATATGTAGACGATATACTTGTAATATACCAACCTACCATTCACAACGAACACCTCATAATATTAAACAAACTAAATACATACAACGAAAACATACAATTCACCGTTGAAACAGAAATAAATAGAACAATCAACTTCCTCGACATTACTTTAAATATAAATGATAATCAAATAGAAACTACAGTATACAGGAAACCTACTTCCAACAACACCACAATACACTACAAATCTAACCACCCCTGGACACACAAAATTAACACTTACAGTAACATGATAAATAAAGCAATAAAATACACACAGGATAACAAACAAAAATTAAATGAAGAATTAGATAACATTACAAAAATAGCAATAGAAAATGGATACAACAAACACATTATAAAAAATATATACAATAAATTCACAAAAAAACCTAACCTCAACACAACACTACAACCGGAACACGAAAACAATAAAAATAAAAAAATCTACCTAAAATATAAATATACCAATAACAAAATAGAAAAAATAACGAATATATACAACAAAGAATACTACACTCCAACTTACAAACCAAACAACAAAATAATAAAATATCTTAGTAACAAAAACCACATAACAAATTCAGAAAATCATAACCTATCAGGAATCTACAAAATCACTTGCAACAACTGTAACGCCTTTTACATAGGAAAAACATCCAGAACGTTTAAAATAAGATTTGAAGAACATTATAGAGCATTCAAAAATAAAAATTCTAAAGTATCAAATGTTGCAGCACACCTAATTTCCCATAAACACGAAATTACAAATTACGAAAATAACCTAACCATACTGGAAATAAATAACAACCCAATAGAACTAAACTCACTAGAAAAATACCACATTTATAAAAACATACACAACAACTTAATGAATTTACAAACAACATATACAGAAGACATACTATACAGAAACCTCATACACACAGATCAAGAAATAGTGCGCGTAACTTCTACAAACACCGGCTTCACGGACATAGCATCCACAGCAGAGAACAATCAGTGATTCGACAATGGTCAAAGACCGAAAGGTGCCTCATCACTCAAGGTAAAAATATTGCACTTAATGGTGGATAAAATTACTCAAAATTGGTAATTTATTAACTTCATATATATATATATACATACAAGCCAAAATTATAACTTCCGCCAGTAGGTCATTCCCAATTATAATATCTTGATTACCCCATTGATCATTTTGACTCATCATTATTATTCAAAACCAATAGTAAAATATAAATGTAGTTTTTAACGAAATCTTCCACGTTTCTTAAATTATATGATTTTGTAAAGAAGTGTAATACATTTGTTATGTTTAACATGTGTTTAGATCTCATGGTTATTAAATTATTTGCTATCTCTAGGTTTACAAAATATAATTGACATTCAATATTAGTTCTTTTCTTGTCTACACAAGTTCATTTTTAAAATATAAAATGACTTTTTGCTCTCATTTAAACTTCTGCAATATGTGGTATCCTTCCAGATATTTTCTGCCACTTTCTTTACATCTTTTGTTACATTAAGACAAACTTCAGTCTAAGATTACTTCTTAGCATACAGATTTCAAGTACATAGATTCAAGGCTATCTTTTGATTGATCTTATTTCTCTGAACATTACTTTTTGCTTAGGTACATTGTTTAGGAATGTTTTTTATATTTCAATTCTACACATTCTATGTTATTGAAAGAGATTTTTTGAGCATTAGAACTTTTGGGAGTTAATGGAAACCACTTGTGACTTTTTCTCCACTAACCAAAAACCACTATAGCTTGGCTTGAAGGTATAACTAGACACTTAACATTTCTTGATTATTTTTTTTAAACACCTACGTGGACTAAAACATAATACAGAATACACATTAACTTTTTTTCACCACTAGAAAAATCTAAATGTCTGGAAAGAAAAAAAAGAAGGGTCCCTTGGTGAGATCATCTCATACAGCTGCATATGTTACAGTGACCTTAAATTTCATTGGATAACAGAATATATTATGTGTCATATAGCAGGCTGTGACTGCCACGATATTTTCATATCTATGACAAATTCAAAAATTGAAGGCTTCCCTAGTAAATTATGTCAACAAAAAGAGTCTAGGATATAAATTTAGATCTCATTAAAGACACATAAGAATGGAGTTATGATGCTTGTTTTTGTTTATCACTCAGAACCATTGTGATTTTTTGTGTTCTTTTGTTTAAAAAAATATAATCAGAGAATTGTAAATAATTTTAATACTTAACTGTTGTTAAGAAATAGGTATTAATGAATAAAATGTGGTAAATAGGAAAAATGCCACAATGCACACCACTTAAAGTCTGTACTCCTTATAAAAATATTTGAAACATATGACATAATCCTTTTCAAAATGCACGAGGATATTTAACCCTAGATTACTTACCTCTACATTTTGTCACACGATTATTTATCAATCGTGAATTTGACTACTCCAATTTCTTTTTTTTATGTGCCAAAATAATGTTTTTTTTTAATAATGTGTTAAACATTGTAATATTTCATAATTCTTTAGCGCTTGAAAAAAAAATGTTATAGTAGCTACGAATCCTACTATTGAAAAGAAAAATAATAATTACGATGACTATGTTTTAATATAATAGTGAAACACAAATTCTTAAAAAAATTTTAATATTGTTTAACATATTTTATTTACAAAAACCAGAATGTAACAAACGAATGAGTTGTAGAACAGATTTTTAATAAAATTAAAGAACTTTAAAAAAAATATGTATAGAAAACACAATCCTAAAAAAGTCACATTATCACTTATGTATCGTCAAAATGACGATGCAAGCTCTATTTCTCTAGCACGCATGCAAACTTTAGAGGTAAAACTGCGCTTCTGACATCAACTGTTGTAGGTACAAATGTACTGAGAAGATGGATGCGCGCGAACCGCTCATTTTCCAGACACATACATTTTTTAAATGGAGCATCACCATTCTGACAAGGTATAAGTGAGCTATGGTTAAGAAAAAACATTGATGATATAAAATACTTTATAGAAAAAATGGAAATTTGATGAAAATGTATTTGTTGTGAAATCAACACAAGAAAATACAGAATGAGTCAGGCAAGTGATTCATTTATAGGAGAATCAGAGTGTGTTCTATAGAATCATCTTCATCAAACTTCTTCAACTCATCAGTATTTAACTCCTTATCTAGAACTGTCTAACATGTGCTCAATGGTAAGATGTAAAATTAAGTAATTTGCATAAACTTATAAAAAGCTTCACGAAATTAAGTATAAAATAGCCACTAAATGAAAATTGTAAAAAATTGTTTCACACTCACCTGCATAACAAACCTCTTCAAACTAACACCATCGTAGGTGTCACCATCACTATCATAAAACTTGAGGTTATAGTGGAAAATAAGGCTTGACTGCATATTAGTAGGCATTGCTATTCTAACTGTAGCAGCACCTAAAAATCAAATAATACATTCATTATACACACAATGTTTAATTTTGTATATTACAAAAATACTTTGAAGAAATAAGTAAAAATTGTGTTCAGTCATTACTCTTTTTGGTCAGTTTTGCAGCAAGTCTCTTTTGATGTGTATTTTTTCAGTATTTTTTTTCTTACCATTGACTTAGTCAGTGCTTCTGTCAATGCTCTTGATTTCATATATCAATATATTGACTGATATGGATAACAGTTTAAGCCTTTCACTTCATATGAGGATCCAAAGTACCTCAGGATTAAACTTGACAAAGAGCTTCGATTTCACCAATATATTCATGAGGAGCCAAAGTACCTCAGGATTAAACTCGACAAAGAGCTTCGATTTCACCAACATATTCATGAGGAGCCAAAGTACCTCAGGATTAAACTTGACAAAGAGCTTCGATTTCACCAACATATTCATGAAGAGCCAAAGTACCTCAGGATTAAACTTGACAAAGAGCTTCGATTTCACCAACCTATTCATGAGGAGCCTAAGTACATCAGGATTAAACTTGACAAAGAGCTTCGATTTCACCAACATATTCATGAGGAGCCAAAGTACCTCAGGATTAAACTTGACAAAGAAAGAGCTTCGATTTCACCAACATATTCATGAGGAGCCAAAGTACCTCAGGATTAAACTTGACAAAGAGCTTTGATTTCACCAACATATTCATGAGGAGCCAAAGCACCTCAGGATTTAACTTGACAAAGAGCTTCGATTTCACCAACATATTCAAGAGTGTTCTAATAGAGCACTAAAAACTTTCAACATCATAAGAAAGCTACTGCACCAAAAACACTGAAAACTATCTACACACTATGAGAAGATTGGGAAAGCAGTGAAATTTATGTATGGTACCGCCTCATCAACCAACAACTCAAATGTTAAAGAGGAATATGGCTTGGTCCCACTGAAAGAAAAGAGGCAAATGCTCACTATTAAATTTAAAACTAACACCCAAAGTTTTGATGAAGAACACATTTAAAAGTGTACTACCACAAACTGGAATAAAAAATCTATACTTAATAGTCATCTCCCCTTATGTTTGACAAAGGCACCAGAGAAAA
Source organism: Prosapia bicincta (assembly GCA_036971475.1). NCBI lineage: Eukaryota > Metazoa > Arthropoda > Insecta > Hemiptera > Cercopidae > Prosapia > Prosapia bicincta. The sequence goes on along the minus strand of JBAIZL010000001.1, from coordinate 170,405,587 downwards.
ATTTCAACTCAAGCCTGAAGACAATGGTTTCAGGAAGGAAAATCTCATTATTGGAGGTGTTCCAGATAATACAATAATTTGTCTAGAACGCATCCAACCCAGCTCAAAAAAAGATCCAAAGGATTTATCTAAGAACTTAGGATGTAAACTATCGTTTCCCTATCTAGTCTCAACCACATGAAGGCTTTCACAGATGTCTCATCTAACTCCTCTTTCACTAACAGAAGTCCAGGAGTATTACTGCTCCTTCCTGATGATCAAAGACAAGAAATCGTAACTCTTGCCGAGAAAATTGTGTTTCACTTTACAGGAGAACTGACTGCAATTTCCACTCTGATCGAAATGTAATACAATCTAGCTCCTTAGTAGCAGCTTAGTGGTATCACTCTTTTCAGCAACTGGTGGTCTGTCTTACACGCCCTTAGCAAAGTGTACTTCAAGTGTAACCCCCCTTCGAGAATCAAAGCTCATAATCAAGAAATCCATCTAAATATTGATGGGAAAACAGCCTCTACTCCCATCAGACTAAGAACAAAACATCATAAAAACATGAAAATTTCAATAGACGGTACTAAAAAAATATCAAAACTGTGGTAACTGTCTTGTTAAAGAACTTCCATCACATCATGTTTTCAACTGCTCTAGAGTTGGTGCAGGCCTTCACCACTTGAACTATCCTAAGAGAACGATTTTTACTGTGATAAAGCAATAGATATTGCAAAGACAATTCAAACACACATAAAATTTGATTCTCATATCTTGTCAATCATAAAAATAACTTATTTGCTTCTTGTTTTTAAAAACTTTGCTGCATGTCATCATATATGCAAAAACTTTTATGAAATATAATTTACTTCTTGAAAATACATTCTTTATTTAGAACGTATTATATTTACCTCTTTATTAAATTTTACAGTTATGATAATTTCAAATAAAATATGCATTCAACTGCATGTAAATTCAGTAATTTTTAAATCCGTTGATTTTCTAATAGTATTAATAGAATATAATTTAATTAGTTGTAATCCACTTTGTCCATCAAAATATAGCTTATGCACTGTATTTTTAAAAGATAAACTTTGCAAATGGGCACTGGAATAGATATTATTTTCACATCTAACTGTTATTATAAAACATCTTGAAATAACTACATTGCTACCAGAGTTTTGAGGTTTTTTATTTTCACATTTACTTTAGTCACTGTAGTTACACATTCAGAGCCAATAAATATCAAATTTAATTAGAGCAAAGCTTTTTGTATTTGTTTTAGAAATTTAACATTTTCCAGTGTATCCAACTTATTAATTTATTATCATTATCTTTTCTGGCTGTTTAAACAATGTTGTTAAAATTATAAATGTTGTAAAAAAAATGTCTTTCATATAGTACAGTTAGAGCTTAGCTAGTGATAACAATTCACAATGGTAAAAGAGTTTACTCAAAGCCTCGCTACACATCAGTTTATTAATACATACTCATTTTGATGATGATGTTGTCTTCCTCAGTGATTTTTCCCTCAGTGAGCTTTTGAGTTTACTCTTATAACATTAATTTACTGTTGTGAAATGCTATTTTGTCTCATGACAGGGGTATCTTATATAATAATTTTGAAGATGTAAATTTCAGGTTACATTCTAATTTCTGTAGTTATTTATTTATTTAAATTACCCAATTTAATACTTTTTAACCCAAAATGCAATATATTTTTTTACCCACCTGTAGCATCTGTATACATAACTGCTTTAGTGTGTGAGTCAGGGAAATACAGCCCATAGCGGAAAAATAAAGAACGAACAAAAGGTAATTCCTCAAATTCTTGAAGAGTGATGGGGTTTTTGAGGAGTTGCCAGTCACCTTGCAAAGGGAAGAATTCATAAATAAACTCACGAGGATCTGTGAGGAAGTAATGGTCATCATATTCATACCTAAAAATATAAAAAGTAGTTGTTAAATAGCTAATTAAAATTAACAGAAGTTTTCAAATTAATGCAGATATTCTTTAACACAGTAGAATAGTAGAAGGTTTTAAATTTGAGCTAATAATTAGTCCCTTTACCAAGGCTATAACCATAAAATATGAACTTATTTTGGATAAGATCCTATAGTTTTTGTAGTATAAGGTTTTCCACTATAAAGCTCTAGAAATTGCTTTAACAATATAATTTTAATAATAATTATAACATTTTGAAATCACTATTAACTGAATGAAAAGAGATAGTATATTTGACTAGTTGTGCAGTACACACTCGAATTCACTCAGTGACAAGATTTTTTATGCATACTCTTTTTCTACAACTTGCTTCAAAGACAGAAAAGCACACCAAAAATTATAAGATTTTAATTGGGTAAAAATTATGATCTAGCAGTTTGTCGAATTTTTATATAAAGAAACGAATTGTAATTAAGTTTTTTTAATGTGATAAGAACTATTTGCAATTACACCTTCATTATGAGTCATCATATGTCAGGTGGTAGGCACTATAAATAGCATGTCTTTGATATTATAACCTGTCTACAAAAACCAATCAAACAGAATTCTAGTTGACACCTTAATAAAGAAAAACTACTAGAAAAAAGTGAAGATTTAAACTTTTAAGGTATGGGTTAGGCACTGACATTATTTGTTTCCATCTTCAACCTGAGTTTTTAATAACTAGTAACTAGTAACAAGTAATAGCTAGTAACATAATAACTAGTAACTTGTTATTAATAACCTGAGTTCAAAATTTTTCTTTAATAGCACTTATGTTTTGTATAAATGAGAATGATCATTTCACGAAAAGTATCCATTTCCTAACTCAGGCTGCAACTGACCTGTTATTTTTAAGAATAGGTTAGAAGAGAGAAGCTACATAGAACATTTTTAAAGAGTTTTGGATTAATGTTGAAAAAGTATGTGTATGTAAATTTTAATGTAATTAGACACTGAGCATGTCTATTGGGTGTTGTTTGAATGTAAATTGATTCTGTTCAGGAGTGTTAAACATTAAGTACCATATGTAAAAACTGATATCTACCTTAAGCTATCAGACTTCCCACTTTTTCCGCCACTCTTCGGAACTTCCTTAGCGTTGACTAAATGCCTTGCACCCCAATTGCACTGAACAAATCGCCATGCTCCAGCAACATACACTGCGTTCCATGAGTTACGGAAACGATTGTCTTCAAACCTAACTCCGGGCTGATAGCCAGCTGACTTAGAATACCCTTTGATAACCACACAGTGCAAACCTGCATAACTAAAGACACAATTATGGTTAGGATAAAATAATTTATCAATTAACTAGAAACAAATAATATATGCATAATGTATTTGAAATATCATAACATAGATGGTAATATGATTATTTAGGTCATGGAACTTATTTTAACATAAGGAATGGGTTGGCAAATATGAGACATGAAAAATTACTGTTTCCATAACTTATAAAATTAACAGTGCTTAATCTAACTCTAAACCAGGAAATATTGATGATTTCTACATGGGGGAAGTACACTTTTGACAGGGTGTATATAAAAATTCAGCTTCAATAAAATAACATACCCAAATCTACACATACACATTTTGTAACAACTTTGCTAAAATGAGCATTATATAAACACTTTATGTTTTATATAATATTAGTTCTAACCTGGCACAATTTACTGTGGCACATTGTGGTTGCATGGATGAGAAATGAGGAAAAATGAAGCATAAATTAATTAGAAGTTTAATTTAACAATTCTTCAGAGACTAAGGCAATATAGAGCTAATGCTATGTCATTTTTTGATCAAACTGTTGCCAGAAACAATGTGATAAGAAATGTTTCCCAGTTCCTCCTTTCAAACTATTAACCTGTCTAGTGCAGATTTTACTTTTTTTACAAGCAGCAGCAGAGCTTTGATTTCAAGGAACACAGACATAGTATGTGTATTGATAAAAGGTTTAAATCCTGTCAGTTGTTTTACATCCTTCCTTGTCTCCCAGATACTGGACAGACACTCTTTTTACCTTTGTTAGGAGTAGGTTTACTAAAGGTAAATTACTCTGCATGCTCAATGCCTTTTTCTAACTCTCATACTACAAAGTTGTATCTTTTTAGTTTAATCTTATAGGCTTTAAAACTATTTTTCATATTCTTTGTAGATTATAGCCAACCTGACCAGTAAAAAATTCTGTTCATTCTATTAGTAAATACAAGATACATAAATAAATGGAAATAATCTGATTTATTTCATCTTCCAGCTTATACCAAATTTTTAGAATTCACCTTATAAAGTTCAACAACCAGGCTTGTCACATGATTGCAGAGGAAGCATCCAGAGCTTGAAAATGTAAATTAGGATAAAGAATTAGTGAAATAATAACTTATTCAATGTGGCAATAGATTTTGTCCTCATATCCTGAAACTAAGCTAACTGATTCTCAAGTTCAGATTTGCTTAAAGACATGGCAAATTTTCTACAACATTTTTAAAGATATTAGTAACATAAATCATCATAAAATATTCATTATTTTTAATAAAAAATTAATAACTTAAAATCAAACTCTAAACAAAACTTCAATATTCCATTTTCATTTTATGTTAAAAAACCTTTTAATTATTTTTCACTACAAAAATAATAGTGTAATTAATTGATGTGTAATAATAATAATAGATTAATTAAATAATATTTTATTATAAGCCTGATGTGGAAAACTATAATTCGATAATTCCCAACAACTAACCTGCAAAGTCTTTTGAAAAGTACATGGTAACTTTCTGTCCCGTGTTTGATGCCTCTCAGCAGGCCCATTGGTGTGTCTCCTCGTAAGTTCTCATCAAACTGCATTGTATTTAAGTTTTTAACAGTAATCCACCGGAAAATTGTTCTGAAATTTTAATGAAATGTATAATTATTTTATATGTAATTCAACTACAATTGCCTTGGTCTTAATTGTATTTCAATTAAAATAAAAGTGAAAATGTCTTAAATTCTAAAAGTTTGTAATGATCTCATTTGCTGAGATGTAAGCACAGTGTGTGTCTAATACAAAGTGACAATCATTAACAATGTATAATTATAAAGAACAGCTCTGGGCCAAAAAACATTTGGTAGTACTAATATTACAATGTTGAATCTCTTTAGCTTAGTCCTACATAATATTTTTCATACTTTGAACATGATAGTCAACTGGACCAGTAAAAAATTCAGTTCATTTTATTAGTAAACACCACACACACACACACACACACACACACACACACACACACACACACACACACACACACACACACACACACACACACACACACACACACACACACACACACACACACACACACACACACACACACACACACACACACACACACACACACACACACACACACACACACACACACACACACACACACACACACACACACACACACACACACACACACACACACACACACACACACACACTTACACTTACACACACACACACACACACACTCATACACACACACATACACATGCATGTGCACACACATATACTCCCATACACACACACACACATACACATACATACACTCACACAAACATGTAGTTTTATATTTAAAAAAATAATAATAAAAAAAAGTGTATTGGGAAATTGTACGTAGAGCAACAGACTTATCTTTGACATTCTTATTAGTAACATGCGTTGTGCACTTGTTTACTTTAACATGATAACTATCAATTGAAACTGTATAAAAAAAGCAAATATGCATATTAGAAATAGTAACTATGCATATTAGTAACTATGCATAAAATGGTACAAAAAGTGGACAAAAATCAGCTTTAATGAGTTTAAGTAAACCTAAAACTAAAGTAATACTATGAAAATACTCAAAGTAGATACAAATTTACTTTCTAGAATTGTTTCTGTCTTCAAAGACGAAAACAAAAATCTTAACTTAATGTTAATAAAAATGTCTCCAACAAATTTATATAATTACCTTGCTTTTTCAATATCAGATCCACATCTCCCAACCAACTGTCGTACAAGATCTGTAAATGTCTTCTGGTCTTCTTGGGCTACCTGAAGTACAAAAAAAATATGTACTTAAAAGCAATGTAGAGAAAAATTCCACTAACTGTTGCCAACTTACTCAAGAGATATAGAATTATTTTAGAAGAAACGAGTGTTAAAAACTTTATTACTTCAATTAGTACACATTTTTTATTGTGTTCGTATACTTCTTTGTAAATTATCTATAAAGTCATTCATAAGTAAAACAAAGGCTGTTAGATGTAACAACATTTTCAAGAGGTTGGCATATAGATTAGCTTAAATTTTAGAATAATCTTTTAGAAACGTGTGGCAGAAATATTTGTTCAAAACTATTGAATTTTGAAAAATCTTCACAAAGATTTCTCAAACAATTTTAAATGAAACATTCAATTATTCAAAATTTTGCTTTACTTTAATACTATTTAAAACAAACATTGTACAAAGAAAAATTTAGTTTGACAGTAATACGATGAGTGTTTCACTTTCACACTCGTAAACAACTGTAATTCATTAACACACATGAATACGAACTAAATATATACACGTTCACCATTAACCCGTTGATCTATCCCTCACTCTACCGCACCTGTAGCAGCGCCCAACCTTGTTGTCAATAGGTTGATGTTCAAGCTGGGGTTCATCGACTTCAAGAAGGTTTCTTGCTCTCCTCTTTAGTTCTACAGGTAGCATAGTAAAATTAACCCTTTTGCTTAATTTAGGAACAATTAGATCCCAAGTAATGTTTGTAATAATATCACTTCTTGACAATGATGACCCTCCAGCTTTGTTAGCAATGTAAATTCTGGACACATTGATGGCTGCTATATTTTGAAAATAAAATAAATAGAACCATAGGCCATCGTTTTGTATTTCATACTACATCGTATTTGTCACACATTTATTCTAATACGCCAACTTCAATTTTTGTCTTGTTATATTATTTCAGGTTTCTGTAAATCCACTGAATCTTCATCAATCTTGTGGTTGTCATGCATTCATGCATCGTAGACAGAAGTACTACTGCCTTCTAAAGTTTGATGGAGTAAGATACGAGGGTTTCCTGTTCATCTGACAAACAATCACACATAAGTTCATAAAAAATACCTGCAAATGATAACCGGACATGCTTTGGTTCACTCATAACACAAAAGATCGCACGGACTACAGGCGTAACATTAGTCGTAAACAATTACAAAACGCACACACTTTGAGCGACAATCACCGACTCATGAGTAGGGTAGATGACAAACAACAGCTAATGACATAGGCTTCCTTCCACTAGTTTTAGGAGATGTGATGCAGCCTAAACTAAAACCTGGGCTGTAGCCCACTCGCCTACTTGAGGGTTAAATAGAATTAAGTGTGGAAAAGTTTTGAAAATGTTGAAGAGTACATTTAACATTTCTTAACCAAATTCTACTTAGTGAAGCTTTTGCTCCAAATTCAATGATTTTGAACAGATAAATAATAAATACACAAAAACCTCTTAAACACAAACTTTCTTTATTTTACCCTTATGTACATTTCAGTAACAAAGTAACCATCCTCAGAGGGATAACATACAAAGACTGTTACAGTCTTTGTATGTTATCCCTCTGAGGATGGTTACTTTGTAACTGAAATGTACATAAGGGTAAAATAAAGAAAGTTTGTGGTTAAGAGATTTTTGTGTATTTATTATTAAATTCAACCACAGTATATTCCTAATAAATAGTAAATAAAGAGAATACAAAATGTAACAAAGACTAAAGATTTCAGGATTAAAATGTCAGCTGATAATGTGGTTAAAAGGTTGCTTTGAGAATTTGATCATTTATTAACAATGGAAAACACTCAAATGGGAAAAAATTATGAAGAATGATTTAAAGCACAAAAATAACTGATAGCCTGTAACATCAAAATTGGAGAAAAGGAAAGATGCTATGAAACATAGTAAAAATGGAATGAAGTGCTAAGGGTTCATATAACACACTGGGAAAATTATGGTGATTATGTTCCAATATGTGAAGTAGATATTGATTGTAGGGTCTAAGGTTGTTGAGAAATAATTTTCCTATCATAAGCATTAAGTTTCTCAAGTTATATATAGCACACACACATTAAATCTAAGACATGAATGGACAATTACTCTTGTTTTCTTCCCCTTATCTTATTTCATGACCTATAATTATTATAATGTATAATTTGTTCTTGACTATAATTTCAATTAGCAAAGAGAACTGTGAGACTTTAAATGTTAAATTACTGACACTTGCAACAGAAAGTTAATTGCTTTGCGCAATGTAACACATAAGATTCAATTCATGACAGAATATAATTTCAGATGTTAGTCTTTTTGGAGTTCTACAATGCCAAATCTCACACAGTTCATGCATTTGTTTAAAAATATTCTCCATTATTCATTGCAATGGTTTCAAAGTATTGTTGTCAGAATCATCCTATTTCAATTAGTTGTTAACATAATGTCATTTTTTATTAATTGATTCCCTCTTCAAGTGATCTACTAGCTTATAAATAAAAAGACTTGTGAATATCTTGCACTTGCCTATAGTAGCACTTACTATTATAATTGTTGAGGACGCATTTTTGGGAGATGTGCCCCATTGTCAACTCAGACCTTACTAACTTCACAGTTTTTTGTAGATTAAGGTGGGGGTGGGATATTATGGTGGGGATGTAGGTGTTTTCATGAGTACTGGGGGGGGGGGGTTGATGTCAAAAAGTGTATGTGAGTTATAATGTAATTGAGTTTTGAGTATGTGTGTAGGATGTAGTTTGAAATTTTATATCTCATACTCTTCGGTTGTGTATCATTGGTTATTTCTGTTTTGTTTGAGAAGAATTTGTAGGCTAGATATTATGTTTGTGTAGTTATGGTTTGTGGATATGAGATGTTTGGCAAAGTTTGATTGGGTGCTTTTGTTTGTAATTGCTTTTATGTGTTCTTGTTAGTGTGTGTAAAATGACCTCCCTATTTGGCCTATGTAAAAACTAGGACATGAACTGCAAGTTAGTTTGCACAACAATGATTGACAAACTATACAAACCCCTAAATAATAAACTCAATAACCCAAATACAAATACGCAACACGAATAACCCATAAAATACTACAAATACTACCCATAAAACCCAGATCATCCTAAACCCATAAACTAACCAACATACTTCGTAAATAGAATTACAGAATAGCCTACTCCACACACAACACTCTCAACAAACAATTAAAACTCAACAACATAAACAATGACAACCAATGACACAACAACTTCACTGGTGTATACAAACTAACTTGCAATTAGTGCCCCAGTATTTACATAGGCCAGACAGGGAGGTCATTCTACACATGCTAATAAGAACATTTAATAGCACTCACAAACAAAAACACAAACAAATTAAACTTCGCCAACATCTCATATCCACAAATCAAAACTACACAAACATAACAATTTTCTCAAACCTACAAATTCCTCACAAAGAAAACAGAAATAACTAGCGATACACAACTGAACAATCAGAGATATACAAACATTTTAAACTACACCCTGCACACATACTCAACACCCAACTACATTATAACTCATATACGCTTTTTGACATCATAAACCCCAATACTCACCAAAACGCCTACACCCCCACCCTACTATCCTCCCCCCCTTAACCTACATGAGGTCAGTTCTGGTCTGAGTTGACAATGAAACACATCTCCCGAATCTGCCGTGTTTAACAATTATAAAAGTAAGTGCTACTATAATCAGTGTAACATATTTATAAGTGTTTTTAGTTATATTACATATTTTTTGTACAGCTTAGAGCGTGTTTAACTGTCTAAAGTTAAAAGTGTATAATGTTTGAATAATATGATTAAATACTTACACTTGATTAAAAATATTTGTACCCTTTTTGTTTTGAGTTAAAAACAGTAGTTTTAGTTAAAAACTAGTAGCTCACTTGAAGATCAAACCAATTATTATAAATTACAGTAGTGACTAGTAGTGTAATATTTACTAAATGAAAGGCTGCCATAAAATACACAATATATTAATTTGTATGAAAGCAAACCAGAAAAAAATACATAACTCAGACAAAATTATTTGATGAGACAGTAAATATACCAAAAATGTTTCTAAATGTATCACATATAAAAAACCGATAAAATGATAAAAATCGAGCACAAAATAAAAAATTAGAAGAACATTATTTTAAAGCTGCGAATTTTAAATGAAATATTATTTTATACAGCTAGTGACATCTAAACTAAGAAAAATTCCTGAATAATAAATATCTATAATTGTCAATTTCTTATGTATTATTAAATACATACATTTTAGTTGATGATTCATGTTAGTAATGCAAGTCTAGCTCACTTACTGAGATTGCTATTTGGTCAACATGAGCAAACTCCAGAGGGTCGTTGTATATCTGGAATTTGGATATCGCTGGAGGGGCTGGTATAGGGGCTTGACTTGGATAAGGTAGCAATGTATCTTCAGCGTAACCTTCTCCTTCATCTAGGTATAATGACTCTGCCATCATGTATTCACTGCGTTTTTCATTGATGAGCTCCAGCATCTCTCTACTCTGTTTCTCTACCAGAGCCGCTGTCGCTGCTCTGAAAAATAAAAAATGATTGTTTTATAGTCAAGAAATTTAAAATGAATACAATAATTTTCTTTGCTTAAATTTTCAAGTATACAGACATTTTGAAATTTTAAAATTTAGTCTCAGCAATATTTTAAGGAGGATAATCTTATAACTATATCTTTAACTTTTTATTACACAGTTTAAAATCAACTATTTTTTACCAAGAAAAAGGTAACATTTCAATGACTAGTTTGCTGTTCTCTTCAGGCCAATTCGTAGCACCTGTAATGTGTCGAGCATTATCTGCCAGTTTATCATATCTCTGGACTTTTATGTAAAAATTTAACTTCCTAATTGTTATCTGAAGCAGAATATTGGGAAATTGAAAGACAGTACCTAAATCTGTTTCGGTGTTTTTCAAGTTTTGATAATAATTTCAACTGAGCACTCATTAACTATTTAGTAAAAAAGTATTTTTAGTAAAATATATTCTGTTTCAGATAACAATGGTGTAGTTTTTTTTATTTATAGGATTACAGGAACTTTTTATACAGTCGGAACCTGATACACAAAAATACAGGTTTTACATATGTACCTGGAGGAACCAAAAACTAGCTGTTGAAAAGTTGTTGGTTTGCTGAAATAAATTTGTAAGTCTATACTTAAATACACTTATTTTTGTAATTTAATATTTGTTTGTTTTGTGTAGGCTCTGGTATTTGTCATGATTATTCAAAAATCTCTTTGAGCATTATATAACATCAAAGTATATGTCACTTAGAGTTTTTAGTTAGTATTAAATCCAGTTGAGTCTAAATGGAGCCAGGCTGTTCGTACCTAATCTTTCATGTATTACTGCAATTACTGCTTAACCGTTCAGTGCATTTTGTAATGGGGAAGCCAAGTGCAACCAACTGAAGAAAAATAGTAACAAGTTTCAAGATTTTGGTCTAGTGAGATAATTAAAAGTCCCCAAGTATGTTTTTATATCGTATCTCTGTTTCCTGTCACAAGTATAACAGATGCAAATGTAAGAATATTAATAAACAAAAACTAAACCCTAGTATATTCTCTATGCATTTTCTACATGTCTAACCTAGTCTTGGTTTTAATATTTTGTTCTGCCTGAATTACGGTAATTTTCAAATTACATTCTCAATGAAACAGGGAATGCAACAGTAAATTCTTCTGACAAAGGATTTTAAAGATAATTGCTTAAGATGTCACACTTTGTGGAAAACTGCATTTGACAAGGCCACTATGATTGGGGCTGTCATTGTTGTCATAGTGAAAGTTTCATACATTAGAAAACAGAGATTAGTTTCTCTTTTTAAGGAATTGGAAGATATTTAACAGACTGTAATATTATGCTCTTAAGAAAGAAATATCGTGTATTCTGGCGCTTGAAATGGCCACAGCTGCTCAAAATACATTCAGTGATTTACAAAATACATCAACAGCTAGAAGTATTTGAAGTATTATTTACTATAGATGTTACTATGATCTAACACATAAACAATTTTTACTTAGTCATCCTGTCCGCGACTCAACATATCACAAATATTTCTATGATACTTGTTAAAATTTCACAGAAAATATTTTGTATTTAGCCATCCTGTCCAGGACTCAACATATCACAAATGTTTCTATGATACTTGTTAAAATTTCACAGAAAATATTTTGTATTTAGTCATCCTGTCCAGGACTCAACATATCACAAATGTTTCTATGATACTTGTTAAAATTTCACAGAAAATATTTTGTTTTTTTTTTCACTATTGCCTTTATCTTCCATCTCTGGACCCAGCTCTTGTACTAATTTATTAAGTAATGTTTAACTTAACTTTTAAAAGTTAAAGGTCCACTTTAAAGTTGAAGTCTTTAACTTGTGAAATTTCAACATTCATTGTTCACACATATTTGGTCATTCTTCTGATAACCAATGGTATTTGACATTTACTTGCATCATATAGTGCATGTAGGCCTATTTTGGTAAAAGTAGTTAAACCTGTGAATTTATCGAATTATCGGTGATCATCACTTTTACTAGTTAGTCTATAAAATCCTTAACTCGTAATGGGAAATGTAGTAAATTCCAATTATTTTACGATCTTTGTGAAATCTTATAAAGAGCACAAAATTATACGTCGATATAATCACGGCCGTCACGTAATTGCCCCGGGCGCCACGCGAAACAAAAAAATATGAAAAGTTAGATCTACATAACCTTTTTTTACAAGTTAAGTATAATTTAATATACATATTACGGGGCACAAATCACAGACACAACCCTCCGCTCAATTTAGTTAACTAGCGGCCCAATTATCAAGACGTCCCAAAATCGTTCATTATGTGTTTAACCTCTTTATGTTTACATGTATTTAACAGTGTCGGGTCAGGTTGCTTGTATTTGTTTCAATCCTTATTGATAAGTGTAATGTTTTATGAATGAATCTGAGATTTGTCAAATGACGAAATATTGCCTCGGGCGCCAACAAACCATACGACGGCCCTAATTACATTATAGCTAGGTTACAATGTAGCTAAAATGTATTCAGTTAGGATGGATGTTTTTAAATGAAGTTTACATGTACATTTAAACTTTGTATAACTAAATTTATCCTAACCAAATAAATTGTAGCTATATTGAACGAATTTAAAAGATGTTATGGACTTGTATTACATTTTACAAAACGAGTTTGGAATTTTATAAAATCACCGGTGAATGTGATAGATGTATTTAAAAATTTGTCACATTTAACATGTTTAATGATGATTAATAATCACCGGTACTTCTGGTGGGATACAATCACCATTTACCGTAACCAATAGGCGGTTTTACATTTAATGCCTCCAGCAATGTACCTTGTTCCACTTCTTTTTGTAAAAAGCGATGTTTACTAAATCTGGCAAAAACACATTGGAAAGTCGTTCATTATGAGTATGATTTAAAAATAATTTCTCAAGGGCATTTTCTTTCCAATAAAATTAAGGAATAAATACGAAGGTTGATTTATAAGACTGGAACGGTCTTTGGACTTTCACAGAGTATTCATTTACAATTATCATTTACTCTGATTAGATCGTAACGTTTTTCAGCGTTAACTTTTCCCAATAATTTTTTTGTAAATATTTCATTTAATGTTTATTATTTATTTCTTTTATTATTCATAAAAACGAATAATTTTATTACCTTATGTTAACAAGTTTAAAAGTTCTCATATAAATAACATTACGTAAAAACAATAGTGTAAAAGAGTAGAGATAGTTGCGTTTGCGGTCCTACGACCACATTCTTGGTTCCTGGCACTGCAAGTTCAACTTTGTTTCCCCTATCGCGTGTAAGCAGTGACAGCCTGCTAGACGTCGTAGCTCTGTAGTAACAGCTTGATCTTTGTGCTTTAAGGGTGCCGAATTCCAACATGAGATTATTTTGCCATCAAGAGTTGATGAAACATCTTCAATATTGACTCCAAAGTTTAAAAAGGGATAGAATTTTGTGTTATTTTAAAATCACTATATATGTTTTTTTTTTAAATTGATATTTTATTTCAAATTTAACTTGTTATTCTTTAATTATTCGTAAAAAATTACTTTCGTCTAATTTTTCCAAAAGTTTTTCCACTAAAGGGGATGTTTTCAAAGATTTTGCAAAGGTTTTCATAACTTGAAAACTTCACGTGATAAAGTTAAGATGAACTTTCCAAATTTCCCTCAAATTAACTAATTTTGTCACTTTATCTTCGAATATCAAATAAACAATAATTTACGTTAGTTGAGTAACATTTTTATTAAATTAATTTTAAAGTTATTTAGGAACTTTATATTTTTAATTAATTTAAAGATAATTAGGCGACTTTATCGATCTAACTAACTAGTATTGCAATTGAACATAGAAAAATGTTTTTGCGAAAGTTTCAGATTTTAATATCAAGTAGAAAACAAATTTAATATCAAGTAGGTTTTTAAACTTGATGTTCGCCATTTCTACAGCATGTAGAGGCTAACTGCGAAAGTCAGCGCACGAATTGGATAAACAACACAGAGTTTTATAATTAAGATACATTTTTCATATAACTATTACTAATTATTATCACTAAATAAAACTTAAATGTTCTAAAGAATTGAATTTTTTTCATAAGGGCTAGGAGCGAGTAAATAAATAAAAAAAAGCGCAAGGAATGTATTAATTTTAAATATAAAATCTAATATTCGCGGAAAATGGTCATTAGTTTTTAGGTAGGGACATACGTTTGTTGAATATGGATTAAACCATGCTCTTCCGCATTACAGAGTGCAACACAGATTAACTACGTATCCTCAGTCGAGACATCAGTAGGTTAAAAAACCGGTTTTTATGATTCAGTCTACTTGTAACATGAAATGTAAAAACACTTGTAACAATATTTTTAGAATACAAGTAGGGTAACATTTATTGTTATTATTCTTGATTAATTCGTTTGATTAATTTCCGCACATTAAACAGGGAGTTAGATATCTTTACTAATATTATGTTCCATGTAACCTTATATTTCACCCCAAATATTATATTTAGGACGCAGAAAATATTTAGGTAAATGACATTAGTCTTACCTTCTGTATTCCAACTGACCAAAATAGTCACACTTGGTGGTCCTGTTTACAAAGCGGTAAAGCACACTCTGACGGTGAAAGTGATAATTACGACCTTTGCACAAATGAAAAAGGAAAGTATTTAATTACATAACAATAGAATTTCAGAAACCATGTGTCTAACTGTTAGAGAAAGTTGTCATAAATCATTTTCCAGTGTTTGGGCAATCAGGGACCTCCTGAGCTCTACACATCCACGTAGCCTGGAGCTTGAACATTTTTAAAAGTAAACTAACAATCAACGCTTATTGCATGGCTATCATATAGCTCATAACTAACGTTTGGCTAAAAAATTTAATTTTCACCGTATTTTTAACAAAAAAACTCACATTGTAATTATTTATTGTCCACCGCTGTAGGTTCAGCTCTTCAGGTAATGGCGTATTTCAGAGTTTCTCCACTACTAGCCGTTCTACCGACATTATGTTCATGTCATTCTACTCCGATATTAGAAGTCATTGATTTGTTCATATCGTCACTTACTTATTAAACATATGAATATTTCAAATAAAAGTATAGGTTTAATTCATAAGATAATAGTACGTTTAAGTCAACGTCATTTTACTAAGTCGAAATTCCTAAGACAAAAACACATGTTTCTAGTACAAACTCTCGTAAGCATTGTGTAAATATACACCGCGACATAGTGTCATAAAAAGGAAGTAAGATTGAAAATCATAACACACATATGCATAATTATATTCCTAAGATAGAAATATGTCTATCCGATACAACCTCAAATAAGGATAATGCTATCGTGTAGTAGTGATGTAGAAAGGAAGGTGGTGGTGTAAGATTGAGAATCATAACACACATATGCATAATTGTATTCCTAAGATAGAAATATGGCTATCCGATACAACCTCAAATAAGGATAATGCTATCGTGTCGTAGTGATGTAGAAAGGAAGGTGGTGGTGTAAGATTGAGAATCATAACACACATATGCATAATTGTATTCCTAAGATAGAAATATGGCTATCCGATACAACCTCAAATAAGGATAATGCTATCGTGTCGTAGTGATGTAGAAAGGAAGGTGGTGGTGTAAGATTGAGAATCATAACACACATATGCATAATTGTATTCCTAAGATAGAAATATGGCTATCCGATACAACCTCAAATAAGGATAATGCTATCGTGTCGTATTGATGTAGAAAGGAAGGTGGTGGTGTAAGATTGAGAATCATAACACACATATGCATAATTGTATTCCTAAGATAGAAATATGGCTATCCGATACAACCTCAAATAAGGATAATGCTATCGTGTCGTAGTGATGTAGAAAGGAAGGTGGTGGTGTAAGATTGAGAATCATAACACACATATGCATAATTGTATTCCTAAGATAGGAATATGGCTATCCGATACAACCTCAAATAAGGATAATGCTATCGTGTCGTAGTGATGTAGAAAAGAAGATGATGGCTTAAGATGGACACAAGAAACCTCACTTATCTGGGAAGTGGAAGAAAATCAAGAGGCATATGTGCAAAATGTATTCATAAAATAAAAAGACGTCTATCAGATACAACCTCATGTATGGATAATCCTATCGGGGTATGGGGAACGTAACTAAAGATAACACGTTAAAGGATTTTAAGATATAAAAGCACACTTCAAATTTTCATATTTATAAACTATGTTTCTATAAAAACATGGTGAGTCTATACTTCCATATTGGGTGAGCCATCCCTTATTACAGCGATTCTATCATGGAGATAAGTCCACATCGACGCTCTTCAGAAGGATTCTTCTCAAACATACGGCCATTAACGAAAATGGGCTTCTTCCAAACGAAGTTAAGTACATTGAAGTAATTTATTGAAATATTATATAAGCATATTTAAACACTCTCAGTTTACTGTCAACTCGTTTTTATTAATACTATCTTTAAAAACTTTAATATTCCAACTGATTATGAACCTTTGATTTACATAAAATGTGTTATAAAACTGCCAGTATAAAATAATGTAAAGAACTAAACTTTGTTATTCTTCTGGGGAGGAGTTAACTCAAAAACCCTTTGCCCCGCCCCTGAACTGCAGATCTTCGTTTATTTGAATTTCTTTTAGCGTGTTTATTGACTGATGGAAAATAGCTTTCTATAAATTTTTCTTTACCTCGTTACTTTGTAAAGCCTAGTAATATTATTTTTGTCTAATAAATCTTAGTGTAAACATCTGATAAAGTAACGCGCTAAGTGAAATTATTATACGATTACTGCCAACGAAGGGTTCTTGGCCAATGACAAAGTGATAAATATTTAATTTCGTTACTAGCGATTTCAGATTTGAATAATGCATGCACTTATAATAAAATTGGTCACAGGGTAAGGTGGGATGAACGTCCTACTGGACGAATTGTCTCCTACATTAATGTATAACTAATGAGGTCGGCAACACTACAGCACGTAGGTTGTATACACACACACACACACACACTTCAGTTGGTAACAGCTCGGATATTTTTTATCAATAATCGGTAAATCAAACCTGCAGAATCGCTTTCAAAAAATATTTTGATGTGAAATGCATATCGATTTACAACATGGAAATTCTAGTTTTTTAAAATTGTATAAAATGACTAAGCTGGCAGACGCCCTCATGCTATGTCATCACTGACAACGAAAAGTACTTCTATAGTGAAGTGACTTTGGCCACATGATCCTTGATTATCCTTCCTACAAATATCAGCGTTTTTTCTACTTCTTTATATACTTATCCTTCAAAGGGGCGAAAGCTTAGAAACCTTTTTATGGCTAAGATAGAGATCATAAATTGAGGTCTACTTCACAATTTCTACCACGCATTCAGGAGCCGTGTCTTATATTCTTGCTATATTCCGGAAGACCTCAACTATATTACATTATAAACAGTTTTTCGAGCAAAGTACGGTAACGAAGTCGCACTATGGTCCTAACAGTAGCTATCTGCTCTTGTAAAATGCACTTTGTAAAAATGCAAAATTTACATAACGAAGCCACTACAACACTTCGTGTTGTGTCAATGTTTGGTTAATCTTCTACTACTATTGAGTGCTACCTCTGTCATCGTCTGATAGGTTAGGTTAGGTTAGGTTAGGTTAGGTTAGGTTAGGATAGGTTAGGTTAGGTTAGGTTAGGTTAGGTTAGGATAGGTTAGGTTAGGTCAGGTCAGGATAGGTTAGGTTAGGTTAGGTTAGATTAGGTTAGGTTAGGTTAGGTCGGGTAGGTTAGGTTAGGTTAGGTTAGGATAGGTTAGGTTAGGTTAGGTTAGGTTAAACCATGGACAGAAGAACCCAGCTCCATAGAATATACTAATAACAACGACAATAAATATACGAGAGGAGCAATACTAAAAACATAGTGTTCAAGATTCCGACCACTCAAGCTGTACGTCCCAACTATGCGTTCTGTGATCCTGGAAATGTTTTGTCCAAGTGGATGTAAATGTTTTTTCCAGTCTCTTTACTCAACTTAGTTGAATTAAACAAATTGGATTTTGATAGTTATTGCGTCAATCCTTTTTTTATATATGAAGGATATTCAATGATTAAATTGACATATTGATGTGGAAATGAAACAGTTTGTAGAACAAGGTTGGTACCTTATGAATTTAGATTGGCACTACTGGAATCAGCTGAGAAGTGAGAACAGTTGCAGAGAAATTACATAACCTCAAAATTACATTTAATGATATCGCGTTTATATTAAGTCTCATTTAATAATATCTCATTTGCTCACTCTTATATTTAACAATATCTTTAACAAAACTACGCTCAACGATTCGTTTCAGTGAGGGGAAAACTGTGGAAATTTGTTCAAAAGAGTTACAGAAATTCAGAACTTAAGCATCAACAGACTTGATTATTTAGGCTATCAGTGTAGAATAGACAGGGTCTAATACTCAAAACATGCTGATACGCAAAGTAATATGAAAATGTTGGGAATCTCAGATAAAATTGGCATGATTTTGCTACACAACAATGCTCGCCATAACAATACCCAACTGATCCGAAAAGAATTTTAGCAGGTAATATAAGAAAAAAAAATTAAAGGCCTCTCATATTTGGAACGACAAAGAAAAATCATAGTTACTTTTATTAAGTAATTACAATGAATATAAATAGGTATATAGATATGACAGTATCACAATCTCAAGTGGCAAAATACAAACCGAATTTTCTCGAACATTTCTTGCAATTTTCCATTTCCCTTAATTAATGAATTCGTATTTTTAAAAAAAACTGTAATAACACGTCATGCACTAAGGGTTTTAAAAAATCTATTTGAACTAGATTGGATGAATAAAAAGTAATTTTATCAACGATTGAAAATGTTAACAATACATATGAATATATACGTAGAGAGAGTGTGGACTAATAGTATTGGGAGGCACTACCTCTTCCTTTGTACCGGATATTGCACCCTCTAATTTTCTATTGTTTGGTCCACTCAAGAAGGCATGGAAAAACGTTCGCCAGCAACAATAACGTTGAATAATTTGAAGGGAAGTTAAAACAACAAGACAAAGTTTCTTTGCACCACTTACAAATAACTAATTCATCGTAGGGACGAGGATATTAATATTGGTGGAAGTTATGTTAAATCAAAACGAAAAGTAATATAAGTATCTTTTTATAAATTACACAGTTTTTAGACATTTATTGTCTCCTAAATTATTGAAAGTCCTTTATAAATTTCTTTATATTATTATAACAACAGAACAAAATGATGATTATTGTGGAAACGATCTTTTCGGGCAATAATAGTTTTAACAATAATTATTTAGAAAATGTTTTAGCCGGAAGATACAAGATAAAACGCTTGAAGGAAACGTTTAAGTTACAACAGAGAAATTACTTACATTTATTTTACAAAAATCAAATATTTTTACAAATAAAAATGCTAAGGTCATACATTATTGGAATGATATGTAACAGTTTAAAACGTATTCTTACTAAAGTAGGGTTTAACTTGTTTTTAAAGTTCGTAACCTATTTTGAAGACAGTCTATTGGAAATTTTGATTCGAAATGCTCTGATTGGTAGATGAAAAACTAAGAGATGATAGAGAATAGTTTATCAGGGCAGTTAAGGGAGGGACGATCACTTTAAGGAAAACCTCCATGTTTGCCATCGATATTAGCATTGACTAAATCTATAGATGTGTGAAAGTAATCGAATGCCAATAATCGATGTTTTCTCCTATTTAATTAAAATTTACATAAAACTAATAATTTATGACAGCATTACGTCGATGTTTTATGAGTACAAATACGTAAAACGGATTTAAATTTTCGACGTTCAATGTGGGTGGAAATTAGTTAAACGACACAATAATACGAGTGTGAAAACGAACTAGGAATTTTAATTGAAACTCATGACAAAATAATATAATCGTCAATATTTGAGTACAAAACTAAAATTATATAACTACACCAGAATTATAAAGAAATTCTAAATGAAGTGAATTTCCCTCAGTTGAAAAATATAAGGAAAATTATATACAATACATACAGGAAAAATGTTGTTATGATCTACGACCGATGGGAAATAAACGAGATCGAGCTAAAAATATTTGAAAACATCGATTATTGGTGCTCATTCCTATTTTCTACGGCATTATAAACAACTCTTAATAAAACCAAAATTGGTTTAATAAAACCAAATAGTATTTTTTCAAACCTTCTTTAATTAATCGCCGAGAAGTAACGGATATGGAGATTAAATAAGAAAAGTTACAAGCATCGTGTTCAGAAAAGCATCTATGTGAAGAAGAAAGTTTGTTAAATAAAAGAATAAATAGATATTTCCGCGCAATTAAATATTCTTGAGAGATAAGATTGTTGCAGAACCTTGAAGAACCATTGTTGCAGAACTACATCATTATCGTTAGAGGCCTGTCCACACAGATATCACCTTCGATCCATCTGAATTCGCAGATATATCTAGAAAGTCAATTCAAACACGGTTCGAAAAAAGGAAACAATAATTGAGGAATCTTTAATTTGGTCTCTTTTGAAAATGTCTATTAAGTGGACACCATTTCCTAATTAAGTGTAATACGGGGTAAAACTTATTACATTAAGATTAATAATAATTTATTTTTATGCAATTGACAAGATTTAGGAGAAAAGAATGGAGCTACTTTTTTCGGGCCTTGCGGCATTATATGAACGTAATTTGGTCAAAGGCTCCAGGTTTGACCCTTGGTACTAATTTCCATAACACAAATCGTTTTTGAGGGCAGAAAAATCACATTCCTTCCTGCTGGCGTGGATTTGACCTTTGGCCTAGTTAAGCAATCTACTCACTTGACCACAGCCGTCTAAATCAAGGTTTGGCCCTATACGTTATATATATATATATATATATATATATATATATATATATAATATATATATATATTATAATGTATATAAAATATACGTTATATATATATATATATATATATATATATATATAACGTATAGGGCCAAACCTTGATTTAGACGGCTGTGGTCAAGTGAGTAGATTGCTTAACTAGGCCAAAGGTCAAATCCACGCCAGCAGGAAGGATATATATATATATATATATATATATATATATATATATATATATATATATATTATATTAAGAAAGTGTGTGTGAGAGAGAGAGATGTAGATAGATAAATAGTATACAATAGTCTCGAAATTTTGAGTCCCGATTTTTCGAGCTTCCGTTAAGTTCGAGCCTTATTTCTATTTCATACTATTTCATCTATTAGAAAGGACACTCAAATTATTTACTGTTAGACATTGCACGGTCGCCCTTAGATGAGATCAACTGTGCTCTGATGATATCTGTGCTCTATTTCTATCCGCAAATGTTACGAGTCTAATCCAGCTGAAAGATCAGGGTGTTCTGGATGTATGGAGAAAATACAGACGTTACCTTTTACAATCTCTCTTGGAAGCGACTGGAAGAGAAGAAAATATTCAATGCCTTCTAAAAAAATACACTTAATGAAGTTATGTACTGTATAGCCGAATCATGGAACGAAATATAAAAGAAGAAACTTTGAGTAAGTCGTGGAATAAAGTCTTGAGTCATAATAAAACTGTTGATCCAGGAAAAGAAACCGGTTCGACATTTGTTATCGAAAAACGTCCAGGTTGTAATACGGACGTACGTGAATGGATGCGTAGCCTAAGGATAAAGTAAGTAACGATAACCCATGTAACGACTATTGAAATGGTGCAAGAAACTACTAAAGGCAGTGATGACGAGAATAAAGATGGTGGTTCGACCGAGACAGTACAAGAAGGGAAGATTAGTCACGGTGAAGGAACGCCCGCCATGGAAACTGCACTGCGTTATATTGAACAATAAACACCACGTCAACAGGTGTGCTTCTGCTAAGACGTTAGCACGAACAACGTAGCACGAAAACTGTCTGATATGCAGACGCAGAAGACACTTTATAACTTTTTCCAAAAATGTAGCAACTGTGATGAACAATGTATTCCAAAGCAATATTGAATTAACGTAAGTACTGTAATATAAAAGTATTTTGAGCTTTCGTAATTGTAGTATTAGAGTTCATTAGAACGTTTGTTTCTGTCATGCACCGGAACGTATTTTCGTGTAGTCCGAGGGGATCCTGGTTCCATCTACCTCAAATTAGCGAGACTCTTCTGTACTTCAAAAGTTAATTTTTTCACTACTTTTCTATGTTGTTACCAAAATGTTATTGGCAAAATTATCCTAACTCTCTTTAACTAATATTATATATTTCCTAAAGGGAGTTACGATTGTAATTAAATAAAAGCATACTTAGTAAGTGAAACATAATATTAAGAAATTTATTAATAGTTTTTGCACTGATTTAACATATTATCCATAATATAGCCTTTGTTAACTGATAACTAACAATTATAAAAGCAAACGGGTAACTAACAATAAAAACGAACGAGTCGAGGCAGAACTATTTCCACAACAAAGTAGAGTGAATTTCATTACTTCAACCGGAAGAGGGTCAGAGTTGAAGTACCTCTGCAACCAGTCCACTTCCAGTAAGTCGTCATACGCTGATGTCAACAACTCGGTTGAAACTAGTTTATCTCTGCTGGAATCTCTTCTCACTGTTCACTCAACATCGCCGCGCAGTTTTCTCTCACGGTTACAGCCCGTCGCGTTAAATAACCAACGGGTGGGGATCGTTGTTTAACTAAAAGAGCTTCTTATGACCAAAATCTATTGACCTGCGCTAAAGATCTGTATTCAAGCTTGCCACTTTTATTACAAATGTGTCGGCTTACGAATCAGGCATATTGTCACGACTGTCGTGACACTAGTGTCACTACTCTTATTGCCCCCTTATATTCTAGCTGAATCAGAAGAGTTAGTGCCACCACAACGCTGTCGTAATAGTGGTGTCACGATACTGCACTCAACGTCTTCCCTCGGTGAATCACGAGAATATAATATAGTGACTCCGCCACGGTGTCGGGTCAGAAGCGTCACGGTACTATTCCCAACAACCTACCTCGGTAAATCACAAAAACAGTTAGTACCACCACAGAGTTGTCGTAATAGTGGTGTCACGATACTCCACTCAACGTCTTCCCTCGGTGAATCACGAGAATATAATATAGTGACTCCGCCACGGTGTCGGGTCAGAAGCGTCACGGTACTATTGCCAACAACCTACCTCGGTAAATCACAAGAACAGTTAGTACCACCACAGAGTTGTCGTAATAGTGGTGTCACGATACTGCACCCAACGTCCTCCCTCGGTGAATCACGAGAATATAATATAGTGACTCCGCCACGGTGTCGGGTCAGAAGCGTCACGGTACTATTCCCAACAACCTACCTCGGTAAATCACAAAAACAGTTAGTACCACCACAGAGTTGTCGTAATAGTGGTGTCACGATACTCCACTCAACGTCTTCCCTCGGTGAATCACGAGAATATAATATAGTGACTCCGCCACGGTGTCGGGTCAGAAGCGTCACGGTACTATTGCCAACAACCTACCTCGGTAAATCACAAGAACAGTTAGTACCACCACAGAGTTGTCGTAATAGTGGTGTCACGATACTGCACCCAACGTCCTCCCTCGGTGAATCACGAGAATATAATATAGTGACTCCGCCACGGTGTCGGGTCAGAAGCGTCACGGTACTATTCCCAACAACCTACCTCGGTAAATCACAAGAACAGTTAGTACCACCACAGAGTTGTCGTAATAGTGGTGTCACGATACTGCACCCAACGTCCTCCCTCAGTGAATCACGAGAATATAATATAGTGACTCCGCCACGGTGTCGGGTCAGAAGCGTCACGGTACTATTGCCAACAACCTACCTCGGTAAATCACAAGAACAGTTAGTACCACCACAGAGTTGTCGTAATAGTGGTGTCACGATACTCCACTCAACGTCTTCCCTCGGTGAATCACGAGAATATAATATAGTGACTCCGCCACGGTGTCGGGTCAGAAGCGTCACGGTACTATTCCCAACAACCTACCTCGGTAAATCACAAGAACAGTTAGTACCACCACAGAGTTGTCGTAATAGTGGTGTCACGATACTGCACCCAACGTCCTCCCTCAGTGAATCACGAGAATATAATATAGTGACTCCGCCACGGTGTCGGGTCAGAAGCGTCACGGTACTATTGCCAACAACCTACCTCGGTAAATCACAAGAACAGTTAGTACCACCACAGAGTTGTCGTAATAGTGGTGTCACGATACTGCACCCAACGTCCTCCCTCGGTGAATCACGAGAACATAATATAGAGACCCCACCGAGGTCATAATATAGGGTCAGAGGTGTCACGATACTACACCAAACATCCACCCCAGAGGAATCACGAGAACTATAGTGACTCCACCACACTGTTGTGAAAGGCCACACTATTTCTTTGGCTGGAAGGTCGGAAACAGAATCAATTTTCCTCACGACTCATTTATTCACAACTTTATTACTGTTTTTTCATCACATTGTTCTAATACGAAGTATTAGCTTCGTTTTTTTTTGTTAAACTTTATACCTTGTGCTATTTACTGTAACTGTAAATGCACCGAGTGTAACAACTGCACGTGTTACATTTACAATAACTGCTAACTGACAGTGATTATAACAGTGAACCAAGTTCAATGGTTTCAGTCGTGAACTATGAGTCAAGACACGCAAAAGAGTAGCGCGCTATATGATTGTTCCGCCAGACGAAATGCTGCTAGTTCTGCCTGAGAAATGGAGTACATGCGGAACGAGTTGGTGCATGACCTTGAAAGTGGAAGTGAAAGCCGTTACAGTAGAAGAGCAGGGAGCGTGAAACGTGAGAGGCTTTCCTCATAATCGTAAAGCGTCTTAACAATATCACTCAGCCTAACCGCATATTTTTAAAATAGGCCTACGCATCAGTATTACGACAAATATTTGTTAGAAAAGTATTTCCCGCTGTAGATTTCTTTGCTCCTATTCATCTCTCCTTACATATTCGAGCTCCCTTCCCACTCATCTACTCTCCGTCCCCCAAGTCCTGTGTTTGTTTGGGGATACAACAAGAGCAAAAATAATTACTAATTGCAAGAATAGAAACTATTTCAAATAATATTCTAGTAGAAATTCAGAGTATTGTGCAAGAAGAAGTGATGTAACAGAACAAGTGTGAAGGTTGATATACATTGTAATAACTGCAAGTATTAGCAAAACACCGAAAATGAACAATTTAGGACAAACAATATGTTATTATACTCTACGTTTCTGATACGAGGCATAAAAATAAGTTATGCTTAGTAGATGATTCGTTTTTTCTAGCGGTGTCACTTCTCTGCAGTTTACGAGTTTTAGTTGATCTTCTCCTACCCTATATCAAAACTATCATGTATGTCTTTCTTCTGACCATACAGATAGGACATAGTCGGAGTACATTGGGTCAGAAAACAAACAGTTTTTACAGATGCAGGCCATTCGAAACATGTGACGGCATCGCTAGTGTAGTGAAGATACTTGTGCTCAGCACATTTGCAAGGAAAAGCTTTAATAGATAAAGGACTCTTGTCTTTCTCGATCTCGTCTATTATAACCAAGTGACCGCATCCAGACGAATGATTCCTATATTTAAGGTCACCAACGCCATTAGAATAAGTATCCGAGTCTTTTGTGTGCCTATATTTTACTTCATTTTTTCGGATAATGATATTTAATGTACCTGAAACATGTGTTTTGTTTGAAGTTGAAGACAGAACATAATTGCCTTGACCCCACCCTCTATTTCTCTGCTCTATAGTCAATGGTTTGCCGCATTTTACAAGAGTCATCCTCTGAAACGAGCTAGAATTCACTGCCGATCATACTTCGAAGTCCTCTTTTATCAGTCACAAGTGTTTCATTATGTTTTTGATGATGAATTTACTCTTCTTGCAGAAAATAACCTTTGTTGCAGCAATGGGACTTGACTATTTTTCCGAAACAGTACCAGGCCCCAAGGGCCAATTTTCTGAAGTCAGGAATACCAAGTTTACCATTTCGTGGTTATTCGAGGGTTTTCTTTAAAAAATGAGTAAACATTTTAACAAATGTAAAAATGCAAACACTTTAAACTCTAGCAGTCGTATCGTTTATAGCAGTTATACATTCATAACATATAAAATTCGTACTATCTATTGTTCGTCCAAAGCGCAACAAGTGGGAATTATTGTCCAAGAAGTTGGAAGACGCATTTAATTTGGCATAGACACGTTACTGAGTGGCACTCAGTTACGAAGTATACATTTCAAAATACTAGTATCTTTAAAGATGTTAACATGTCTGTTACTAAAACGATACCTCCCTTTGACACCGGAAGAGAGTATGTCTTCTTCAAGCAAACGCCACTTACCACAAAGGCAATAATTTTTACTATTTACCAGGACACCATTATGCCCTTTCCTTTGTCCTACACCTATTCCATAGGTCCTTTTCCATCCTTGATACACCTAGGTGTAACAATACTCTCCTTACGGCTCTGATAGAGAGTAGATCTACTTCAGGTACGTGAGGCATGTCTTACTCTGTATACTCTTGTAAGACTTTGTATACGAGACACATGTCTTACTCTGTATACTCTTGTAAGACTCTGTATACGAGACACATGTCTTACTCTGTATACTCTTGTAAGACTCTGTAAACGTGAGGGAAGTCTTACTCTATATACTCTTGTAAGACTCTGTAAACGTGAGGGAAGTCTTACTCTGTATACTCTTGTAAGACTCTATAAACGTGAGGGATTCCATACTCTGTATACTCTAGTAAGACTCTGTATACGTGAGAAATGGCATACTCTGTATACTCTTGTAAGATTCTATATACGCGAGGCATGTCTTACTCTGTATACGTGAGGCATGTCTTACTCTGTATACTCTTGTCAGACTCTGTAAAAGTGAGGCATGTCTTACTCTGTATACTCTTGTAAGACTCTGTAAACGCGAGGCATGTCTTACTCTGCATACTCTTGTAAGACTCTGTATACGTGAGGCATGTCTTACTCTGTATACTCTTGTAAGACTCTGTATACGTGAGGCGTGGTTCAACCCTATATTCCAATCCAGGGATAAGTCCCTTTTACAATCTTATCTATTCCCTACGATCCTCTCTTTTCCCATAATAATAACAGACAAATTCAATAACAACTAATTAATTTAAAAATACACAAACACAAATTCCAAAACAATAACATATAAACAATATCTGCAATATCGTTTGACGGTAAAACTTTGTAGAGGCTGACTGGGAAAGTTACTCGCTGCTGGCGAACGTACAAGGTCATCTGAAGGACGACCGGATGGAGGTTATCGATGGTTAACATAGCTTGCAAGATATATAGTGTCATTGATTGATTTAAAATAGAATCATTTACACTAGTGAGTACATTGCTTACGGGAAATATACAAATTTGGTAAACTTTTTCTGCTGGTTTGCGAACCTGTGCCTATAGAGTATCATGGACGATGTAGCGTTCCATAGGCTGCCCCAGCATCGGCGTGGAAGCGGTGATACGAGTATACTAACCTGAATAATTTCAATAATTATGTCACTACACGACATACACTAGGGCGAAACAGGGGAAAATGATACAAACTCAGGAATTGTGAAAATAATCATATCTACTATCCAAAATCCAGCTGTCTTATACAGAAGCTTGAATATTTGAAATGGTAATTTGCTAATGGATCTTAGATCATTTTGGAAAATGTTCTAGTTTTATTGGCGTAATTATGTTTACATAAACAAAACTTAACTTATGAGTCTTTTTTATAAGATAACATTTTCTAGATATCTTTAATATTACTCATTTTACACCACCAGCTCTTTTACTCCGAAATAGAGCTTCCATACTTGGAACCATACGGCATTTAAGGAAGGTAATGTGGCCAGCACTAAGGCTCTAACAGCAAATTATTTCCCTGGGTTTAATCCTAGGCTGTAAAAGCGTGAAATAATTTTAAGGCGCTTACTGGGGATCGAACCCAGGGCATTTAGGATGGCAGTCATGTGCTCTGTTCATTAGGTAATCCTGGAAAACGAACGAAATTTCACATTGGTGGTGATTATTTTGGAAGCAATCTAGGAAAGCTTCTGAATGATTTCAACTTTTTCGTTTCGCCATGAATCACAATCCTATTGGTAACTAGCAAACCCTTCAAAAAAGTCAGTTGCAATAAAGAAAAATGTATTAGCTGAGATGTATCGGGGCTTTGGTTACGAAAACCATTTACGTAACTCGACGCGTTACAATCGTAACCTTCCGAAGATTACTGCGCCACCGGCAATAACGCAAGGCTTTGTTTTTTTGAGATTGGCATCCAAATTTAAAGTAATTGAAAGCAAAACACTAACCGCGTTAAAACTTTTTGTATAAATATCTATTTAATAAAATTCCGTTTTCGAATTTACTTAAACGATCAATTTATTTTTAAAAAAAATATAAACCTGTTTAATCCAATGTGAAGTAATACAAAATCGATTACGTCTGAATTATAATATTGTGATAGTATAGGTTACTAATAGACATTCTCTCTCTCTCTCTCTCTCTCTCTCTCTCTCTCTCTCCCTCTCAAATGCTTATTTTTACTTTCTTTTTGACTCGAAAGACTTGACAATTTATTTCAGTTCATACTAGTAATCAATCTCACGTTCATACTATACTTCATTCATGAACGCATATTTATCAGTTTGACGTGCGTATCTATAGGCCTATAAAGTGTAGTAGCTAATCAGACGGCATTATGAATGAACGATTTAATCTGTAAATAAAAATGTAATTCATTGCACCTAGCATTTAAACAATTAAGTTAATAACTTCCTAGATTATTTAAAATAATTTTCGCATAGTAATAAAAAAAACTTCAACCAAATGTTTTGATAATGGGAGTCCTCCAAAATGCAAATGACATAATATTAAATAACATTTTTAAAATTAGAATGGTATTTTGCAAACCAATGTCGAACAAGGTCAGTGATGGGTTTGTCTCATACAAATTTGAAAAAATGTAAGCTGCAGCAAAAGTATTTAGCATACTGACGATATGGAACCACACTTACTGAAGCAGCCACACTTTCCCTATGTCGAATTATTCCTAGTTTTAATTCTGTAACAGGAAAGGCAGAATAATGGTCAAACATGTTCGTATAAGTCATACCTTTCATGCTCCAATAATTTCCTCGTCAAAGACTCCTTCTTCTTGTCCCTTCTTATCGTCATGTTCTTCTCCAAATCTTCCCGTTCTTGTTGCATCCGCAGGGTCAACACCTTGTGTTCGTCCGGTCGTTTCCTCTTTGTCTGCAGCTCCCTTTCAAATCGACTCGTCAACCTCTCCAACTCTTTTTCCCATTCGTCCTGGAAAAAAACAGAAATGTAGATAATTTTAACACTGCTTTTTAAAAAGAAGTAAACTTTAAGAAATGCATAGCCTTCCTTGTTGTATTGATTCGAGATAACAATTCTACGATAAACAACCGTTCCATTTAGATGAGGATGGGAGAAAAACGTCACCCTCATTTAGAGATATTTAAATATGAGATGCACTAATAGAATGAGCGATATAGCAATATTCTGCAGAAAGTGGGTCCTAATGTTTCAACTGTATCCAATTGAGATAAGCACAAATTACTTCTAATGTTGTTTGTATATAACGTGATATACTGTGACAATTGACTTGGACTTCTAAACTATTCCAGTGTTAGGAAAGCCAGTTATGGTGTATTAGAAGATAGACACAATTAACAACCGAGCTCAAAATGGATGTGAGCCCTACAGGCCACAAGGGTATCGATAATTATGCTTTCATTCCTTCTGATCTTTCGAACTTAACTTTACTCCTTACAAAGACTGTAGTACACATGACACACAGAGTTACCAGGTAAATGTAATTACAAAAGGTAAATCAGGTAAATATAAATCAAGCAGAACACGGAGGTTTTTAATGCGACAATGGTATGGATTCAGCACCTAGTCATTACTCCGGAGAGCTGTGGGTAAGTGAAGTTCATGCAGGTAGTTGTTTACATCATAGAATACATAGAATAACATGGAAGTCAGAGAAGGCGGCCATTATATAACAGAATACATTATCAAACATTGCTAACTCATGGCAAAAAAGTAATAGACAACGCCACTTTCAAAGGGACCACATATAACCAGCTGTCTAGATCATCATTCTAGTGACGTCCAAGGGAACACAGTAAAACCAGCTCTGCCAATCACTGGGAGGGGAGCCAAGGGAACACAGTATACCCATCACTGCAAGGCTCACCGACGAGAGTTCTAGCGACGTCCAAAGAAACATCTTTCCACGTGGCCGTGCTTTGTGAAAAGTGGCAGCAATAAAAGATCTTGAAAAAAAGAAGAGTGTAGCAAAGAAACACCTAGCCTCTCGGCTCTTACCTCTTTTGCCAAAGAACACAGTTTTAGCCATAACGTTTTGTAACTCTACAGTCCAGTTAATGAAACCTCTCTCCCCACGAATCCAACCTCAAACTCGTGACTCCCGTCCGGGTGACGCATCAGACCCTAGTCGAGGAGGCTTGGTGTCACGACCCGTGGTACCAGTATTTAAGAGTATTTCGACCTTACTATAAGGCCTTGACTGAGCACCGGCCCACCAATGTTACGAAACAAACTCTACCAGTAACAGCTATTCGACAGCTCTTCCAGAACTACTCGGGACCAGTAGAACCTTCCAAACGGGCAGGTTTCAGTACCTCAATACCCCGTCTGATTAGTTCGGTCCAGGTGGTGCAAGCGGACCTTTATCCACTTTCGGTTGGCTTTACCTAAGGGCCGGACCCCCAGACAAGGAACTTGGTCCTAGGGGGGGGGGCATAACCCACCCCGTTAGACCTTGAAAGCCACTTAAAGGAACACAGTATGACCAGATCAGTGTGAGACGCTGCCAAGGAGGTTGTGCTGTTCGAAATGTAGAAGAAAATAAAAGATGGTTAAACAGAAGAGTGCAACAAGGGAGCACCTAGCCGCTCGGCTTTTGTCTCCCTTGCCAAAGTACACATTTTTAGCCATAAAGTCATAGTTACATAAGAACCAAGGAGACACAGTTTAACCAGCCCTGCCGATCATTGTGAGACGCCGCCAAGGAGACACAGTATAACCAGCCGTGCGAGGGTCACCGAGGAAAGCTTAGCGAAGATAAAGGAAACCCAGTACTGCCAGACATTCCAATCAGGGAGTCGCACCGCGAGGAGAGTTTAGCGAAGTGCAAAGGAGCACAGTATTATCAGCCATAAATACTATGAAATATCTAGGGAAGATTTTTGCAAGTGACAGAGACAGGTTTCAAGTGTGACAGTTTTCCTTTGTCTAAACTCAAATTACCTTATTTCCTCTGTTTCCTGCGCCGTACCATACTAGAAACAACAATAAAGAGTGGCAAATTACTGTCCAGTGCGCAGACTTAGCTTCCTGCCATTAACGCCTCAAGGTGACCTTCGGGTTAGAGTAAACTTTAAAACGCCCTGTGGGTGGACATCTAATATGGGCGGTACCGAATAAGCTTGTTTATTTTTGATTAAAATTACTTACGTTTGCTTCATTAATATTGAATTGAAGTAGTAAAGAAATAATATTTTTAATTGTTTGTGTTTATATTTTTTTAAATCTTGGTACGACTGTCTTACAGACCCAGCATAGTATAGGCCTATAGGCCCCTACATCATACTTATAGTGAAACAGTATAAACATGCTTCTTAAAGATCTGGTAAATGCGAAGTCCTAATTACATTTTTTGGCCTTTCTAATGGAATAATACTGAAATATATGACGTAAAGAAATATGATTCGGGAAGGTAAATACACCCAGTCTAGCTGGCACCTGAAGATCGCCAAAACTGAACCACTAAATCAAGTTAAGGGTGAGAAAGGTAAAATGCCAGCCAAGATGGGAATATGACAACCAGCTACGAATCACATTAAAAACTCTCTTCTGTTGTACACAATTACTTTATCGGGATAACGTATATTGTATTTCGTTCCTTTACTTTACATTCTTTGATATCTTTTACGATATTTTTTAATTGTTAATGTTACTTAAATTAATTTCTTTTATCTAGTTTCCTTTATTTATCGTTTCATAATCTCATGTTTCCTCATTTCTTTTCTTATATTTCACGTTCCTTTATATCACGTTCTCTCATCTACAATCCAGTATATTTCGACCTTTTATGTTACTTTCCTCCATATTTTGTTTTCCAAATTTTCTCTTCACTTCATATTTGTTATCTTTTTTCCAGGAGCGTTTCATTTCTTAATGTTACTCTTCTTTATTTCTCTTCCTTTATTATTGGTTTCTTTATGTTTCGTTCCGTATCACGATTTCTATATTAGTTATTCCATTATGCATTTAACAAAAAATAAAATATGGAATCTTTAATTTTACTTCCATTTCCACAAAGTCTTTGACGCTTCTCTGATGCCTAGAAATAATAGAACAGTATAAAACAAATAGTTTTAGTTATAAAAAACAAACATTTCTTTTTCTCACTAGTTTCTATTCTTTTCATCTGGTGTAGTTTCTTGAATGAAAAACTTCTCCTCAGGAAGTAAGACGAAAGCCGGAGATCAGAGGTAGTGACGTCATGCATTGCAACAGTAACGATAATGTCTGCTCCCTCCTTATCATAGTAATAGAGCTGAGCATTCCCATTGTATGTCTGCTCTGTCCCTGCACTCAGAGCCAGCATTACAAACAGGGGACAACGGATGCAAGTGTAACAAAATTTTAGTAGTAAAAATATTTTACCTGCAACGACTTCCCCAGTTTTAACAGGGAGAAACTTTACCACACAATACAAGGGACACATAAATAACACACAGCTTAATTCAAATCTCGCCATACACATACAGAACTCACTACACACATACTTTAATAGACACTAATCTACAAATCCTTCACTACATAAAAAAAAGAAACAAACTAAACACAAAATAAAACTAAGAGATGTAAAAACACCACAAAAACCATTCACAGCACATTCTAAACACGCACAATCAGCACTGTATTTGAACACATTATTACTACTTTAGTTATGTAGACTCACACTAATACAACACGCCTGAGCAACAGTCTTGTCCGTGACTCACAGCACTGAACAATGCATTGACTTAGTGCAAAACGCTTCTGCTGAAGAATATCAGTAAGTAGTGGTTTTTGCCATGCGATAGCAAAAGTAGTAATTTATGATAAAAAAAGCCTCAAGATGTACAACAGAAAAGTTGCAAGTTTTAATAATAATTGTTAGGCTTAAGTACCCCAAGTGTCAACAAGTACCTACACCATTGCTACAGGTGCCTCATACCGTAAAGAAGTTTTGTCTGGCAACAGTAACTGATCGCATTTAAGAAAATGACTCTATCGAAACTACTTACCCTGAATTCCTCTCGGATTCTTTTATCTTCTTCTTCTCTTTGTCTTGCAAACTTCCGGTATAAATCGTCCTCCTCTTTCCGGTGTTTCATTTCAAGCCTAGTTTGTTCGTCCTTGTCCTGCAAACAGAAACATTCATTATTTATGACAGAAATAATTATTTATTTCTTTAATATTCAAGATGTAATACTGTCGGGATGTACAGTGAGTTTATCGGATGGACTCTCAAATACCTTGGGAATTATTTACCATATTTGTACCAGTTTTGGATACAGAAAATCTAGGATCTATAAAACGTAATGTTTATTAAAAATAAGTACTGTAATTCGAAAAACTGTGTATCGCGGAAATGGAGCACCAATCCCTTTGCGCTGCCTTCCGCCATTGCGAAACAATACGCGTTCCCACTTCGCTCAGTTCGCACGCTACAATTAGTTTCCGGACGCCTGCAATTCGTAATTACGTAACATTAGAGTTATCGAAATAGCTAGAGGTTCTTTGGAAAACTTGGTAGGTTTGTTTAATTATAAACTTAAAACAAGTAATATAGAAAAAATGTCAATTCCTAGTGAGGTCGAAAAAAATTTATTTTAGTTACTTTTTATTTAATAATAACAATTATTATAAATACATATACAGGGAAATACAGCGAAATATTATACATAAAACGTTATTAAATATT
Organism: Prosapia bicincta; assembly: GCA_036971475.1. Taxonomy (NCBI): domain Eukaryota; kingdom Metazoa; phylum Arthropoda; class Insecta; order Hemiptera; family Cercopidae; genus Prosapia; species Prosapia bicincta. The sequence continues at coordinate 170,370,810 of JBAIZL010000001.1, read as the reverse complement.
AAGGTAAAACAGAAAGCGAATTACCTTGCAATTTCCACATTATTTTCTATACAGTAGACCTATATAATATATATATATATATATTTTTTTTTTTTTTCATTCCTGATGATGTTGGTACTGTTTACCAACGAAAAGCTTTGAATATAAATTAATAAATATTCTTGTATTTGAATAACCCGTGTTGTTTTAATATATATATATATATATATATATATATATATATATATATATATAAGGAGAGTGTGAGCTAATAAAAGGAATTGAATACGTTTAAAGTAAAGAGTGCTTAAAATCAGTTTCAAAATGGGTTTAAAATAAAGATAACTAAAATTTGGAGTTAACTTAAATGTTGAAGCACGTATCTGTATATCCCGAAATATACGTTTTATATGTGAGATGCGTCAGAGATGGAGCCGTGGCAGGTAAAGTATTTTACATCAACTTAAAAAATCTAAGGTAAATAAATGAAGTACACAGATGTTTCTTTCCACTAAAACTTCTCCAAACTTCCCTATTTCCTGAAGTACCCCTACTTCAGTTACATCCACCATAACTCATTTCCTCATTTCCTAGCACAGTTTTTTTAAAACTATTTTTTATTGCTTTTCTTCCTCACTAAAAGTATTTTGAGCGCTCAGATACTCTAAACTATATCTGCCCAGGGCCAACAGACGTGTCTATTACCAAGTCATAACGACCACACAATTATCCTCAAAATCTTTCTACTTTGCCGATTTTCTCTTTCGTTAACGCTTTATTTGCAACACTGTTAGGTTCAATATTTCTCCTATCTTGTATCACATCCCAATCTCTGAAACTACATCACCACATTAGTAACAGCGAGTAGGCATCTCTCCGAGACCGAGTAGGGCAGGTCTGTTCAGCTAAGCTACTCTGTCCACCCAAGCGATAATTTTCCCCTAAACACATTACCAGAATACCATTATTCCTTGAGCCTTGTCGATATTCTAGAATACCCTTTACCTTATCGTTATTCCCCTATTCTGACCCCTATTTTCTCTTTCCCCCACATTGGTGTGACTTAAAAATTTTTAGTTTCGCTCATGTCCATCAGGTAAGCTGGCAGCTTCAGGCAATCTACCAGGATTGTGCACTTCATATACGATAACATGCGACTAATTACATCACACCTCAAAATTACCTTACAACTATAAGACTATCAATTGTTTTTATCTCCTCAATCTACATCCATGAATTGTAGGGGTTCCCAGACCTTTTGGTACCACGCCCCCTCCTTTTCAAATGAAATCCTCGCAACCCCCTTCCCATTTTACACTATACATAGATGGTAGGACATATGAAAAAAAAATCAAATATATATATATATATATATATATATATATATATATATATATTGAAAACAATTTATTTGTTTATATATAGTTTACTTTCACAAGGAACATGATAAAACATTCCAAGTTTTAATTTGCTACGTAAATTGTAACTGATAAGAGAACAATCTGTTATTGAGATGCTTGATCTTGCATTTTTTATACTAGCATGCCTATTTGTAAATGTATTTTTGTTAGGGCACAAGCCAAATCATTAGCAACCTCAAGTTTGTTTCTATAATATTAAATTTTGTTCATTTATCTTATTACTATCCAACTGTTCTCGCGCCCCCTTGTTTGGGAACCCATGATCTACTGCCACTCATATGTCATTTACCTTTATAAACATGTTAATTACAATATTATCCTTCTTTTTAAAAATCAAATGCTATGAATAGTCCTGTTGCGTTTTCCCCAAACTTCACTGATTTTACCACAATTTTGTTTACTTTCAAGCAATAGAAATAAAGGGTGTACAGCACAACCGCGATTTAGAATTTCAACTTATACAAGATTAATCTTATACTTTAAAAGTTTAAATATTATTCCAGGTCAGAGCAAATAAGAGACAAAAATCAATTCTAATATGAATACAGAGATACGTTTTTTCACTCCAAGATTATCTTCCCACTGAATGTCTTGTTTATGGTTAGAGTAAACAAATTAAATTGACATTACACATGGGATGTTTGACCTTGAGGCAATGTCACCGCCTACTCACGTGACCTTCAAAACGTGACCTGCCTACAGCTGTTGCATAATTATTACACACCTCTCTACTCATTTCTGTTTGGTGTAACAACCTTAGAGCAACCTGCGACGTATGCTAATTAAAAAAAAAAAACTCCTGGCAACGCAAGAGGAAAACTTGAAAATGGACGACGCAAAATAAACGGTCCTTGAGTGGATGTCCTTCCCGGTCTCCATTAGTTTAGGAGATGGGCGAAAACTGTAGGCTGTCCACACAACTAGTAAGTGTGTGTGTGTGTGTGTGTGTGTGTGTGTGTGTGTGTGTGTGTGTGTGTGTGTGTGTGTGTGTGTGTTTGTGTGTGTGTGTGTGTGCGAAAGTTTACGTAATTTCAATTACTTAAATTTGAACCGCCTGCAGTACTGATCTCTCTAGTAAACTATCATCTGAAGTAGTACACTGTTAAGCTTTAACGCTGGCTTGTTCACGCTGCCAGCAGCACCATAATTAATACAGATACATTTAGATGCTACAGTAGACGTTTAGCAGTGATACGAAAAAGCGAACCCAGATTGTCTCACATAGGTCTGAATTTAAATGATACAGACGGCGCACGAATGCAGTTCAAAGAAAAATCGGATTGTAGGTTAGATTATAATGAAGGAACAAGTGTCGGCGGACAAAGACTTTCCGATCACGTCCATGACCTCACCGACGGCTAAACTTATGGAACAATAACTTGGCAACAATTTGTCGCCTTCTAAATTGTAAACTTAACGGGAGCCACCGTCCGACACAATCAATACCTATGAAGCCGAAAATTGTACCGCTACGGCTAAAATGCTCTGGGGCAGTAACGTCAATGGTCCATATCGATTTTATACACTGAAAAGGAATCGACTAATGGCTGCAGAGGGCAAACATATGGTCGCATTGTCATGGTTTGTTTTTACGTTAATCGTTAGTTTGATAGGAAAATCTCAGGTAGCGCTTTGATCGTTTTCTGGAAGCCGATGTTGCCAAGTTTAATGTACGAGAAGCTAATTTATACTTTACTTGTTGGCCTACTCAAGACTATGGTATAAGTTATCACTTTGATCTACTGCACGTATCTCCACAAACAACTATCAAGTTACTTGTTCAATTTGGAATGACATTATTTTATATAGTCATCTTTATACAGCCATTATAATAGCCATGGTAATTATTGTGAAGATGAATGAGTCTGGCAAAACCAGTAACTGTAAACGTTTTTGCAATAGACGAAATCTACATTGAGATAGACATAAGTTTTTTTAAAATAAATTTTAAAGAAAAATTTAACATTTGAAGTTTAACATTTGAATTGGGATTTTTAACAAGTATAAAACTTGCTTGAAAATTATATTTGGCTACACACCAGTTGAATGATTAATAGGTTGTAAAGACAGCTTTTTCTGATACAACTTTAATCGAATTAACATTAGGAAAAATATTTGTAAGACTTCGGGGAAGTAGAACGATTGTCGAAAAGTTGTTACATCGTCAGTAATGTTACATGTCGCTAAACCATTTAATATCTGTGCAAGCACAGGTGAACTAGAGAATAGAGTGAGAAAAAATCCCTATTAAATCTAGTTCTCATGGAAACCACGAAATCTTAGTTAAAATAATGTGGTGGTGAATCCCTACCTCTCGTCCACAATAGGTAGAAAACAATCATAGCATAATCTGTATAACTATAGTATTTTGGGCGCGTGGGAAGTGTCGTTTCGACTAAATGTCGTTATCAGGTCTGTTGTTTTGAGAAGAAAAACACGAGCGAAAATTAAAATGAAATGCAACATATAAAACATTTTAATATATTTATCAAATAGCTGTAGCTGGAGGAAAAGGAAGAGTTTAGAGGAAAACAACAGTAATATAAGGAAGAGTCCCAAAGCAAGACTAGCTGAGGGTAAGGTGAGCAAAGGTGAGGGAAAAGCGTTACGTTTGGGGTACGCTAACAGTTTGGGTTTTACTACTATCAGCCAGCATGACTATTACTACACATGAAAAATGGGTAAGGGTTGTGTACTGAAGACCTACTCTCTTAGCGGGTCGAATAGACGGTCTTTTCAATTACATACATATTCTATACATGTTTATATCAAAGTAAATCATAAGTTGGCCTTTTATGTGTATGTTGTTTAGGGACAGTATCCCCTCCTAATAAATGCACCTGCGCACTCTTCCGGAATACGCAGCCTGCGTGAACACGAAATTTCAAATTTAATGACCATAACAACCGTTGAAAACACAGGTAAAAAATCGATTACCTAAACTTTTAAAAAATAATAATCTTTGCGATCAGCTAAAGCAACCCCTCAAACTAAAATCTCTTTCCAAGAAACAGTTTTCTTTGGTAAAGCAGGTTTTACAATAACTCGGTTATTGCATCGAACAATTTACATGTGGCAATATATTGGAGTAAGTTAGAAATAATTATTCATTCGTCTAATCTATAAAATAGTTGCAGTTCTACAAACATTCTTGGTTATTTATTATTAACCGCTAAAATACATGTATCGTTTAAAATGATACAAATAAACTATGAATAATAAAATTATCAGACATATTCATAAATATTTTGAAATGTTCATTTTCACTTAGTAAACAGCCATGCGCAGATACACAATTCGGAAGAAATAAACTCATATTTATTTTCGGATTAAGTAAATAAGTCCATAAAAATCACAACACTTTAAAATAAATTCATAATTATCTACGTCTAATCCTTACATAATGCACAACATTATAAAAATTGCTCACAAACCCACTGAAAATTCAATCCTAGAAATATTTTTCATTAATTATGTCTGTGATTAAAATAATTCCTCTAAGTAAATCTATAAAAATCCAAAATGAGAAATAGACTCATAAATGTTTTATTTAATTTAGGCTTTAAAATAATAATCTTGAAAAATTACAACAAAATTGGAAATCTGTCACAAAGTTAGATACGCCTTAGCCATTTCAGTAAAGGCCTGAGCTGGAATATTTATAGCCTGCTAATATCAGATGATTATGCTCGATTGGTTTGTTTCCTACTAAATAGGTCAACCATGCAGCCGGAAGTAGGATACGAGTAAAGTCACTTCCGGTTGACATGCACAGCGTACTTTGGTGCATGCATTATGTTGCGCAATGCAATGCAGTCAAGCTGAGATTGCTCCACTGCATACTGACAAGCACGGGTTGCACAAACTGAAATTAAGTTATTTAAAGTGAATCCGATCTGGTAGATTGAATGACACGTTAGATGCGTCGGCAACCGTCTTTACTCTCACGTGATCCTGTAGCTATTATGGAGAATACTGTATTTCCTGTTTGGGACCAATCAGGGAATTGGAGGAGACTGGTTTCTGTGTAACGCAAACGATGACAAAAACAGGTTCTCAAACCTGGTTACATGGACGGTTATAAAACGTACGGAAAGATGTGACACCTCAACAAGGAACTCTGTTGGGTAGAGAAAGGGATTGAATACAGATATGCAATTAAAAACGTCCACAGCGGGAAATACTATTTTAGTAAAACCCATTTTGTTAAAACTTTAATCATTATGCCTATTTAACGTATTTGAGATAGCAAAATACCATGATATAAATAAAACATATATTTTTTTAATTAACTTGGGAGAGGGTTCAAACTGCCTAAAGCACCGCTACCTTAGGTATATTGTACTTACCTCCCTGATCTAGTCAAAGAGCCCCTTCCCTCTTACCAGGTTTAGAAGTTTCCTGACTAGTGTTTTACCTTCAGCATCCTCTTCCAGAGCTGTGCTATTACCAAAGAGGTTGAAGCGCCTCTCGGCAAGTGCTTCACATCTATAAATGATGTGTGTGGCGGTCTCCAGTTCTTGCCCGCATAATCTGCACACTGGTTCATCTTTGAAGATACCCGTATTATGCAGATGTTTCCTTAGTCCACAGTGTTCCGTGAGTAGACCTGTGGCTATCCTCAATTCCTGCCTAGACAGATAGATGAGACCCTCCTGCAGCCCCAAGGAAGGTTTCCTAAGGGTTAGTTTACTGTGTCTCATTCCTTCAGCCCTGACCCAATGCTCACAGTGTCTTTCAGCCATCCACCTTCGCACTGCAATCTTGACCATGGATTTGGAAATACCTACCGCCGGCTCCGGTCCAATTAGGGGAGTTGAAGACCCCTCTCTGGCCAGTGCATCTGCGGCTTCATTTCCAAATATTCCCTTATGCCCTGGCACCCAACCTATCTTGATTTGTGCCTTGCCAGGGCTTCTAGGTTATTTAGGCACTCCCTGACTATGGCCGAGGTGACCACATGTCCGTTTAGTGCCTTAATTGCTGCCTGACTGTTAGAGAAAATAGCAATCCGGGTCCTGTGTATTCCCCTTCTCACTATCTCTCCCAGACAGGCATTTATAGCATATATTTCGACCTGAAAGACAGAGGTATGCCTCCCCAAGGAAAAAACTAGTTTTACCCTTGGGTTTTTACAATACACCCCCGCTCCAGTGCCGAAGTCCATCTTGGAGCCATCTGTGTACCAGATCTGAGCTCCCTTATGTTACTGACCCTGACCATTCCATCATAGTTTGGTGGGCCGGGTCAGGTGCAAAATTCCGAGTAAGGTGGTCACTGCCCATCTCCAAGACAGGTTATTTGACCATGCACTCGATACTCATATGTCCCGAAACATCTGTTAGATTAGCCCAGTTGTTCGAGTTATGCAATCTCCATGCTGGGGTTTGGTGCTTGTGGTTGATAGCTTCCCACCTGTTGCACCTCACCCCTCACAACATCCAAGCCCTGGACGTTAACATGTTCGGCTCGGTTTTGGCCTCCCCTGCGTTGTGTGCTCAGGATTATTGGCCCTCCCGCTGCTCTCGCCTGATCTCTTCGGAGCCGCCTTCTGGCCGCTCCACTCATACGCTTTCTCCGTAGAGAAACCGTGCTCAACTCTAGAACCATTTCACTGGTTTCTGCAGTCGGCAGCTTGGTAGCCGCCCCCGCACCCCCAGTGGTGGTTGCTGTTGACACATCTGCTACAGACTCACGGTTTGCCGTCTCATTGGCTCCCGCTGTCTGTGCAGACTCAACATCAATTTGTGTACTTACTTGATCCATTAGTTTTCCAAGTATGGGGGAAAGAACGATCAACCAGAGCAGAACCCCCACTGCCCTGGCAAGACAACATACAATGAGGTTTTGTCTGGTTCCTCAAGGGGATCGTGTGCTACTGCATTTTATACCCTGCAGCCATTCATCCATCGGCACGATGCCTTCCACCTTGGATTGGGTATTCAGTCACTGACCTTGAAGCACACCCCAAGTTCAGGACATTATTAACTGTTGCTCATGGAGCGAAATAAAACATAACAAGTGTTGTTAATGTTTTCCGAATGCCACTTACACAAGGATGCAAACATTTTACCAACAGACTCGTGCTTCCCTACCATTCAACTGCATATATCCAAGTGTAGCTTCCACTCTAAAGATCTGGGTTCATCTCACTCCGGTTGGGCGCTGAGTCACCTTCTCCCACTTAAGGGGATATCAATCTACTTTTAATAGACCTCTCTGATCTGTGACTTTGACTTGTAATATTTTGGACTGAAAATAAGATTTGAAATAGGGGAGAACGTCCACATACATTAACCTCCAAAGAAATAATGGCCTGTTCTAGTATATTTCCGTTTTAAATCTATTTTATCAATTAAAAATCTGACTTAAACTTAAATGGATGCCGATTGCCTTGTAGGGATTTTTGGTTGTCATACCAAGGTGTGTGTGAGTGTGTGTGTGTGTTTAAATTTCACCAAGGTTATGCCCAAATCTGTATTGACAAAACGTTTAATACCTTTTGAAATCACAGTCAAAATTATCACCAGTCTATATGTTAAAATGTCTCTACCTTAATCTTACTCAAGTATCAACCCTATAATAAAACCAATTAACCCATCGGACAGAATAACAAACTAAATGATAATATTTTAAACAGGTATTCGGAAGTTCAACAGTTATTTTTATTTGTAAGTTTTATTTAAATTTACAACTAAATTAAGTTTATTCACTAAATAAACACTAATAGGCTACTACTATTTTCTTAAAGTTTTTCAAGCGGAAATAAATTCAAAAAACGCAAATGTTGACTATCTTACATAATCTATTAATGTGGGCGAACAATCGATTGCGGCATTACTATTCATTTTATAAATATTATTTTACTATTCTTTTCGAAAAATATGTACTGCAAATTTAGGTATTTATTTGCCGTGCCAACGTGTTCGATTTTAGCGAAAACAATTATGCCGTCCGACGCAGAAAGTTATCAGGGATACGAAAAAAATAACGAAAACTCTCGCGTAGATAACGAAGTACTACGTTCGCGTATCAACAGCGCGATGTACTACGTATACGTATATTTAAATAAATATACCTATAAAGTCACCAGTTAAGATAGATTTGATTGTAATTTTATAAATTACTATATACCTATATTAAAATATACCTGTAAGGTGTCCAGTCAGGATAGATTTGGTTGTAATTTTATAGACATTACCTAATTAGACGTCTACTTCCACGCAGTAATACTTTTTGCCAGATCACGTCACTTGATCTCTATTCTAGCCTTACATGTATACATTTGGTTAAACGTAAATAATTATAACTAAATCTATCCTGACGGTACTTCATACGTATATAAAATTAACCTTCCGTGGCAATAAAAAATAATAATTACCAATATAACTTCAGGACATGTTTTTGATTCATTTTATAAGCATTGTATTGAGCGTGGGCAATGTGCATTTTTACCAGCACTATTAGCAGCACATATAGGGGAATTACAATTTTCCAAAATTGTTAATTTTTGTGGCTTGAGCGAGAATTGTAATAATATTTTTCGTTTCACTGATGACTCGGTATAATATTTTTCGCTAAAATCGTACACGTGGGCACGGGAAATAAATAATAAAATTTAATATTGCTAACACATCGTTGCAACCTTCACCCAAAAGCAAAGGATTTAAAAGCTTATTTCACACTAACCTTGCTCATTCTAATCCCACTAAACAATGTAACACAGGAAATAACCGGATTACGCCATTAAAACTAGTCATTTCCGGTCAAGCTATTTACAAACCACAGAGATTAAACTTCCGGAAAGATGTCAAGAGAATTGCAATTGTTATAGAAGAGGAAAATCATACAAATACCGTCCTGCCGTTACTTCCGTAGAAGATATGAACGATTCAAAAATTACACGGTGGTAGGAACAACATTTGAACTTTAATTGCTGCTAATTTTTTTCTCAAACACAAGATCTCATTAAATAAAATTTATTTAAATTATACTAGTGTGGCCTTTAGGGTTAAATACAAATGGTTTTGAATTTTTATTGAGATTTACTAACTCTTAAAATACGCGTTCACAACTATTTTAACTTTTCCTCATTTTTATTGCTTTCTTTACAATTCAACTTAATAATTTTAAATTTACTAGCATTCGATTGTTTTGGTGTTTATTTGATGTTTATAATCATTTCAGCTTTAGCTTTTTTAAATTATAAAGTTGGCTTCTTGTTAGAGAACTATTAAATAATATCACGGCTTTTTCCATTCTGTCAGGCACAATTTCTTCTTCCAGATATTTTACTATCTTAATACGTTCATATTTTGTTCATGACTAATTTTGTTCTTCAGATCTGTTTTTTAATTACCTTTTTCACAATCTGAAAAGCAGTAGTTTCAAACTGAATGACGTCACGACCTGTTCAAGCCCATGATCTAAGCTACATAAAATTTCTGTTTTGTGTCGTACGAGTTATTTGATACCTAACCTTGGATTAACTTTACTAGCAATACTTGATCGTTTATTCCAATGTAATTAATGTCATGTCCGACTAGAATGACGTCATCAGCAAAAAGCCTAGACAACAACAAGTTTTTCGAAAACTATAAAATAACCGTGTTGGAAAGGCGTTTCCCCACTGGAAAGCTGAAGCAACTTAAGAAACCTGAAGTGGTTTCTTTTTCTTTACCAATTTTTTTATTAAATTGAAATCATTACCCGTTCTAAAACTGTGAAGGGTGACGTTAAAATATTGTATTTAAAAAACTTATCAATATTTGCAGAAAAGCACCGAACTTCGGAAAGTTCAACGCCCTCTCGCGGAAGCGCAGCTTTTCTAATCAGGCAATATTTCACGTCGTCTGACCACAAAACCAACTCCGAGAATGTACACAATGAAAGTGACTTTATTAAAGCAATTTCAATACTTTCCAATTTACCGTCGAGCTCAAACAGTGGCGTTCAGTGAAAACTGACCGAAGAGAATATTATGAAAAATTTCTTAGCACTTTCCCTTGTCAGATATAGTAAAAGGCAAAGGTCTACAGTTGGTCTCTGAACGCGCGCGCGCGCGCGCGCGTGTGTGTGTGTGTGTGTGTGAGTATGTATGTATGTATGTGGGTGTGTGTGTATGTGTGTGTGTGTGTGTGTGTGTGTGTGTATGCGTACAGATAAAATAGCAATGTGTTATTCAAGTTAGAATTTTACAATAAAAGCCCTTTATCCTACTGTATACATACTGATTTCAGTGTACGATGAAAAATATTGCAAGCAGAATACAAAATAGCAAAAAAAATGAAAAAACGGGCGGAGGTTCAAGGCAAAAAAAACCTTTTATTCGTTTGCCCAAGAGCATAAAGAAATCTCCCACTTTACAAAGTCGTAGAAACAAACACTAGCTTTTGAAGGCTATTTATTTTACTGTCTTCCAAGACATCAACTCTTATATAACCAATACCTAATAATCTCACGTACAAACACTTATGTTTATCATCAACGGCTTATCTTCCTCTCTTTCAAACAAAAATTCAATAAAATTTGAATATTGGGAATGAATGTAAGGCGCTGATTTGAACATTTACAGCCATTTTACGATTACTATTCAAACAGATCTCGTCTTTCATAAGACTTCCAATTTACGAGTAAATTTAAATGCTGTTGAGCTAGTGTTTCTAAACGAAGGAAATAAGCCATATTTTAAAATTAAGTTTCGATATTTTGTTTGATTGATGTGATAACTTCTTTACGCGCGGTGAACAAAACACGAGGTTCAGTCATTGGTTTTTGCTTCACGCTACTGAATTTCTGAAACGCATATCTACCATACATACGTAATCTAAATGATAACATGATTTCATGGAACAGCTGATTTGTGTTATACGTTATGTTGTAAAGCCGTTTTACACTTAGATTACTATTAAATAGTTTTGATCAGGTAGCCTAATAAATATATTAATTTATATAAATTTTTATAAATCTCAATACAAATAATTCAATATAACGATAACAATAAGTTATGTACTTTTAATCCAATTTTCGAGAGGAAACATTTTTAGGACCGTCTTATACTTTTTAAATAACTGATTTGAAGTTTTAAAAAACTTTTGTATTCAATAAATGTTTTTTGTTACCCCATTATTTTATTATTAAATAAAATAAATATTAGTAATTAATAAATATATTCTTCAAATAAGGATATAAAAAAGTGTATACATTCATATTTTCAGCGATTTTTGTTGAACATTTTGCGAAACAGATCGAGAGCGAGAGGGGAGAGAGAGAGAGAGAGAGCGAGGAAAAATGGGAAAATAATCAGAATTACTTAATTATGTTTTTCCTTGATTCTGTATTCATTCGACTCTAATACTTTTCTACCCTACTTTATACACAAGTTGTACGGGTAGATACCTCCTCTAACCCCGATAGAGAGTACGTCTATGTATGACTATGCGTGTTGACACATTGCTTTTCTTCATCTTAGTTCATTGATGTTTAATCTTACCGGTGGTCAGGTATTACACCTAAACTAAGATGTAGTTGATTGTACCAACATTAAGTTTCAATTAGACAGGAGAGAACTATTTGTAACTAAAGCAAATATATGACGTCATTAAATAGGCAAGGCTAATGAAGTAATCAATTGGTTTGTTTTACAGTTTTAAGGCCAGTATGGTTACTATCGTCAATGATATTATATGGCGAATGAGAAATTATCTTGAATATAGGTAGGCTTAAGTTAGAGGCACTGTCCGTCCTGATACAGGAAAGGTAATATGTCATTACTTAGACCCACTATCTATCGGGGTTATAAACATGGATCTACACACAGTTAAGAGAAATAAGATTAGAAGGGCTACATGGAATTAGGTATGACTAAGAGAAAGGCATGGTGAACACCTGGAATAATAGGAGAAAATAGCAGCATCGAGTATAAGGGCCGTTTACCTGAGATGGATTTTTCTCTACGACGATAAAGAGAGGCTTCTACCCACTATGTGAAAGAACAGGTGAACCACGGCACTATGCTCTACTTAATTAGAATATAACTACAAAGTATCCGGTTAGGATAAGCTTCGTTACAAAAAGAATTAAATAAATAAACAAAATAATAAAGTGACCTAGCGTAAGCTGACTGGTTGATGTGTGAGTCGCATCATGTGAGGAAGTTATGCGATCACATATTGTGCATATTATGCATTGCTCATTACTGGCTCATGGGGTAAATTCGAGGTAAAACAGAGTTTTGAGTACGGGGTTAGTTGGACACTTGTGTACGGAGAAATAGTTTGAGCATTGTAAATTCCTTCACCGCCGGTGTCATTGGATATTAGTCTTGCAGATCAAGGATGCCCTTGTACTGATCTAATCTATTAGTAATAAAGCCTTCCTTGTCCTTCATAGGTGACGGTCGAATCGACCGATGTCTTACCGAATCACCATGTCCTCCGTCTGGAAGAAAAATTGTGCAGACATTTTAAATTTAAAAACATTTCTACATATGGCTTAACAATGTTTGCACAAATTTCTACTAACGGTAAAACAGAACTGTTAACTCTCGTACACTTTCACAAAACTGTTACACAGTAGGTAAAACTATTAGAGCTGTAGAGCTGTTCTGCATGTCACATGATCCTGGTGAGATAATAGCCACTATTTTCAGCTAGTTTGCGGCACTAACGTAATTCACACAGTGATTATGGCAGAGAGACGATGCCAGTTCTAGTCTGATTTTTTAAATCTGTAAGTTACCTTTGTGAATCCAAGGCCGCACGCTCTGCAACCTTTAAATATATATTGCCCTCGTCACGTGAATCCCTGTATCCAAAAATATTAAAACAAAGAAAAATTTTCCTATGGATTTGAAACACAATGTTCATAGAATATATGTATTTGGAATTTATACATAATATATAAATATACAGTATATATAATGTGTTTGTGTGTGTGTGTGTGTGTGTTTACAGTATCCCTCTCTATCTCTCTCTCTCTCTCTCGCTCTGTCTTTCCCCCCCCTCTCTCTCTCTCTCTCTCTATATATATATATATATATATATATATATATATATATGTAAAATTAATTACAATAAATAATTCGTAGTTATTATTTACTATTATAATTAACCTAACAGAGATCTATTAGGTCTTTAACATAATTTGTTTTTACATTTTTCTCTAAAGCCCACTTTTGTTTCCAGGCACTGAAGTTAAATAGTCTACACAGCGCCGTGTTTTATCTGTTTGAGTATGTAATATATATTTACATGTTCGGTGTAGATGTGTAGGTTAAACTTCTGTTTTAAAAAGTTTTAAATTCAATTTCACCAGGTTAAAGTTTTTATGTAGACAGTTCAAAGTTCTTTTTTGTCATCTTTTTTTATCTTTAAATTTAGTTTTAAGTTTTCTTTTCAAGTACCTTCTAGTCATTTTGTTAGCTGTAAGTCGATCATTTTGTTAGCTAAAAATAAAAATCGATCTTTATCCAGCTATACGGAAAAAGATATATTCGTAGAGTCATGTTGCTGTTAACAAAAACACAAAATTCAAGACGTAAAGATTCTATTATTAAAAACAGCTGTTTTATTTAAATTGTGTTTACCTAAACATAGATTGGCAGAACTGACGAGCAAACGGTGTTGTTGCATTATAGCTCGAACAGTTTGATGACTAATTTTATGTTAATAACCTTTAACAGTGGCGTGCATCTTCACGCATGCTGAGTACGCTATCGTGTATATTTACCGTTTTTTTGGTGTGTAAGTGCTACAGCTGCAGTACAGGAATACCGTATATTTCCTACCATTCTTGGTACTCGCCGTAAGTTATGAGAGTAGTTTCAGTAAAAACAGACCTTTAAAAACCAAATAAAGGTTTTATATTGAACTATAAAATATAGAATATCGAAAGAATGTGATAATTCAATACATTACTTTAAACACAAAAACGTCGCTTGTGATTTCTAGATGCGAGTAGATTACTCTCGTTCAGTTAACAATATACTTGATTTTATTACTTGAAATTCGTTTAGACTTTATTTAAAACGGGCAATTATGTGTTTTGCCTTTCCTAAAAACAAAAGTTGATTCAAATACTGCACTTACGAAGTTGAATAATTATGCAAAACAATGGTTTTCATTTAACTGGTTTATTTACAGATCTATTCTCAAAAACTCAAGTGTCTTTTTGGTTTGAATAAAAAGCTATAAATGTTATCCAAGCAAACGGTATAAGAGAAATAGAAGATAACGGAGCTACTGCAATCAAAAAATTAATAACGACCTAAATTTTGGAATTTCTGATCATATAGTGGTAGTGATTTGAAAAAAATATATTTAATAATGTATTGCGGATGTATAATTAATATTTCTTTAATAATTACCTCCGATACCTTAATCCGTTTTTAAGGTATGGACTACTAATTTCTAATTAAAACAAAAACGACTGTTGAGTGGTAAAAGTAGAATTTTTTAATTTTGTTTGAAGTTTATGTTTTAAGGACAGTACTAAAATGTGTCGTCACAAATTACAAATAATGCAATCAAATTATGTTTCTTTCTGTGATACTTTATGGCAAGAAAATACTCCCAACGTTTTGGTTAATTTATAACATCTCAGTTCAAAAAAAAAAAACAATTTTCGTATTAGTAAACGGGAAAGACTATTTTCGAAGATAGAAGGTGAATAGGTAAATCCTGTAGATAGAGCACAGGAGGAGGTCATGTGTGCGACTTATATCTTCCTGGGTACGGGGAATAGGGAAAACTAATAGCATCCCTTGGACAGGGTTGGTTACCTAAAGTACATGTGCCATCAGCCGGGATGAAGACAGGTGTATAGCACCTCGTATACAGGTTTGGGGACTTACTCTAATAAAATATCGTTTTGACCACTAGATCGAACTGATGGATGAATGCTTCATGCACGGCGTCTATGTACAGTAGTTATATCTGTAGACTCAGGGCTGCTATATAGAAGCACTTGAAGTCACTGAACAACTGCAGTGATATTCCGTGGTAGAATTTATCCTTTAAATGATAAAGCAATGGTTATATTTAATATGTAATTAAGGCATTCGAAAGAAACTTTACTAGCTTATAGCTTCAATTAAGGTTGTGAACTGGACCATAATTGTGATTATGATTAATATGTGCGCGCTTGTGTGTGTGTGTGTGTGTGTGTGTGTGTGTGTGTGTGTGTGTGTGTGTGTGTGTGTGTGTGTGTGTGTGTGTGTGTGTGTGTGTGTGTGTGTGTGTGTGTGTGTGTGTGTGTGTGTGTGTGTGTGTGTGTGTGTGTGTGTGTGTGTGTGTGTGTGTGTGTGTGTGTGTGTGTGTGTGTGTGTGTGTGTGTGTGTGTGTGTGTGTGTGTGTGTGTGTGTGTGTGTGTGTGTGTGTGTGTGTGTGTGTGTGTGTGTGTGTGTGTGTGTGTGTGTGTGTGTGTGTGTGTGTGTGTGTGTGTGTGTGTGTGTGTGTGTGTGTGTGTGTGTGTGTGTGTGTGTGTGTGTGTGTGTGTGTGTGTGTGTGTGTGTGTGTGTGTGTGTGTGTGTGTGTGTGTGTGTGTGTGTGTGTGTGTGTGTGTGTGTGTGTGTGTGTGTGTGTGTGTGTGTGTGTGTGTGTGTGTGTGTGTGTGTGTGTGTGTGTGTGTGTGTGTGTGTGTGTGTGTGTGTGTGTGTGTGTGTGTGTGTGTGTGTGTGTGTGTGTGTGTGTGTGTGTGTGTGTGTGTGTGTGTGTGTGTGTGTGTGTGTGTGTGTGTGTGTGTGTGTGTGTGTGTGTGTGTGTGTGTGTGTGTGTGTGTGTGTGTGTGTGTGTGTGTGTGTGTGTGTGTGTGTGTGTGTGTGTGTGTGTGTGTGTGTGTGTGTGTGTGTGTGTGTGTGTGTGTGTGTGTGTGTGTGTGTGTGTGTGTGTGTGTGTGTGTGTGTGTGTGTGTGTGTGTGTGTGTGTGTGTGTGTGTGTGTGTGTGTGTGTGTGTGTGTGTGTGTGTGTGTGTGTGTGTGTGTGTGTGTGTGTGTGTGTGTGTGTGTGTGTGTGTGTGTGTGTGTGTGTGTGTGTGTGTGTGTGTGTGTGTGTGTGTGTGTGTGTGTGTGTGTGTGTGTGTGTGTGTGTGTGTGTGTGTGTGTGTGTGTGTGTGTGTGTGTGTGTGTGTGTGTGTGTGTGTGTGTGTGTGTGTGTGTGTGTGTGTGTGTGTGTGTGTGTGTGTGTGTGTGTGTGTGTGTGTGTGTGTGTGTGTGTGTGTGTGTGTGTGTGTGTGTGTGTGTGTGTGTGTGTGTGTGTGTGTGTGTGTGTGTGTGTGTGTGTGTGTGTGTGTGTGTGTGTGTGTGTGTGTGTGTGTGTGTGTGTGTGTGTGTGTGTGTGTGTGTGTGTGTGTGTGTGTGTGTGTGTGTGTGTGTGTGTGTGTGTGTGTGTGTGTGTGTGTGTGTGTGTGTGTGTGTGTGTGTGTGTGTGTGTGTGTGTGTGTGTGTGTGTGTGTGTGTGTGTGTGTGTGTGTGTGTGTGTGTGTGTGTGTGTGTGTGTGTGTGTGTGTGTGTGTGTGTGTGTGTGTGTGTGTGTGTGTGTGTGTGTGTGTGTGTGTGTGTGTGTGTGTGTGTGTGTGTGTGTGTGTGTGTGTGTGTGTGTGTGTGTGTGTGTGTGTGTGTGTGTGTGTGTGTGTGTGTGTGTGTGTGTGTGTGTGTGTGTGTGTGTGTGTGTGTGTGTGTGTGTGTGTGTGTGTGTGTGTGTGTGTGTGTGTGTGTGTGTGTGTGTGTGTGTGTGTGTGTGTGTGTGTGTGTGTGTGTGTGTGTGTGTGTGTGTGTGTGTGTGTGTGTGTGTGTGTGTGTGTGTGTGTGTGTGTGTGTGTGTGTGTGTGTGTGTGTGTGTGTGTGTGTGTGTGTGTGTGTGTGTGTGTGTGTGTGTGTGTGTGTGTGTGTGTGTGTGTGTGTGTGTGTGTGTGTGTGTGTGTGTGTGTGTGTGTGTGTGTGTGTGTGTGTGTGTGTGTGTGTGTGTGTGTGTGTGTGTGTGTGTGTGTGTGTGTGTGTGTGTGTGTGTGTGTGTGTGTGTGTGTGTGTGTGTGTGTGTGTGTGTGTGTGTGTGTGTGTGTGTGTGTGTGTGTGTGTGTGTGTGTGTGTGTGTGTGTGTGTGTGTGTGTGTGTGTGTGTGTGTGTGTGTGTGTGTGTGTGTGTGTGTGTGTGTGTGTGTGTGTGTGTGTGTGTGTGTGTGTGTGTGTGTGTGTGTGTGTGTGTGTGTGTGTGTGTGTGTGTGTGTGTGTGTGTGTGTGTGTGTGTGTGTGTGTGTGTGTGTGTGTGTGTGTGTGTGTGTGTGTGTGTGTGTGTGTGTGTGTGTGTGTGTGTGTGTGTGTGTGTGTGTGTGTGTGTGTGTGTGTGTGTGTGTGTGTGTGTGTGTGTGTGTGTGTGTGTGTGTGTGTGTGTGTGTGTGTGTGTGTGTGTGTGTGTGTGTGTGTGTGTGTGTGTGTGTGTGTGTGTGTGTGTGTGTGTGTGTGTGTGTGTGTGTGTGTGTGTGTGTGTGTGTGTGTGTGTGTGTGTGTGTGTGTGTGTGTGTGTGTGTGTGTGTGTGTGTGTGTGTGTGTGTGTGTGTGTGTGTGTGTGTGTGTGTGTGTGTGTGTGTGTGTGTGTGTGTGTGTGTGTGTGTGTGTGTGTGTGTGTGTGTGTGTGTGTGTGTGTGTGTGTGTGTGTGTGTGTGTGTGTGTGTGTGTGTGTGTGTGTGTGTGTGTGTGTGTGTGTGTGTGTGTGTGTGTGTGTGTGTGTGTGTGTGTGTGTGTGTGTGTGTGTGTGTGTGTGTGTGTGTGTGTGTGTGTGTGTGTGTGTGTGTGTGTGTGTGTGTGTGTGTGTGTGTGTGTGTGTGTGTGTGTGTGTGTGTGTGTGTGTGTGTGTGTGTGTGTGTGTGTGTGTGTGTGTGTGTGTGTGTGTGTGTGTGTGTGTGTGTGTGTGTGTGTGTGTGTGTGTGTGTGTGTGTGTGTGTGTGTGTGTGTGTGTGTGTGTGTGTGTGTGTGTGTGTGTGTGTGTGTGTGTGTGTGTGTGTGTGTGTGTGTGTGTGTGTGTGTGTGTGTGTGTGTGTGTGTGTGTGTGTGTGTGTGTGTGTGTGTGTGTGTGTGTGTGTGTGTGTGTGTGTGTGTGTGTGTGTGTGTGTGTGTGTGTGTGTGTGTGTGTGTGTGTGTGTGTGTGTGTGTGTGTGTGTGTGTGTGTGTGTGTGTGTGTGTGTGTGTGTGTGTGTGTGTGTGTGTGTGTGTGTGTGTGTGTGTGTGTGTGTGTGTGTGTGTGTGTGTGTGTGTGTGTGTGTGTGTGTGTGTGTGTGTGTGTGTGTGTGTGTGTGTGTGTGTGTGTGTGTGTGTGTGTGTGTGTGTGTGTGTGTGTGTGTGTGTGTGTGTGTGTGTGTGTGTGTGTGTGTGTGTGTGTGTGTGTGTGTGTGTGTGTGTGTGTGTGTGTGTGTGTGTGTGTGTGTGTGTGTGTGTGTGTGTGTGTGTGTGTGTGTGTGTGTGTGTGTGTGTGTGTGTGTGTGTGTGTGTGTGTGTGTGTGTGTGTGTGTGTGTGTGTGTGTGTGTGTGTGTGTGTGTGTGTGTGTGTGTGTGTGTGTGTGTGTGTGTGTGTGTGTGTGTGTGTGTGTGTGTGTGTGTGTGTGTGTGTGTGTGTGTGTGTGTGTGTGTGTGTGGCACCATGGTACATTCAAGACCTTGTTCTGAATATAGGCTACAAAGTTTACTGTAAAGAGGGATAAAGTTTTTGAAACGCATATCAACCAAAACGAAAGCCATGGAGCGACATAATTTGTGTACTTTTTTTAAATTTGTATTTCAAGGCTACATTGAACATCGATGTATAATAAAACACACCCATATTTATTTGCATACTCTATTATATGAAAAAAAATATATACCTATTTATTCCATTTATAAGAAATAAAAGTTTGTTTTTTCAGCTTCCGACATGACTCAACCTGTGGAAGTGAGTACCTATGGTCAAACTTTGAGGAATATTGGATAATAGAAGGGTAGTTCTGGCCACATTATATACGTTGTATGACGTAAGCCGGCTCTGCTACGCCTTTTTATACCATGTAAACTGAAAAATCTGAACTCATTTTTAGTACGTTACTTTAATATTATTAGGTTTTAATATTTGAAATTAGAGCAGCTTCTACATTACAAGCTATCATTTGTTTTTACATTAATGTTATTTTTAACAAAGAATTTAATAACCAGTTGCATAGATGGCTTGATCAGCTTAAACAGGAATTTTGAGCGATTTTTAAAATCTGTCTGAAAAATGAGTCGGTATTTTTAAAACCAGTTTTTACTAAGCTCATTATGATCCGTACGTCGTCTTCGTTAGTTTAAAAGAAACAAAGTAGCCGAAAGTATAGTTGGGTTTACCGGAAACAGGAAATTCGTCATACATAATGATTTACGCAAGTAACAGTAAATGTTATCGAAAAGTCAACGGTACGGTAATTTATTTAACGAAAAGGCAATCGATTAGCATAACAGACATTTCTCATTACCGATTAACGGCATACTGGTGAAATCACCATGAGGATGTGAGTCATGCTTGGAAGATCTGACCTTACCGAAACATGCAACAGCCTTCTGCTAGGAGCTTCGTTCTCACCGTTCATTCAAGTCTTCACCCACTATAGTTACCTTAACTATTGTAATTTGTTTCACAAGTGCAATTTTGAAATGTAAACTTCTATAGGCATACCAGGAACCTATGAAAAAATCAACAGGTATGAATTCTCATATGTTATATTCTCAAGTGTGTCCGATTTCGAATTAAAGGTTAAATTTTAAATAATTTTCAAATGCAGTTTCCTAATAATTCAGAAATATCGCATATTCAATTAAATCAAGTAAAACCTAGATTTCATGCAGCAGCTGTTTTTAAGGGCTAATGGTACTTTTTGTTTACATTAAGCTAAAACATATTGAACTTGTTCTAATGAACAAACTATTCTCATAATTCATTTGCGTAGAATTAGTTTTCTTTCAAACAACTAGTAATGTAAAAGTTTGGTAAAACGAGACTGACAATATAAAGCTATGTTTTTAAGTGTAATAAATAAAAGAATATTATCCAATACATTATTGACAAATATGTCATCTCATTTGTTAATGACTTAAATTGTATTTCTAAATTATCTATATTTAGTAGGACATATTTTATAAAATGTGTATCAATAAACACAATATGTATAAATATACAACGTTTTGGACTATATCAAAACCTTGTGTTTGCTGCTTAGAACTGCTAATCTACCCATTCATTTAAGTCTCTACAAATGTTGTATAAACATACGCTTACCCTAAACGTTCGATCAACAAGATTGCTAATTGCTAGAATACGATACCCTTACGTCATGATAAGTGACTATAGATTTTGACGCAACATATCGTTTTTACAGCCAATTTTCACTTTGTTAACTGCTAGTTGTTACTGAAATAGGTATAATAAATATTACGTTTTCATATACCTGAGATGCACATTTACAAGTTATATTTTTCTCGGACTAATAGAATAAATCCATTACATTATACGTAATAAGTAAAAGAAAACTCGGAGGAGTGCCGACAGAAGTAAAAACTTTTTGTAGTCACGTATACAGAAATTTTGAATTGCGAAAAACATTTAATTTTGCGTGATAAGATATTAAGTTAACATTTTTATCAGGCGTTCCTATGAATGTTTTTATTTCAAAAATTGGATTAAAAATACATAATCTATTATTATTGTTATATTGAATTATTGGTATACAGAGTTATCAAAATTTGTGTAAAATAATATACTTATTAACTGATCAAAAGTACTTAAAAATAACCTTTTTCTTTAACATTGTTCAATAAATAATGTAACAGCCTACGTCCAAACAGTTGTTTGACAACATAGCGTTTAACATAAAATCAACTGAAATTATATTTATCATTTAATTCACTTTGAGGTGACTTACAGCGTAACCTAATGGAATTGATACTGCCGCTAATAATCTGACGCAAATTATACTGACGTAAAATTGTATATTTATGTCCATTTAATAGACTACGTTTTTGTAGATATTTAAATACTTCCAAAATATTATTTTATAATACGTTAATGTAGAGTTCAATTATCAAAATTACTGATGTAATAATGAATTGAATTGTATTCACAAATTATGTATATTTGGTAGGGCATATTTCATAAAATTTAATACAAAAGTAGGTATAAATAGAAAATGTGGGGACTATATCAAAACCTGGTGTTAGCTACTTAGAACTGCTTATCTACCCATTCATTCAAGTCTCTACAGATGTTATATAAACGTACGCCTACCCTAAACGTTCGATCAACAAGATTGCTAATTGCTAGAGTACGAGCTCCTTACGTCATGAGAAGTGACAATAGACTTTGCACGCAACACATAGTTTCTTACAGCAGATTTTCACCTTAGTAACTGCTACTTGCTACTTAAATTGATATAATAATTATTACGGTTTCATATACCTGAGATTCCCAAATTCTACAAATTTTATTTTTAGTTACATTCCATAATGTTTGTTTCCTAGAACTGTATTAAAAATATTATTAAACAATACTGCCACAGTTAGGTGTTAATTTGAATCAATGATAATAAAAATGTTGACTTAAATGTTTACGATAAGGAACCTTTTATATTTAGATTACTGTTATCCATTCCAACTTTTGTATTTGTATACTGTTTTTTATTTGTATACTCCTACAATATAATAATTTCTAAAAAAGAGACCTTTTTTTAGTTTCTGAAATAAGTTTATTTTGTTTTAGCTGAGAGCATACACATTTTTAGTCGTCCATTTTCCATCCTTTAATTCTAGCGCTTCTCTTGCCTCAACCATTTCTTCTCACCATAATATGTTCAATTTGTCTCCTCTCTTTTGAGATTCAATTTATATTTAGTTACAGATAATTGTTCGTTAATTCTACTTCGAACCTCTTCGTTTCTCAATATTTCCTTTCCTGCACTCTCTCTCTCTCTCTCTCTCTCTCTCTCTAAGGCTTATTATTATTTTTTGACTCCAGCGAGATCTAATTTCGAAAGACGACCATTTTATTTCAGTTCAGACTAGTAATCAATCCCACGTTAGTTATACTTCATTCATGAACGCATATTTATCATTTTTACGTGCGTATCTATATCCAAAGTGTAGTAGCTAATCAGACGGCACCATGAACGATTTAATCTGTAAGTAAAAACGTAATTAATTACCCCTAGCATTTAAACAGTTAAGTTAATAATTTCCTAGTTTATTTTCAATAATTTTCACATAGTAATTTTTTTTAAAATTCAACCAATTGGTAGCCCTATACTACAACCAAATGTTTTGGAAATGGACGTGTTCCGAAATGCTTATGACTCATAATATTATACAATATAATTAAAATTAGATTGGTAAATTTACCAACCAATCTATCTATCTATATGCTCGGAATATGACGACGCAAACCAAGAGCTTTTTCTTTATTCGAAAACCAACTTTCAAAAAATTTCTAATTTGCAGACGTTTGTATGTTTTGTGCAGTGGTTTGTTAATATCATGCAGCTGGAAACTTCATTGCTGTCCCGAAGTTTGAATCTCCAAAAGTTTAAAAACCAAATTTAATTGATTTTCCTAAAGTAACAATAAGAGAGTAACTAAATTAATAGAGGAATATTGTTTTTTTAAAAAATGGACGTTAACTGTGACTGATAAATAAAAATAAGGACGGCAAAAAAAGATTGAATATAAAAATGAAAGATCTTCTTTTAAAATTGAAAGAAGGGTATTTTTTAGATCCCAGTGACTGGTTACAATTTCAACTTCACTGAGTACATGCCTAACGTTTCTAGTTTCGACAAGAATAAAGATATTTTTTGAACAAAGCGTGAAAAACAAGCGTGGTGGCGAAGAAAGAATAGCTATATATGTGTAAGCGATTTACAGTACTGTTATGTAAGTGTTCATTGGTTATCTTACACTGTATGTTCTTAAATATATTAATTTTATTTTTGCCCAATAAATTTGTTTCCAATTGGTCCATCATGACTTTTAAGGAACCATTTTCTTTGTATTGGGTAACCTATTCTAGTGAAACCTGGAGAACTATTTGTAAGTTAAGCTGAATAAGTTAAAAGTGGGTTGACTAATATCACAAACAGGAAATTAAGTTATAATTGAAGCGTAGGCCCTAAGAGAAGAAATAAAATTCCGAAACCGTTAGAAAACAAAAGTAAACGCTATAAGAAAACAAAATGCCTCTTCACAGGGGGAAATAGATCTTAAATTATAATAACACAAGTGGGAGAAAAGCGTTACGTATACAGCTCGGTTTACGTCACTGCTCCTCTTAGGGTATTCTCTAAAATTATGTTAATCTGTTCCCGTTCATCGTACACTGATTAGACCTTCCAATTACAACACGCAATGTCCATTGTATGATAATATACGGTGTGTTTTATAGGGCAGCAGGTTCACAGAGCAATGCTTCCTGCATTACAACGAGGCAAAAATGCAAACAACTCAAGTCAGATTGGCAACGGTGAATATTTAAATAAATATTGCTAGATGACTTTCCAAGAATATTGTTCCATTAGTTATCGTGTATAGACTTCCACTTACTGCTCAGTGAGTAGTCTCTGCACAGATAATTCTACTTGACCATTCCTATTTGGAAATGTAAACCAGGCAAAGGCGCCTTTTTTGAAAGTTGGAGTTTGGCAGGGAGCTAATTTATAGCTGCAAGGACAAATTTTAAAATTTAAATACCATTATATGCAAATCTAATCCTCAAAATGAGTAAATTAAATTATTTTCCCAATTTAATACATTCCCAAGTTAGATATTTATGAGCATTATATTTCAGTACGTATAGAGATTGGTATTTATTTAGGAAATCGTGTTAAATGGAACCAGGCAATAGAAAGATCTAAAGGCTGATTTTAAATTTTCGTTTTTACAAACTTAAATTCTACAATACAATATTTAGTCCATGAGACCCTTTAAAAATTCTTTAAGAACTGTAGTGCAGACCACGTTACCGTGCACTTGTCATTGACAGATAGCATGAGATTTCTTGTGTACTAGGACTTCTAAAAACATGTTACATATTCCGAATGTTTTATACATCTACAGCTTCTGCATCAAATATGCCTACACATATCAACATTGTTTGTTATTTCATACCGAAGCTAATTTATAATCGAATTTATCTAATATCGACCGTCTCATGCAAATCAATGTTTTGACAGTTCTTATCATGTTTGTAGGAAAGTATTTATACTGACGGGCGAGCACAGAAACAACTCATATAGGGGACATTGGTATTCTCATTCCATAATTTCATAGCCCCAGTGAATCCGGGTTCGCCATCTTGGTGAGGGATGTTTCTGTGCTCGCTGATACTGACCCTTTACTTCCCGTCTCGCCTACTACGATCTCTTAAGGTACGTGGCCACAATGTACATCCTCTGTTATAGCGATTCTCTCTCGGATATAAGCCTTAGATAGGGCATTTAAGTCCTCTTTGGATTTGTATTATTTAAATGTGTGGCAAATCGCCAAATCGTTACTCAATAAGTCTTTTACGGACACCGTGCACGCATATTTATTACAGATATTTACTGTCAACTCGTTTTTTTACGGAAACTATCTTGAAGTGATAACTTAAATTTCCTTATGGGATTTTGTGATTAGTATAAAAATTGTCACAAAAGTGATCAATTTAAAATATTTTTAGGTATTGACAGATTTAAAAAAAAACATTTGATCTTTCTTGTTAGATATTAACCCCCCCCCCCAACCCGTTTGATGCACCCCAGAAGTGAGGAGATTTTGAATATACGATCACCGCACACGCACATTCTCGTTTTAAGTCATTATATCCGAACTGCATATTATGTAGAATGCATATAATTTAACGAATTAAATTTATTGAACTTGGAACGATTTTTTTCAAAATATGGGTAATTTTAAAAATTTGTAACAGTTAACTGATAAAGTAAATACCTTTCATTTGTGAAGGTCAAAGAAACATTATATTTTATCTTAATATAGCAACATAGTTATATATTATACTGAGTAGTTGATGACTTTTAAAATTAATTTTTAATATTACTTCAACGCAATATTCTCTCAAAAAAACCTTATCTTCATCAATATATGTGTTCCACAAACACATCAGATTTTATTCTTTAGGCTATTGTCGATATTTGAAGTATATTTGTTTGTGAATAAAAATATGGTTACATTACATTCTGCAATGTGTGATTTAATACCGTTCTATGGCCATTAAAATACGCAATAAATAGCTAATGAAAAGTATTCGTTAAAGGTGTTTTCAATATTATATAACCTTATTATTTTGTAAGATGGTATAGTGTAAATTTTTATCAGTAAAATAATCTATATTGAGGTAAAATGTTAAATCTTAAAAACTACAACCATTCAACGTAGAAATATTTTATTTTAAAACAACTGGTAAAAGGATTGGTAAACCAGTTTGTTTAAACTGGTTTAAACAAACTTTGGTAAACGTAGTGTGATAGATTACTATATCCCACTAGTAATAAAAGTCTCAGGAAATTAAACGACCCGTATTTCATTAAGATCTCATTACTCAGTTTTCATCGACGGATCATTTTTATCTGTTTAAGAAAACGGGATTTCTTAAAACAGAAAAACAAATAAGTTTAACATCTATAAAATCAAAATCACGAATGCGTTTAAAGATAAAAACTAAAGAATAAAACTTGAAATGTAACTAACATTAAATAATCAAGTAAGCCTATTCCTAAAATTAAAAACTAAATCAAAACCAACTGTAATAAAGAATTAATAGATAAGTAGGGTCGTTGTTGTAACAAGAAAATAACATAAACCCAACAATAAAAAATAGCATATATTAAAATTTGTTACGTGTAAAGAAGTGATGCAAAAAAGTGACATATTCAATCGCCTTGTCAAAATTCCTGAGCGCTACCTTCAAAATTCCTCGGAGACCATAACTGCTGCGGAACCAAACAAGGCACGTATTGATGCCTTCACGCTGGCATAGAGGAGGTTCGTCGTGTCTCATCAAACAACTTTAAGAAATGGGCGCTGTGAAGGCGAGTAACCACACCGTCTGTACGCCTCGGACGGATGAAATACCTCATGGATAGGTGGTATCCTATCTTCCGGGTATTCCACAGTAACTAGGCAACCATTAAAACGCCACCCCTGCATTTTGCAATTGAACTCTATGTATAGATCACAAAATGAGTATAACTAAAGGTTTTCCAGAGTTTTGTCCTAAATAGCATAAATAACGCTTCCGGATTTGGATCACGCACGATAATGCAAAGATTAGTTTTAATTGTCGTTAAAGCTATGACAATTCCATAAATTTTTATGTAAAAACACTACAAACTGAGGGCAGTCCGTAGGATAGTCCTTCAAAAATTACACTTTACGCTTTCACGATTTCAAAATATAAATTATACAACATTGTATGTCTTATAAGTGGCAATAAATACACACAGCTTTGCAAGAGCAAAAACTAGTACCCATTTTCACGTGATTAAAAAATAAACTACGAAATGATTCAGACCCATCCTAAAAGCACAGATTGCTAACTAAATACATCACACAACTTAAAAGTTATTAAAAAAAGAATAAAATAAATACCATTTGTTACTTTGTCTTTAGAAAACATAACTTAGTTTCGAAATGAGCGCTATATCAGGCCCATATTTTTTAACACAAAATATTCTATTAAAAAGAAGTTAAAATACATCAAACCTATAAAACAGCAAAAATATGAATATAATAATAATAACTATTGAACACAACTGAAAAAAATTTACAAGTAAAAAATCAAACTTTTAGGAATATCCGAAGCAATCAATAACTGTTGGTTACGCTATCATCGCATAAGCATTCAAATTCTATTAAAAATAGATAAATAAACCGATCGCCGAAAAGAGAGAACATAACATACAAACTCAAACCTTTGAGATCTAAGAACACGAAAGGTTATATATAAATTTAGATATAAATTTAGCGTGTACGTTTAAAATTAGATATAAAAATTCTCTGTGTTCAAACCACTTCAAAAACGTTAATTTGTAAAAATCGGTTAACCCGTACATCTATAGTGTGTTAGGGCGAGCTAGCAGCGAGACTAGCTGATATCATCGTGAAGATTGTAAACAAAGGGAAATAAACACATGATAGTTAAATTATACTATTTTGAATTTTCAGATTTTTGCACGAGGAAATACTTCTAGGAAATAATGGCGCGCTCGGAGGCAAATGTAAGACATAACGATAGTTTGTAAACAGAAGGACTGTTAACATAATTACGTGCTAACAGGTGCTGCTAAGTTTGGTGTCTACTAGACATCGATTTAACTACCCGAAAGTGTATTTATACTAAGGGGCTAACACTTCTTGTCGAATAACACCCCAATAGGTCAGACAACAGCGGACACAGACCAAGTTAATCGAGCGGAAACGTGATGACGTCACGTGGATACTGGAAATGTGAATGCCACTTTCAGATCATCTTTCAAAGGACTGCATTCATAGGTTTAATTTACATTGATTTACTAGTTACTTTTACGCTAATTTTAATTTACCTCCCTTTTAATGTATAAGTAATGATAATTCAAAGGGGGAAAACTATTTGCGTGCCCCATCGGGGAAAAATACAATATTTGTGTGTGTGTGTGTGTGTGTGTGTGCGTGCGCGCGCGCGTGCATGCGTGCGTGCGTGTGTGTGTGTGTGTGTGTGTGTGTGTGTGTGTGTGTGTGTGTGTGTGTGTGTGTGTGTGGGTGGGTTTCTACTGAAGTGATAGACACAGATCGTAGAAGCCTACTCATCATCGAGACGTCACGATAACCATACAAATCGTCAGGAGTGTAAGTTAAATAACGTAATTTGTACAATGGAGCCATATACATTCATTAGGAACTTAAATTAACACCGTAATTGTTTTATAGTACAATATCCCTTGGGAATTTATTGCATACAGGCCCGGATTTAAAGTGACTGCCGCCCCTAGGCCAGGATTTGTGGCACCTCCTTGTAAGGAAAACAGTCAGAGTTTTAATAATAGTTTTATAATAAGCTTACTTATATAACAAGTTTAATAATGAGTTTACTCAAATAACAGTATGATACAGATTGAAAATTTAAAGCCAATTTATACTCTCCTTGTTTTTTTTCGAGTGAATATGTCTATTATATCATCGTACGGATTCACCTTCCCTCGATACTGAGCAGAGCTAATGACGTCTATCTGTCGTGGCTGATTTTCGATATCAAAAAGGTGTTCACTCATGATCTTTCTCTTGTAGAGTTGAGGGGGAAGTACTAGGAACCATTCTTAAGACAATGTCAACATTTGGGAGATATCGTCTACGAAAAAGTGACACAAAACTACAATAAGTACAACTATGGTCAGTTTTTTCTTTCTCAGAATTTTATACTTAAAAGAGCTTCAAATAAAGTAGTCTATTTACAATAAGAGGCTCAAGATTTTTGAAATACCAACTCAATAACTATCTTTTACATTTGTTAATTTTTGGGGCTCCCAAAAATTGCTTTCAATAATCTTAAAAAATCCAAGCCTATCATGTAGCTGAGTGTATTTATCTTCACGTCTCAGATCGTGACGTTCTACGCAGCTATCTATGGGTCTACGTTTACTGACAACTAAGAAACTTCAGTGAACAATAACTACACAGAGTAATAAACCCTATAGAAATATTTACTGACTGTTTACTTTATTTTTTTATTTATTATTGTTATTATATATATATATAATACAATAAATTAATTGTTGTTTAGTTACAAGAACAAATAATTTCCAACGTGCACCTTGCGTCCCCAAGGAAGGGTCTTAATGAGCCTAGTGGTTAATCCAGGTCTGATTATATATTTTAAAGTCTTCCGGAAAATACATAAAACTCGTAAGTACAGGACGTAACATTAACCATAGTTATTATTATAATTTTACACTTTCAATTCTCAGACATGTTTATTGTATTTATTCATTTTAAAATTTTAATTAATAATCCCTATTAAATGAACGTAATCTATTATATTGCATAACTAAATTCACCGTTAACTTGTAATAACATAATTTTCTTTAGGCATATATTTAAATTTACAGATAATGTGCAGAAGAGAAAGCTAGATAACATTCGTGTGATACAAACAGCAGTAGTGTGAGATCATACATTATTAGATAATGAAGTCCAATGTACGATATTTCTAAATAAGCTAATATAGGAAATTGCATTTGAAAATGTTAAAAACCTAACCTACAAGCAATGTTTAAATGAAGAAGAATACATCTGACAGCATTAAACACCATGTTTCGCTTTTAGAAATGCTCGAGACAAGATTCGTCGATATCCGGATTCTTGTACACTTTCTTTTAACTTCCGAAGTGATGACGTAACGTTCTGACGATTCACTCGTGTGTAAGGTGTTCCTCGATGCTATGCTAAGGAAGGTTAAATGTCAAAATTATTTTTGAAATAGAAAGCACATATATCCGAACAATATTTTATGTGATATTTACGAACATATTAAAAGAAAATATCTAGAAGATATCGCAGATATTTGGTCTCTTATGTCGGAAGCAACTACAAAGCATACCTTCTAAAAAAAATATTTCTCGTTCAACTCCAATATCGAGTTTCGATTGAATTTAAATAAATTAAAGAGTACATTAAAACATTAGTTCTAACACTAAATAATCTTTAAACATTTTCTACAACGATGCTATCGATGCGATTCTATCAGTTGTGATAAAACAAAACTTAATGATAAGTATCAAATTATGCTTATTCAAAGATGAATTATGTTTAAATTTAATTTTAAACATTTTGTATGTTATTGATTTGAAATTTATTTCGTTCTTATGAAAACTAAAATTTCGGACTAGCGAGGTATTAAGAAGTCATCTGAAGTTATTCTTAAATACTTGTCATAATAGTTGTCAATATTTTGTTTACCTTTTACACTATTCAGGCAATTCAACTGTGGAGGCTGTGAAGGGGTGTTAATATAGATAAGAATTAGGTAAGAACAATGGGTTAAAGATCACGAGGGCATGGTCTTACACTTGAAGAAACGTTTTTCTGTATCGGTGTTATAGGAGGGTGTCAGCCTGTTGGGGAAGGTATAGAGAATGTATAGGTTTACTAAGTAATACTCTCACACTATGAGTAAGGTCGGTTTCTTGGAGTAGAATTGCTCTTTATTGCGATAAAAATGTATATACTCCCCTACCCTCCCTACGAATATAAGAGAAGATAGTGTCTGTGTATTCACCCTACGGATGAATTTCTGTTTGTGTATTGTTGCCCGCAAACCCTTGAAGGTAGTTCTAGTTCCCTCTGAAGAACCAAGCTTTAACAGGGTATCTATAAATGGATATACATGATCAAGTCGCTTCTGCTGTTATTTTCCCTCTCATGAGGGCGATGGTCTTGGCAATTACATATTTAATGATTTTTCGTTTTTTCGACTCTCATTACCAGTAAGATGAAGTAGAAGGTAGGACGTAATGCGTTCCCGGTACGCAAGCGTTGGAAGGCACAACGGGCGTCGGATGGGAGGCGATGTAGGTCAAGGAAGGCCAAGTTGTGCGACTGTAAAGAGGAGGATTGAGACTCGTAGTGGGCGAATCTGGTCTGCATTTGGAACGGTAATATTAGCGAGAAAATGTTAATATATTTGGATAGCGATGCGAAGGAAACTATCCTACCACTTCTTGAAGAGTTCCATAGATTTGCTTAGTTGTCAGTTTAAGAGAAATTTTAATTTTATCCATTAATAAAATAGTCTTGAAAGTATTGACAATAACCTAAAGAATAAAAATTAGTGTGTGTGTGTGTGTGTGTGTGTTTGTGTGTGTGTGTGTGTGTGTGTTTGTGTGTGTGTGTGTGTGTGTTTGTGTGTGTTTGTGTGTGTGTGTGTGTGTGTGTGTGTGTGTGTGTGTGTGTGTGTGTGTGTGTGAGTGTGTATGTGTGTGTGTGTGTGTGTGTGTGTGTGTGTGTGTGTGTGTGAGTGTGTGTGTGTGTGTGTGTGTGTGTGTGTGTGTGTGTGTGTGTGTGTGTGTGTGTGTGTGTGTGTGTGTGTGTGTGTGTGTGTGTGAGTGTGTATGTGTGTGTGTGTGTGTGTGTGTGTGTGTGTGTGTGTGTGTGTGTGTGTGTGTGTGTGTGTGTGTGTGTGTTTGTGTGTGTTTTTGTGTGTGTGTGTAACACGTGATTTTTTAAAATAAATAGGTAAAGATTGTTCTTACCTAATTCTTATCTATATTAACAACCCCTTCACAGCCTCCACAGTTAAATTGTCTGAAAAGTGTAAAAAGTATACAAATTATTGACAACTATTATGACAAGTATTTAGGATTAACTTCAGATGACTTGTTAATTCTACCTCCTTCCTCCGAAATTTCAGTTTTCATAAGAACGAAATAAATTTCAAATCAATAACATACTAAATGTTAACGAAGAACATAAACAATTTCATGAAACTCTCAAATGTTTGACATTTAAGGCGCAAACAAAAAAGGGATACTTTTGTGTAGGACAAAAATGTTACGGCCAGGTATCGATTAGCCGATTACACATACTAGTCAGATATAGCACCAAATCTCTACAATCAAACCCGCTCAAAACAAGAATTCCCTTTTAAAAATCCATTAAAGTGTACATTTAGAGTGTATGTTGGTGCGAGATAGCGCTGTGACGAGCTGATGTCATCCTGACCTCGCTCATACCACTCCTGCAGGATTGTTGCACGCACCTTTCCGTTTATATGACCGCAAATTCTTTGCTATTCTTTTCCCTTGGCGTATAATAATCGTAACGCTGAGAAAAAATAAAGCAAAGAGTGAGAGAGTTCAGACCTAATACTTTACTTGCTCCAAATATTTATTTACTAAAACACCGCTCAAGCTTACTGTTTGTAGTTAAGGCAATCTGTCATTTTCATTAATAATGCATGTAAAAGTTGTAAATGGAGTTAGGAATAGGTTAGGGATATAACGAAGGATTATTTCTGGCACATAAGTGCAGGGTCGCTTCGTGAACCCACTCTGTAGTGAGATGAACCCCTCGTACGAAGAAATAGATCTATTCTCTGCTGGAGTTGTTGGTTGAAGGCTTCTT
This sequence comes from Prosapia bicincta, assembly GCA_036971475.1. Lineage (NCBI taxonomy): Eukaryota > Metazoa > Arthropoda > Insecta > Hemiptera > Cercopidae > Prosapia > Prosapia bicincta. Next base: position 170,338,282 of record JBAIZL010000001.1, on the reverse strand, counting down.
AACACTATTTGGTCTCCTATATATTATACGGAAATTATTTCGAAAACAGTTCTTTATTTTTAAGATATTGTCTAGTGTGGAAGAAAAAAACGCTTTCAAAGATGTATACAAAATCTATATAGCGAGTTGAATTGAATGACGTAGGACTTTCGACAGAAATGAAACTTCAAATAATTTATTTGAATTATTTACAAAATAAAATCATTCAGTCACTGAAATGTCAATAAGAATGTAACATAACCTCTCCTTAGTAGTTCAAGATTTACTACTACTACTACTATTTACTATTACTATTTACTACTAGTAGTTTGTTACTTAGATATTTCAAGTATATTTTAATGTCCTTTAGAATAGATATAAAATTCATACAATCGAATGTATAACATAATCTTACTTAATATTATAACTTTACATTGATAATTTTAAATTTTACAATTTATAATACCCTTACATTTTTAAGCTTTGCTGTTAAATTGTATTAAATAAGCACTAGTAAATTAACATAAAAATATGGCTGAATCCGTTCATACCGGTATATTAGGTAACTAACTATATTTACCGTTAACGTTCTAGGAAATGATGCGAATTTACTCAGACCTGCATTCTAACTTACTGCTAACGTACAGTACTGACGTAACATAACCTACCACTAATAAAACAATGTAGGCAATCGTACGTTTTCTTATAGTTGTATTTGCTGTTGCTTTGTATAGTAACGTATTTGCTATTATATATATAGTTTATATATATAATAGCAAATACGTTATATATATATATATATATAACGTATTTGCTATTTTATATATATATATATATATATATATATATATAATGTATTTGCTATTATATATATAAACTATATATATATATAAACTATATATATATATATATATATATATATATATATATATATATATATATATATATATATATATATATATAGATATAATAAATTAAAAATATTTCAAAACAAGAATACTTTTAATGAATATATTTATTCAAAGCTTTTCGCCGATAAAATAGTACCAGCATCATAGTAAAGCTATGAATAAATATATTCATTAAAAGTATTCTTGTTTTTGAAATAATTTTAATTTATTAACTATATTACAAGAAAACATATCACCATATTTAATAAATATATATATATATATATATATATATATATATATGTATGTATATATATATATATATATATAAACTATATATTTGCTATAATATATAATTCGAAGCCTCGATAAGAAAATGGTTTATAAATGATCTCCAAACAACCTCCACAACAGTTAGCGTTAATATACCGCTATTTTTAGCTGTAGGAAATCTTCGGTAGAATTCGTTGATCTCCGGATGGTTTTGCATTTTCGAAAAAAAAAATAGTTGCCAAAAAGCAAATGAAATATTTAACTGTATCAAGCGAAAATAAATAAAACTCACGTACTTAAGAACCCACATGTAATCAGATCTGTTATGTTTATAAAACGTACCTGAAACAGACAAAAAAATACATTAACACAAAATAATAATAATAATTAATAATTATTATGTAATAATTATTTTCATGAATCAATTTCGAATTTATTTCACACAAGAACCCTCGCGCGTGTATAAAAAATTAAACATTATTGAGCTCACAAATACACTTGACTTAATTTCATCTTGTATTACATGGATCCATTTTTACACGTTTGAATTATTAATTAGTGATGTTACATGTAACATTCCAGTGGTAGTTTTCCTTAAGGTTGTTCACCCGGTAACTTATACCATCTAAATAGAAGACGAAATATTTTGTGTTTGTTGTGATAAAGCTCTGCCTATTTCCCATTCCAGACACACTGAGGAAAGAATGTTGTGGTTCTATGTCCCCAGAGTTTTATTTTCTCAAAGTATTACTACGTATATCGTTCACTTGGCAGCTAAAAGGAGAAAAATCTACTCGTTTATTTTAACTTACAAATTGTTAATTAGAAAACTTCCGGTAGAGGTACAGCCGCAAATACTGAGGGGCGTTTGGGGTTTCGCGGTCCTCTAATAAAATATTCATACACAAACCTCTCAACTGTAGAGAGTTTCGCATTTAACACAATAAGGAAGGTACAGGTTAACACTTCACGTTGACTCCAGTAAAAAACAAATCCATTCCAATCATGCACATGCCCATTACTTCTCCATTTCTCAGACCAAATAGTTTTACTTCGTTAATCCTATAATTATTAACTTCATTGATATTCATAGCCCCTTTGACATTCTTCATAGGCGATATATGTCGACTTTTCTAATCGTCTTCAAACGCACAAAATGAAACAGCAGATAATTCTTTTTATTTATTACATTTATTTAATTATTTGTGATTGGTTGCGTTATAAGAAATAAGTTTAGAGAGCAAGCTTTACTCTCGTCATCTGGAGATTTTGCTTTTCCCTAATTTACCAGTCAAACGCCGAGACAGACTACTAGTCAAAAGCTCGTTGGTATTGATTTTGTAAAGTACTTGAACGATGAACAGAAAACGTGGCTCAAATTAGTTGCCAGCTGTTTACTAAATCCTTGGCCGAAGCAGATCCTGTAGTCTGCCGTTGGTCTTTCCCTATATACAAGGCAAGGAGGTTTTTGCTCCCTACCGTAATCCTATCTATTATCCTTAATAATTTCCTTATTCTACAAACAGATCATACAACAGGAAAACGTATAGGTAAAAACCTGCACAATATTACCAGTATACTTGCTAGTATAATGGTATGCTGGTATAAACCTGCATAATAGCAGTATAGGCATACCGTCCAGTTCTTTGTTCCAGTTTTTATCCTAAACCAGCCAGATATAAACACATGTTTAAAACTTCTTTACTTTCTAAATAGCTTGAGTAAAAGAACTTGTATTATTATCCCAGTGATACCTCTTCCGGTCTGGATTCCGAAGAAAGCTTTCACGATATCCTGTGCACAAATATTTCCAAACGGCAACGCGGTCCCGTTGAACAAGCTTTCCGCGGAATCCAGACCGGAAAAGGTATCATTGTGATAATATTACAAATTCCCTTACTCAAGCTATTTAGTAATGAAGTTCCACACGCACTCATATCTGAGCAGCTTGTTAAGGGTAGTAATTTCGTCAGAAATATGCACAAAACATCGACAAAGAAAAAGTTTTTTTTGGTGCTTTTAAGGCAAATAGTCAGTTTTACCATCATCTCTATCGAAAGCCAGGAAAAGCTTGTGAACAAATGATACTTGACTCCCAAAGCAACCGCATTTTTATTCAACAAAAAATATTTTGTAAGTGTACCCATCATTATGTAAAATCTTCTTGTTTGGAGTTCAGAAAAGGTAAAAAATACAGAATATGCGCCCGAGAAGGATTCGGAAAACAAGTGTCAGCTAGTTTGAGATTTGGTTCCTGTACGTTGCATATGTTGCCTACATAATAATTCCCTCAAAGGTTTCGCAGTTTCCCAAAATGAGTAGGTATTGTTTAGTTTAGCGTTGGTCAAAAGAAGTGGAACCGAGAACGAGCTAAGCAGAAGCGGGATTCCCCGTGGCCAGCCTTTCTAGAGCCGCTTCTCTCCAAAACAGTCACAGAGGACATGTGCAGCTCCTTTATTGCCTTTGCTTGGAATAGATTTGCTTCAGGGGAGCGATCCTGATTACATGAATGATTTCTCCTTATTAATTCTACCATTGGATCATTTATACCACACTTAGTACTATCATATCTTAAAGTCTTCCTACACCTTGGTGCAAACCAATTGAAAACCTAAACTCACCTCTCGCTCACCCCACTAAAGAAAATATAAAATCACCTCGCGCCCACCCTACTTGAGAACCTAAACTCACCTCTCGCTCACCCCACTAGAGAACCTAAACTCACCTCTCGCTCACCCCCTAGAGAACCTAAATCACCTCTCGCTCACACCACTAGAGAACCTAAACTCACCTCTCGCTCACCCCCTGGAGAACCTAAATCACCTCTCACTCACACCACTAGTGAACCTAAACTTACCTCTCGCTCACCCCACTAGAAAACCTAAATTCACCTCTCGCTCACCCCACTAAAAACCTAAATTCACCTCTCTCTCACCCCAATTAAGAAAATCTAAAATCACCTTTCACTCACCCTACTAGAGAACCTGAACTCACCGCTCGCTAACCCCCCTAGAGAGCATATAGTCACCTCTCACGCACCCCATTAGATAAGAAATCTACCTCATTCGGAGATACAGGACATGTGCCACAATCCTTTTATGTCCAACATCAAGGACATCCTAACCGTAATGTTTTCCGTATTCTGAATCCTTTCACATCCTGCGTAGACGATAATTGACTCATCGCATTTAAACTACAAAAAGGAAATAACACATTCTTTGAGCATTAATCTAACATGTCCGCCTTCTACTGAAGATAGTAATGGTTATTCTTTAAGTATCTTTCACTTTAACACACACACACACACACACACACACACACACACACACACACACACACACACACACACACACACACACACACCAACACACACACACACACACACACACACACACACACACACACACACACACCAACACACACACACACACACACACACACACACACACACACACCGATCAATTTAAATAAATACACTTTTTAAATTGACCAATTTATTACTATCTAAAAAGTTTATGTGATAAAAGCATACTTTTTTGTAAAAATTGAACATCTATCGACAGATAAGTGTTTGCCTTAAGGTCTCACTATATATTTAATAATTGTTTATTTTGTAGAGGTTTGGCTAACTAAATGTGGAGCTAGCTAGATACTATCTCTCACTGTGTTACATAGCGACGCTCTTCCTCCATTCACAAGAACAATGAAGCCTAAATTCATTTCGGAATGAATGAAATGGGCACAGCATCTGACAATTAGCGCATGTGTGAGAACAACAGCAAACAGCATTAACCTAGATAGGGCAAGAGAGCGACCCGTTAGAGAGAGACGGAGAGCAAAGCAAGGTGAGTGAACCGCGCCGTGGAATGCGAGATTACACCTTGGCCGGGAAGCTGCGTCGACAATGCTAGTTCGGCCGAATCTTGTAAACGTATCAATGTAACGGCGTGGACTTGCGAAAATTCTGCAGCCGAGCACAGTTTTACAGAAAATACACACCAAAAAATGTTTCTAATGGAGGAGATAAGATATATTAAGACATTTATTACAAAAAATTTACATTTATTGTTTGTTAAACAGTTATTGTAGTGTTCCTATGATGCGATCGGAATTTTTTTTGTTGCTCTCCTCAATTAAAAAAGGTGTTAAAAAGGTTTATATGTAAAAGAGGTAAAAATGGCGGTTATGTGTTTATCCGTAGTGCCCGAATGAGTATAACGCAGCCAAAAAAAAATACCTTAAAACAATTAATCCCTAAAGCTGGCAGACACTTCTCTTCATTCAGGTTGATGGCAAGTCTAATTCAGGTTAATGACCCTCCCCATGCGATGTCTTGACTTATCCCTATCCCCAGTAACATTTACGTTCTTTCATTAGTCTTACTATTACCCTTGCTTATCCCTTTACACTAACGAGAGTTTAACACCTGTTTATAACCCAGATAGAAAATAGGTCAGCGTTAGCCTACACGACCGTGCTTACTTGAGGCCATGACCTCCCCTATTTACACTTAGGCTACTAAGAGATTGTTTATACCCCTTCCTTATCCTTCGTATAGGAATTAGATAATACAGGCTAATTTATAATGTTATTATATTATTTTGTTATAATATATTATTATAATATTGTAATTTTATTATTTATAATATATATATATATATATATATATATATATATATATATATATATATATATATATATGGCAGTATCCATTTAACATATAGAATGATGTAAATTTTCTTAAAATATATATATATATAATAAATTATGTTATAATTATCATTCATAGAGTAGAGTAGTTTATTTATTGCAGTATAATTTATTATAATATATATATATATATATATATTAGTTTACCCTATTAAAAATTCCTGGGGATTATAATGAAATTTCTTTAGGGTATTTCGGTCCATCTAACCTTGACCTTCCTTCATCTTACAATAAATGTTAATGGTTAGTCACCTTTTTATTACGCCCTTTTGGGATTAGATCTACTCTAGGTATGCTACAATACATACGTGCTCCCACCCTATATTCCCTACCAGGGGGTTTAGTGTCCCTACCTTAGCGCTTTTAGATTCATAAAATGTTTCTCTCTTTGGTAGGAAATATTAGTCATACAGACAGATCACCTTAAAGCAATACAAAATTAAATATAATTCTTTAAATAAAAATGTACAAACTCTATCAAAAGTTCTTATTAAATTTAAATTTTAAATATAATAACGACTGCACGATCATAAACTTGAAACATTTATAATATCAACATTGCAGAAAATTCCTTTTCCACTACTACCATAACGCTTTTAAACGGTCAAGCATATCCAACCAAACCTAATATACTACTGTAATGATTCCCTATAAGGCACAAATCCTGTAAAATACAAGGTTTTACGAACCCACTTGTCAATAAAAAAAAGAACTACTGTTGATAGTTTTACAAAATTATCTTAAATATTATTGCTTTTACAAACGTGGAGAATTAATTTCTACTTTCTAAATTCCTCGCGCCTTCCAGGTGGGCAATTTACTGTCACGGACGTAAGTAATAAGAAACGGAACAGTGTTATAGCATTGCTCTGATTAGGCAAGGGGTAGGTGCTTCCTATGTGAGCCAATCGATACTCAAGGAAGGTAAAGTGGAGCTATGTTAGCGCTCATTATTGCCGCAGGTTTAACCCTATGACGAGCTGACGAAGGGTTGTAACGAGGATCGAATCTGGAAGCTCTAGGCGGCTAGTCCCAAATGCTCTACTCACTATACTATTCATCCGCCATTTAAACACTTTCTTTTAAACAGGTGATGATTTCCATTTCAGCGAATGCCTTAATTTGTTCAAAATATTTTTTTGTTTTTATATTGAAAGTGACCGTATTTGGGGTGATCTCACAGCTTAGTATGGAGATAGTAATTATTTTGAGGCATCTGAAAATATTGTACTTAGTGAAGCAAGTAGAAGAACGAATTGGAAATTTAATGAAACATATATGAAGAATTACATATTCGAATTATTGAATTTATAATTCAATAAACGTTTGTTTTTTAATAAGTACATATTCACATTACAAAGTACTTTTTTCAAGAATATATTTCAAAGAGAAGCTGATTCTCCTTCCTTTGTTTCCTCACAAAACTCATCACAATTTAGTCCAACTTTATCATGATCATTTCTTTTAAAATTACCATATTTAAGAGTTGAAATAACACCACCATAATTATTTTCAGTTGAAATATTACTCATATTTTTGAACACGCGTTCATCCGGAGCATTAGCTTCCAGTAGACACAGAAGTAGTCCGAAGAAGTTACGTAAATTATCATAGGGAATGTGCTTGCTTTCATAATGATATTGACGTTTTTGCACATCATGTTGTGCAAGAGTCAGGATAGAATAGTTTATATTTACATATAAGCTTGAAGCAGGGCATAAACGCTGTCTTCCAAATAAAAGTGAAGACAGCGAGACAGCATTCTGTAAAGAGGAACTAACTGTTCCGCCTAAAACAGGACCTTATAATACATTTAAGGTGATTATATATTATTATATATATATATATATATATATATATATATATATATATATAATATAGGTGGTATCTATATAATCACTTTAATCTACTTAAACAAGAATCTTAATTGGTACATTTGCGTGTGTAGGGTCGTTTACTTGAAGCAGACCCTCCCTCAACCAGAGTGAAGGTACCATTCACATATTTTCTGGGAAATGGGACATATTTTCAGGGAAATGTCTACCTGCTACCCAGTTTAATTAAATGTTATATTTGTTTCTATACATTTACTTACTGAAGAAAGAGGCATGGTTACATTTTCTTCTCATAAAAATCCCAGTCTTATGTGTGATTAATTTTTTTTATTTTCCACTTTGGTTAAATGAAGACACTGTTTATGAATACAGTAACAATGACCGTATTTCTTTACAGTGACGTGAAGAATCTGTATATCTATTTCCTGGTTACCGTTATAACGAATAGTTTTAAAATTTTATTATTAAGTAAAGGATAGCAAGCTTGCGACCGGCCAAAGATCACTTCTTGCAGCGAACATGGTGGAATCGCCCTGGGATGACGTAATATGCCCCGAAGCGGCGTGGCGTAGCCCCACTTTCTCTCCAACAGGTGACCGCCCCAGCGCCGATCCACATTTTTCAGATTTCCACATACCTTCTCTATTTTTGGCAAGTGTTTGAAGAAAGGGAACTTCGCTTTAAGGTTAGGTAACGCACCGGTACAGGACCTTACGTAGCGCATATTCTTAACCATGACGGGCAGGATGTTACGACACAACAATCCGTTCGCAGTTCTATTGGTCAGCTTCGATTCAATTGTTGTCTTCATAACCAGCCATAGCGGAGTAGTTTAATTTCTCGAAATTAACTGTACCGAAAATGTAAATAGTAAAAAGAAAAACAAACGATTTAATTGTTGGCGAAGCTGTATTGTGATGTAAAGAAAACCTGAGAACGATAAATTAACAAAAATGCCCAGATTCAAATTCAAGTATCTTAGTTCTAAAATATTATAGAAAAATATTATAGATTGAAATACTTTTTCATTGCTAAAAAGTCATCAAATTTAAAAACTAATTTGAATATGTTTATAGGTATCTCATTTAAACAAATGAAATGTTTTGAATTAACCAATATTAAAGCTTTCATAAAAACACATATTTTAAATTAGGTGAACGGAGTTTAAAAAAATACATGAATTTAATCAAACTGGGGAATTAAAATCAGAGTAACAGAGTTTAACTAAGTTAAAATGCAAATAACTCAAGTTGCGACAACTGAATTACAAAATAATTTATTCAATATAATGAAATTCCAGTAATTACAAATTGTATAAATTATTTTAGATTGTGAGTAAATCAATGTTTAGACTACATATTTGATTTATATTCTAATCTGTTGCGTAACAATCATAACTCAGATGGTTAATGGAACCGAAGACAACTTGTAGCTAGCAATTATTGTTAAATATCACGACCGCGTCTCGTCATTAGCTCCAATACTTATTGTACCTCTCAAGACAAATATATACAAAAGACAATAGCTAACAAACTCAATAAATAAAACCTAGATATAAATTTACTATTTATTAATTATAAAACAAACACAAATATAATTATACAGTATAAAAAACTATACAAATTACAAAATAATGTATTCACTTTATGTAACAAATCATGTGGTATTTTATGACTTTCTTTAATATTAATTTTTCATAGTTTTAACCAATGAATAATAATTTTTTATTCGTTTTTTAGTTATTCTTAAAATCATTGTATATTGTTTTATATTGTTGTGGATGTATTTATAACTGTGTTGGTTGTTGCCGGTTTTAGACTCTCTTGAGTGCTAGAAGTAGAGTTACTATTGACAGTGATCTAAACGTCAACATGATATATAAAAATATAACGATGTGAGGTCCTGACGAATACAAGATAAGTATTTACTCTTAGTCAAAATGTAGTCGATCCAGGAAAAGTTTTAATAGGAAAAAGTGTCTCCCCGGCGAGATTCTCAGTTGCTACTGGGAGCAATGCAATTTAGGCAGGATGGCTTGATCTTAAATCTCCAAAACAATTATTTAAATAGCGAGATTTAAATCTTTGTTATTATTTTATTAACAAATTAAATTAACCCTTTTGAAGAAAGCAGAGTATACATTTGAGACTGAAAAAAGCTTCTGGGGACCTGCAAATAATGTAGAATCGGTAACAGTTGGCCTAATCGACCTTCCCAGTCGACGGATGTTGTAATCCACACTAACCAAGCCGACGCTGTTACGTTTTGTCCACAAGGTCGTTACGTTCCATCTCACTAGCATAAGAGAAATGTTATATATATCTGGTCGAGGTCGAGCGGACAGGAGAGCAACAATGTGTTTGGGTTTTGAATTTTAAACTGTTGTATTGACACTGTCCATATAGTTAATTATATCAGTAGATATCGCCCACGTCATTTTTTATGATATATTGGTTCAACTGGATCCAATTACATTAGAAACTCATTTCTGTATGATGCACCTATTGTTAATACTCCATTTAAGAGGAGACATTCGTGTGCAAAATGTGATAATCTTTCATTATAGCGACCTTTAACCATAAGTGAAATAAACTGAGGTGATAGCATAGTGTTATAAAACTACGGTATATACAGTGCCACGGACTATGCTGCCTTATATATGTGAACCATGATCCTATTCCACTCCAATCCACATTCCATCTACCCTTTATATCCCATTCCATCTACCCTTTATATCCCATTCCATCTACCCTTTATACCCCATTCCATCTACCCTTTATATCCCATTCCATCTACCCTTTATATCCCATTCCATCTACCCTTTATATCCCATTCCATCTACCCTTTATATCCCATTAAATCTACCCTTTATATCCCATTCCATCTACCCTTTATATCCCATTCCATCTACCCTTTATATCCCATTCCATCTACCCTTTATATCCCATTCCATCTACCCTTTATATCCCATTCCATCTACCCTTTATATCCCATTCCATCTACCCTTTATATCCCATCCCATCTACCCTTTATATCCCCATTCCATCTACCCTTTATATCCCATTCCATCTACCCTTTATATCCCATTCCATCTACCCTTTATATCCCATTCCATCTACCCTTTATATCCCATTCCATCTACCCTTTATATCCCATTCCATCTACCCTTTATATCCCATTCCATCTACCCTTTATATCCCATTCCATCTACCCTTTATATCCCATTCCATCTACCCTTTATATCCCATTCCATCTACCCTTTATATCCCATTCCATCTACCCTTTATATCCCATTCCATCTACCATACATTTATCCCTCTATATGTGTGTCCTTCCAAGAAGCGGTCTACCAGTAGCAGGCGATTGCCCTAGCTATACACAGAGATGCAGCCGTTAGAAACCTCCTTGATGATGTAGAATAGGCCATCCTTAGGGATGTGTCCCTACACAGGTGAGCCAAGGATAGGCTTTTCTTATCAGGATGGTTTTATATTTCTACCATACTATTCTGCAAACGTCCTACATGACTCACTAGCTAGACCAGATTGAAATTGATATTTGTCTGAAAACACAAGAGAATAGAGCGAGAGAGACAGTGTGAGAAAGAGAGAGAGAGAATCAGAAGTCCTTGTAATGTTAAATAAATATTATAGAGGATGGTTTTATATTCCTACCATACTATTCTGCCATTAATTCCCACATAATTCATTAGCTTAACCAGATTGAAATTTATATTTGTCTGAAAACACAAGAGAATAGGAACCAGAGAGCGAGAGAGACAGGGTGAGAAAGAGAGAGAGAATCAGGAGTCCTTGTAATGTTAAATAAATATTATAGAGGATGGTTTTATATTCCTACCATACTATTCTGCCATTACTTCCCACATGACTCCCTAGCTAGACCAGATTGAAAGTGATATTTGTCTAAAAAACACAAGAGAATAGAGCGAGAGAGACAGGGTGAGAAAGAGAGAGAGAATCAGGAGTCCTTGTAATGTTAAATAAATATTATAGAGTATGGTTTTATATTCCTACCATACTATTCTGCCATTAATTCCCACATAATTCATTAGCTTAGCCAGATTGAAATTGATATTTGTCTGAAAACACAAGAAAATAGGAACCAGAGAGCGAGAAAAAGAGAGGAAGGGAGAGAGAATTAGGAGTCCTTGTAATGTTAAGTAAATATTATAGTCAAATTAAAATTAGAGAATCATATTAAAATAAATAAGGTAGAAACACCGTCCCACATCGTCCACAATCGTCCTCACGGTTACAAAGGGCCCGTCATCCATATGTGGTCGTCGTTGGCTCAATTCCCACTTCTAAGGAAGCAACAGAACGCATATGAAATGAATTAGTCAAGAAAATAGAGTGTAGAATGAGGAATGTTGCATCCTTATTAAAATCAACTCATTTAACCTTGTAAATTAAACATCATTAGGTCCACGAAGGTAGTGACGACCCCTCCAGTACTCTTCTACGTTAGTAGACTCTTGTACCGATGAAATACCTTTCTAATTTTAATTCTAAAAAAGTTATTTTTACACTAGATTCAGTGGTGTTCTGTGAAATTAATATGTTTAATCTTTACGGCCTTAAAGGATACAACAATATATACATATACATACTACAACATATTTTTATATAGTTTTGCAATATTTTGCTACTAATATGTTTTTATAGTTTTTTAAACTTCCATCACGGACGAAAAATATCTAAAATTTAATCTGAAAAATCCGCCTCCGCACGTTTATATGATCACGATTAGTATTGCCGTGAAAATGAGTCGTGTGTCGTGTCACAAGTCGCCTACATTAAAGCTACGTGCGCTGGGTGTAGGCCTAGGCTTGTACTTATGACGTCACAAAATACAGGCCTACACATTCCTACGGCCGCACTGTATATGGAAACCAGTACTTGGCTAAGACCTAACCTCAAAATCTTTTCTTCAATTCCCAAACATACGATAAAATCATGCAAAAACATAGCAGCCGTCTGAGTGTTTGTTGATGTCTCAACATTAAATACAGTATAATATGCTCCAAAAAATTGTATATCTTGAATCTTATTTAAATTATATTTTGTGATAAATAAAATTATAAAATATCATCAACTATTTTAACCTAACCAAACATAAATAAAATTACTTTAAATTGAAAAATAACTAACCTGACCTAACTTATTCAAATACTAGTACGGTTACTTCGAATTGATAAAAATCTAATATAACTTTAATAACACATGCATAGTTATTTTTAGTTGTCCGAATCATAACCTGTCCTAAGCAAACATAAGAGTAGTTCCCTTTAATTGCTTAAATCTAGCCTAACCTAACCAAACATAGTTACTGTTTTACTTTGAATTGTTCAACGAACTTATCAAACATAAGTACATTTACTTTCAAGTGTTAAAAATACCAACCTAACACAATTACTGTTGCTTTGACCTAAACTAATCTAAAGTGACCAATCCTAGGTAGATAACGTATTTGGATTTTTTTCATTTTAATCTGACGTCAATAAGTACTAGGCTATTGAGGTTGTTACACAAAAAAACATTTTTTATTAAATAGAATAAAAACGTCGTATGTGCTTTCTCTGCCCTTATAGAAAGCCATGAGCGGGTGGAGGTCCACGTCCAGAAGCTACTTAGACCTACTAGAGTAGAGCATAGGTCCCCAAACTGGGGGCCGCCCCCCCCCCTTAGGAAGCGTGAAGGTAAATCAGAGGGACAAGAGACCACTTTGAAAATAGTAAGATAAATTCTCATTTAGTTGACATTTAAGTACACAATTTATCAAAATTTAAAACTAAGTTTATTCCTCAGATTTGTTTTATATAGGTAATTTTATTGACCATGATGTTCAGAAAATTTAAATGGAATGCATGCATTTATAAAATAACAATAAGAAAGGTTGTGCAAATTTTGTAAATTTGAAATTAAATCAACATGACAGTTTGAAAAGAATAGTAGTACAAAAGTGTCGCGAAACGAATGTTTGCCGTTCAATGTGGTAACAGAGTCACAATGGACACATCTTAGTTTTAGATAAAACACTTTAACAGTGTATCATAGGCAGCTCTTCGAATATACTTGGTTTTTTCAAGCACCTACTTGTATGCACCTATGTAATCATTTTCAGCTTTTGTTGCAATAAAAACAAAATAGGCCTATAATAATAAAAAATGTTGGTAATGACTTGGATCTTGCCTTTACTAAAACACAACCTCAAATAGTTATGCTAGTGAAAATAATCAATCTCAACAATTTCACTAACGTATTTCCCTCTTATCATTTAAAATTTACTTTGCAAATTAAAATTTGAAATGTTATATCATGTTTTCTTATGAAAGAATGTATAAATAAATATTTACACATATTTATTGTATAAACAAATAAAATATTTGTTTGTTTTTCATATGACTATACTATACCATTCATTTATTGTATAAAGTGGATTGGGCGTGGAAGGCTTTCATTTAAGGAAGAGGGGGCGTGGTGCCAAAAAGTTTAAGAATGGGAATATAAAAAAAACTCTAGGTGGAATATACGTTAGGGACATAAAGTGCTTGGTAATTGTAACGACTAAAAATTAAAAGTGAACAAATTTAAAACTGAGGTAATTGCTACAACTTAGTTAAACTGACATTAAATAATTAAACATAATAAAGAATGAAAATTAAAATAATCTAAACTAAAATCAGGGAATTAAAACCTAAAAATTAAGGCGTTTGTTAACAAAACAATAATCTAGGTTTACATAGTTAAAAAAGAAAAAGGGAACAAAATTCTAGGAAATACAGGAGACAAAAATGAAACAAACTTTTTTTGAAAATGTCTAAAATTGTATTAAATATACTGCGTAGAAACGACGAGGACACGGTCAAGACCACCTCCAAACTTCTACGAACACGGTATTTGTTACAGTGATTAGCGAAGTCAATGCCTGATGGAGTTAGTTCCTCCACAGAACTGACACAGAAAGGAAAAGAAAAGCAGGCGGTGGAGACACTGAAGCAGCAGCTACAAGTCTCACTGACCTCCTCATGACTGGCGTTTACAAGAAATTAACTTTGCCCAAGTCTTGACAGTCGGTGTCAGAAGAAGGTCGAATAACAATGGCGTTCCAAAGAGCGCAAGCCAGGCTAAGTTATCGACTATTGACACACTTTCCCCCAAAACCGAACGTTTACTTCGATCCTAATCTCTGTCACAACCTTGGACACTTTCGCCGCTCGGCTACTTTTACTACGAATGTGGACCACCTGTGCGACGCAATTTTGGACAACATTCACCATTTGGCCTGCGTATAAACCCAACCCTTTTCTGCTACTGTTTCAGTTTAACCGTTCTGTAAAACCTTGCCCTTTTCTATCGAAACGTAGATACTTACCATTGAGTTAACAATGACGTTACGATTTATCTGGAGGAAGATCCATATGTGTGTCACGACTACAAGATATCTGTGAATGTGTGTGTGTATGCGTTACTAGTAGTTTGTTTACTTTGTGAGAGATTGTCCGATTGTCGTTACTGTAAGTTCTCTAAGAGAAACGAGGTGTGAGGGATGTGGCGCAATCTCTGAAACGTCGGTTTTTGCAAAGTGATGTCATAAACGTTAAACATAATAGAATAAGAACCAGTGTACTGCATTTAACAGTTATAAAAACATCGCCTCGCTGCTAGTACCCTCTCTGAACTCGAAACATATTAGTAGTACCCTACATTGAAATGGGTACGAGGAAAATATCTTTCTAGAAATTATCTCCACACACTCTCATTTATCAACTTGGTTCTCCTGACGGTTGTATAATACAGTAAAACTGAAAAAGTAAATTTAAAGGCAAAAACGCTTCTAAACTTCTATTTGTAGGCGTACAGTTGACTACTAACGCCTATCAAGAATATGAAAACCTACGCGAATATGGACAACATTATGATAAGGGCATAAAGTTACCTGGTATGAGATAAGGAAAAGTTATGGCTGTATATCTTTAGTGTTGTTTACCTGAGTCCTGCTCTCTAATGGGGTTAACAGAACAGATCTGAGCGTCACATCTCTGCGTAGGCTGAATGAAAAATATAAGTAAGTCCTGGGTCATAGTTGAAATAAGTGGCCAAAAGCACTTCAACACGTTATTTAATCCAAGACCAAGATTTGTCCCACAGCACTAGTTCCATTGCTCAAACCTTGTTTCTTACACGGAATTCCTATATTTACGAACTTTTATTAATTTGACAATAGTTAAGCAACAACTGTGGCGTAATGTTTAACATAAATAAATGAAGCCCCTCAACCACAAATAACTTTCTTTTTTTATTTAAAACCTTGTGTACATTTCGATTGCATAGCAATCATCCTCAGAGGTAATTTACAATGAAAATACTCTAATTGTAAATTACCTCTGACGCTGATTGCTATGCATTCGAAATGTACTTAGGGTTTTAAATAAAAGAAGAAAGTTAATTGTGGTTGAGGGGTTTCATTTATTTATGTTAAATAGTTAAGCAACTTCAGTATAGAATAATATCCTTTCCTCTTGAAGATCTACTGAGATATGTCAGAGAGTCAAAAAAGGAGGGGGTTGGGGGTCTCCTGAAAAGGACGGGGTTGTGCAGCATCTGTCACTACATGATGGCTGTGGATAGGGTTGTATGAATCAGGGTTTTTAGTATTAGTGCTGGGATTAAGTAGAGGCGTGTAGAAGGGGAAGTATGTATTTCCAGTGGGGTAGGACGTTCATTTTTGTGGGACGGTTAAGGTTTTCAAACTGGAGGACAACGTTTATTTATACTACAGTGGGCATAGATTATTGATTTTGGTATTATGGGCGCGAGTGCATGCGTGTGTGTTTTTGTGTATAAATATTCATTACATGCATTATGTATACATTCTAAACCTAAAGCTATAACATAACTAAGAACTAATATAAAAAGTTTACACGTGAGGGAGGGTTGTGACGTCATCTTAACTTTCCAGAACGGTTGGACAAATATCTTTTACTCCGAGATAGACTATTTTAATATCGTATTAGGCATTTATACTACGACTAAGGCTGTCTACAAGGAATAAACAGTCGGATGTAGCACATACAGTATGTCGGGATCTGCAGGCACAACATAAGAAAAAGGACTTACTTACCCCTGGCTCTGAAGTAAGATAATATCGTGGCTTACACGAGATAGGGGTCGCTTTCATCTATCAGATCTGCCCTTAAAGAGAGGTTAGAGAGAGATATGAACAAGCTACCCGGTACTTCTAAAACAGTTAATTTCCTGTATGTAACTGTTTTTCCAATAAGAGTGCATGTAGAAACAGCTAAGTCCTTGTAGCGCTTCCGCAAAGCGTAAAAATACTAAATATGAATTCCTGTGGCTTTCGGAATACAGTGAGTGGCTTTTAGAATACAGTGTAATTTTTTTTCGTACGAATATATTAGAGTGAACATAAACAATTGGCAGTAATAATATTATTTTAACAATCATTAAGAAAAAAGTTTTAGGTGTATTCGGTCTTTTTCAAAAAATAAATTGTGTATTTAGAGAATAATACCGTCAGCTAACCCATCCTTATAAGAGTGTAAATATACATGGTTCAGGGAATAGATAAGAATGTGGTCTTGCAAGGCAAGTAAATCTATTTCCTGTGGGCCTTAGAATGGTGCCTACCAGTTATACCACCTTGTAAGAAGAATTATACGGAAAGGAGGGTGAAATTAAGTAAGACTAAGAGAAGAGTATAATTTTCTCCCTGATAATGGGAATAAATGAATATAATATCGTATGGATATTGTTGCTTGCCTGAAGTAGGTGTGTTCACAACCGGACTGAAAAGAAGCGTATACCCTGGAAAATATGTGAGCCTTGGCTAATACGGAACACCATGCTATTCGTTCCCTAAAGTAACAACTTAAATTTCTTTTCAGAATTATTTTTATTATAAATAATTTTTCCTGACCCCAATTTCCATCATGGACAGCAACAGCGCTAGTGTATTCTTGGCTTTACACGCAAGTGTACTTCGTGTCCACGCAAGTACAATTTATTACAAAAATATTTTTTAATAGTTACAAGTAGTTAAGTAGGCTATTTCTCGTTAAGTAGACAGGACCTGGAATTTGGTATTTTAGCATCACCGACCTGGAGCAGCCTACATCACAAATGGAGCTTCGCTATTCACACAGAACTAATATTATCAACATGAGAAGATTAACATTGAATGAATGTGAAGACTTCAATGTTGTCTCTCAAATTTAATCTGTGCGGATAAAAAACTAAGATGTAAGATGACGTAATAGGCTACATATTGAAAAATTCAATATCACAGATTTTTTTAAAAATTCGTCGGTTTATGACAATGACTGGTTTTAATCGATTTATGGTAGTAACAGAGTCTCGTGGCCTATGGTAGTGACCGACTTTCATCGGCTTATAGTAGTGGCAGTCTCATTGACTATAGTAAGGACGGACTCTCATCGGCTTATGCTAGTGACAGAGTCTCATGGCTTATGGTAGTGACAGACTCTCATCGGCTTGTGGTAGTGACAGATTGTCATCGATTTTATAGTAGTGACAGACTTTCATCGGTTTATAGTAGTGACAGACTCTCATCGGCTTATGCTAGTGACAGACTCTCATCGGCTTATGGTAGTGACAGACTCTCATCGACTTATGGTAGTGACAGACTCTCATCGGTTTATAGTAGTGACAGACTCTCATCGGCTTATGCTAGTGACAGACTCTCATCGGCTTATGGTAGTGACAGACTCTCATCGACTTATGGTAGTGACAGTCTCATCGGCTTATGGTAATAACAGTCTCTCACCGGCTTATGGTAGTGACAGAGTCTCATCGGCTTGTGGTAGTGACAGACTTTCATCGGTTTATAGTAGTGACATACTCCCATCGGCTTATGCTAGTGACAGAGTCTCATCGGCTTATGGTAGTTACAGACTCTCATCGGCTTGTGGTAGTGACAGATTGTCATCAGTTTATAGTAGTGACAGACTTTCATCGGTTTATGGTAGTGACAGACTCTCGTTGAATTATGGTTTCAATCTGATTTGGTTGCATGGCACGTAGATATAAACTACCACGTCCAACAACGACACTTGATACAGACAAATGTACGTACACCGAACTGATGGTGTTTGTCATGCGTGCAGTCCAGGAAATTAGAGTGAAATTCATGGTCTCAGTTCGTTTACTGGGTATTAAATAGAAAGCAAAACGTATCTGGTAGTATTACAGCGCCGTGGGGAATGTGGCAGCCTGCTTGAGTGTAAGGTCGCGTTTGTACGCAGAAAGTATGTCTTCGCCCTTGTTCTGGTTAGGTATTCAAAGTGTACAATCAAGCCTTGATGACATAACACGGCTTCTCAGTTTGGGGAGAATCAGTTTCGTTAGAAGCCTTTACACGTAACGTTTGAGAATCACGGGTTAGCCTACGTCCACCAAAGTGTTTTAAAAATATTTCGGCTTGTTTATAAAAAGTTTAAAAATACTTCTGAAGTGATTCTTTCTTTAAATGTACCTTCAATTCTTGTCTGAATTTACAAATCATTTCAATTTTAAATCTTTTAAAAAAGTTGGTTTTAGCGGTTTGTTATTTACATGGCACACTTCGAGAACGGCTAAAGCTGTTTAACCTTGAACTCAAATCTGTTGTGGCAGTGATTTGAAATTGGTTGTTTTTTTCTCTTTCAAACATTCACTGCTACATACAAATAATCAAACTGAAGCCAGAATCTAAGAATTTTACTACTACAGAAACTACTTACTCGCTACTGCTATTATAACATAAAATCTTATAGTAAAACGTTTTTTTTAACCACATGCTATCCTGATACTAAACCCAACAACACATTCAGAAAAAGATTTTTCACAACACCTTTGACAATAGGTGTTAAAGTCACGAATGTGTGTTTTTTTTTTAATTAATGAAAACACCCAATATAACCTCGCCTAATCTGGCCTAGTTGATGTAACCTTATCGGGACCTGACAATTCTCTTATTAAAATATTTGAAAAAACATTTGATCGGAATTTTTCTTCTGCTAGATTGTACAGAAGTAGCAGAATGAGAAAGGAGATTACACATGACGTAATCAAGTTTTTCATTGACGGATTTGTCTGTCTGCTGCCGCATGATGAGCCTCTTGAGAAAGTTATTTAGTTTCTCTGGCTTTGCGTTCTTCATCTCCACAGGTTTCAACATGATTACAAAACGACGGAACAGTACCTACGTAATGTTATCGTCCTGGCATCGTGCGACGGAAAAATAAGACTTTTAAATGATCAGGTACTGAATTTAAAGTAAAGTCTAATGAATTTAGAATTTTAGATCTTGTTGATATCTCAATCATCTTTTCAACAGGTCTAGTCTGTTCATAATTAAACAGCTGCTGAGACGTCTAGCTGGTACAGTATTTTACTAATGATCCTAAGGTTCGGTCCTGGTAACGAAAAGGAATGTTTACTGCTTTTTCAACCCCAGATTTACTTAGTCTGAGACAATGAATATCTAGGGACAAACCCAAACCCTGGGTGGATCATGGATTTTCTCAAATTGGCACAAAATGAAATTATTTTCAATAAGATGTAGACAGCTAACCGACATGCATTGTACTTCAAATATAATTCAAGAAACATTTCAGTATATTTATATTATTTAGCAAGCCTTTGCATCTAATAATTACCTATAGGTAATTTGTAAACAGATTTGTAAACAAATTTTGTGAAATACTGATTAAACAGGAGTTCAAGGAATTTCCTGTTTGTATGTAACTGACCTTTTAGTCTTAAGAACATTTCATGCCTTTTAGAACATCCGTTTTTTAAATGTAAATAGGTTGTTTAGAACATAACGTTTCTTATTGCCAGTAGAACTTTTTAAACATACCTTTTTTACTATGAGTAGGTATTTTAGAACATACCTTTTCTTATTGCGAGTAGGCCTTTTAGAACATACCCTTTTTACTGTGAGTAGGTCTTTTAGAACATACCTTTTCTTATTGCGAGTAGGTCTTTTAGAACATACCTTTTCTTATTGCGAGTAGGCCTTTTAGAACATACCCTTTTTTACTGTGAGTAGGTCTTTTAGAACATACCTTTTCTTATTGCGAGTAGGCCTTTTAGAACATACCCTTTTTTACTGTGAGTAGGTCTTTTAGAACATACCTTTTCTTACTGCGCTTACACCTTTTAGAACATCCCTTTTTTACTGTGAGTAGGTCTTTTAGAACATACCTTTTCTTATTGCGAGTAGGCCTTTTACAACATTCCCTTTTTTACTGTGAGTAGGTCTTTCAGAACATACCAGTTCTTATTGCAATTAGACATTTTAGAATACCTCTTTTTTACTGTGAGTAGGTCTTTTAGAACATACCTTTTCTTATTGCGAGTAGGCCTTTTAGAACATACCTTTTTTACTGTGAGTAGGTTTTTCAGAACATACCAGTTCTTATTGCAATTAGACATTTTAGAATACCTCTTTTTTACTGTGATTAGGTCTTCTAGAACATACCTTTTCTTATTGCGAGTAGGCCTTTTAGAACATACCCTTTTTACTGTGAGTAGGTCTTTTAGAACATACCTTTTCTTATTGCGAGTAGGTCTTTTAGAACATGCCTTTTCTTATTGCGAGTAGGCCTTTTAGAACATACCCTTTTTTACTGTGAGTAGGTCTTTTAGAACATACCTTTTCTTATTGCGAGTAGGCCTTTTAGAACATACCCTTTTTTACTGTGAGTAGGTCTTTTAGAACATACCTTTTCTTACTGCGCTTACACCTTTTAGAACATCCCTTTTTTACTGTGAGTAGGTCTTTTAGAACATACCTTTTCTTATTGCGAGTAGGCCTTTTACAACATTCCCTTTTTTACTGTGAGTAGGTCTTTCAGAACATACCAGTTCTTATTGCAATTAGACATTTTAGAATACCTCTTTTTTACTGTGAGTAGGTCTTTTAGAACATACCTTTTCTTATTGCGAGTAGGCCTTTTAGAACATACCTTTTTTACTGTGAGTAGGTTTTTCAGAACATACCAGTTCTTATTGCAATTAGACATTTTAGAATACCTCTTTTTTACTGTGATTAGGTCTTCTAGAACATACCTTTTCTTATTGCGAGTAGGCCTTTTAGAACATACCCTTTTTACTGTGAGTAGGTCTTTTAGAACATACCTTTTCTTATTGCGAGTAGGTCTTTTAGAACATACCTTTTCTTATTGCGAGTAGGCCTTTTAGAATATACCCTTTTTTACTGTGAGTAGGTCTTTTAGAACATACCTTTTCTTATTGCGAGTAGGCCTTTTAGAACATACCCTTTTTTACTGTGAGTAGGTCTTTTAGAACATACCTTTTCTTACCGCGCTTAGACCTTTTAGAACATCCCTTTTTTACTGTGAGTAGGTCTTTTAGAACATACCTTTTCTTATTGCGAGTAGGCCTTTTACAACATTTCCTTTTTTACTGTGAGTAGGTCTTTCAGAACATACCAGTTCTTATTGCAATTAGACATTTTAGAATACCTCTTTTTTACTGTGATTAGGTCTTTTAGAACATACCTTTGCTTATTGCGAGTATGCCTTTTAGAACACCCCATTTTTTAATGTAAGTAGGGTCTAGGTCTTTTAGAGCATAAGTTTTCTTATTGCTAGTAGACCTTTTAGAACATCTCTTTTTTTACTGTGAGTAGGTCTTTTAAAACATACCTTTTCTTATTGCGAGTATGCTTCTTAGAACATACCCTTTGTTCTTGCAAGTAGGCCTTTTAGAACATCCCCTTTTTTAATGCAAGTAAGCCTTTTAGAACATCCCTGTTTTTATTGCGAGTAGGTCTTTTATAACATACCTTTTTTTACTGTGATTAGGTCTTTTACAAAATACCTTTGCTTATAGCGAGTATGCCATTTAGAACAATTCTTTGTTTAATATAAGTAGGGCCAAGATCTTTTGGAACATCTCTTTTTTTACTGTGAGGAGGTCTTTTAGAACATAACATTTCTTATTGCGAGTATGCTTTTTAGAACATAACTTTTGTTCTTGCAAGTAGGTCTTTTAGAACATACATTTTCTTATTTCGAGTAGGCTATGCTTTTTGTAACATACTTTTTGTTGTTGCATGTAGGTATTTTAGAACATCCCTTTTTTTATTTCGAGTAGAACATTATCACTATCATCTGCAAAAATGATGGTGAATTAAATCCTATTATATGTAGAAACATGAATTGCCACGAGTTGTCACGTGATAAATGTTATGTCACATTTTAATCTCATTTAAAAGTACATGAATTTTATTTATCCCCTAGTAAACGGTAGTTTCCATCTCATTTGCAGGTAGAAAAATGGAATACTATGGTCCCCTAATGCAAATTATAATGTAGGTCTATTGTAAACTTATAAAGGTAGAAAAATGAAATGCCATGATCACCTGGCTTATATTGTCATAAATTGTAACTTATAAACGTGGGGAAATGAAATTTCATGATCGCCTGGTTTATATTGTCATAAATTGTAACTTATAAACGTGGGGAAATGAAATTTCATGATCGCCCGGTTTATATTGTCATGAATTGTAAACTTATAAAGGTAGGAAAATGAAATGTCATGGTTACCTGGTGGAAATTTTGATGAAACATAACCATATTAATTTATAAATAGGATAAGGTGGTAACATGAGTTCCTTTTACTTGAACAAGAGTAAACAGCTTACGTTTTTAACGTAGTATATCGGAAGTAAACGTCTACGATATAGGGTACATGATACACCTTCTTATAGTAAAAAGCAAGTGAAATGTTTTGTTATTTAATACAAATAATAATAATGTAGGGGCAGAAAGGCTGGCATTGAGTTATATTCATGGATTGCGCTGTGATTAAAGTAATCTAGCACGGCGATAGTAGAACAACAGCTGATACTAAAGCGTCCGAAATTGCCAGAAACGTTAGTTAGAAGTTATTTCCGATAAATCATTATCAAATATTGACGTCATAGTGAAGAATTAAGTCGATGGTGCTGTAAAACTTTCCAATGTAAACAAAAAGCGATAACCCTGACTTAGTTGCTGTTCTCTGACAAAATGCGTAGTACATTATGACTGACTGACAGCTCACTAAAATGTAAGAGTTTTAACAAACATAATAGCCCGATACCTGAACGTAAGACGCTCACGCTACAGAGGTTCTGTTACAGACTGCCCTGACGAATAAGTTAAAAGGTAACACGAGATTCACGAGAGTCGTTGATACTGTTTCCTGTCCAGATAAGTGTAGTGCCCCCTCCTGGGTGATGTAAACAATAATGTAGCTATGTCGATCTTAGTCCCTTTCTGTCTACTTTCTTCTTTAAACTGTCTACCTCCATAAAAACAGTGTATTTGGAAAACAACAAAGAAAAGTTACCAAAGAAGAAGAACAAGGAAGTGAATCGATAATTGTACGAAGATAAGAACTTCTTCCTCTGCCTCTTATCGTTTCTCCCCGCTCTCTCTCTCTCTCTCTCTCTCTCTCTCTCTCTCTCTTTCTTCTTTTTCTAAGAGACATTTTTATTCCGAAGCTACTAAAGTGAAATTCCTGATGTCGCTTCATGGTGGCAGTAATGAGAGACCGAGTAAGAGACTCTTTGGAAAAGTAGATACCTCATCAACAGGTTTCTCCAGAAACTAGAAGAGAACAAGGGATTCAGAGGGTAAAAGGATTGTACAATCATCTTGATCTTAGGAACAGTAAAAATGTTCTTAGGTAAGTTATACACTAATGATGTAAAAACACAAACCCAGTGGAAAGTGTCCATCCAGCTGCATAATGAAAAGTGTGTGTGTGTGTGTGGGTGGGTGGGTGTGCGTGCGTGTGTGTGTGTGTGTGTGTGTGTGTGTGTGTGTATGTGTGTGTGTGTGTGTGTGTGTGTGTGTGTGTGTGTGTGTGTGTGTGTGTGTGTGTGTGTGTGTGTGTGTGTATGTGTGCGTGTGTGTGTGTGCGTGTGTGTGTGTGTGTGTGTGTGTGTGTGTGTGTGTGTGTGTGTGCGCGCGCGCGCGCGTGTATGTGTGTGTGCGCGCGCGCGTGTATGTGTGTGTGCGCGTGTATGTGTGTATGTGGTATAAATAAATATTTAAACCAATACCTAAAAATCTTCTATTCATTTTGTTTAACAAGCTCTCCGTTTTCACCCTTCATAATAACGTAATAATTAACTTGACTTTAGCGTTTTTTGTAATACACGCGTGCGCTCGTACATAACTCTCCTGTTTCGAGAGCACATTATATGTTAGGTTTGAAATAAAAATTAACAGAGATGTGCAGTCCAAGATGGCCGCCAAAGTCAACAAGTGTGACTGAGCACGTGAGACGATCTCACGTTCAGCCCAGCCATCGTCATGCTACGTCCGCTCCGATGCACATCGAAAAGCGGCTACTGCGCACAGTTACTGCGCATTCGTTTTACCTGGTATTGGCTAATTTCCATAATACAGAAATCGAGAGTCTGTTGGCCGTGGTTGCTTCCTTGACAAATACTAAGCGTCCCTTCTGCGATTGCAGTTCAGTGGTTCTCTTTACGAAGTTTTTCTTAATAGTGTTCTTCATTCCTTTCAAAATGTTAATCCGTTAACTTCGTGTGTACTAAATTTGTACTGTTTAACCTTTTCCCACAACTTATTTTATATTATTGCAAATCGAACGTCATAGTTCCTTTTCAACTAACAGCAAAGATTTGGTGACAGTAGCAGTGCAGTGAAGTAATAGGCCTAAAGGAAAACCTAACACCGATGAACATTCAACAGCTCTCGCCCGTAAGACGATTGTTCAATGTGAATGGAAATGAGGGAAGAATTAAGGCAATGTATAACGTAGATCTGCAATGTGCAGCAAAGGTACGAGGTCACATACCTGAAAGGGATCTAGTCCCTACTGAAGCCATGCCCTTTACAATGACACAGAGATAACTCGAAGGGTAAACAATAAGAATAAGTAACACATTCATCCCCTGGTACCTGTATTAGAGAGTTATGACTCGCCTAAGCATGGACGTTTACCTGAAGCAGACTTGCCCTCAACCTTGGTCAAATAGGCGGGAAAACAAACGAAATACCGCGGGCATGTTACACACCCATTACTTCTGATAGAACAACTTTATAGCCTAGATTGGTTATAGCCTAAATAATTAACATTACGTAAATGTTTCATGGCTCTTCTAAAAGCGAGACCTGGTTATATAGACGAACAACGCCTTGTTTTATTGGTGACGAAAAACTTGAGCAATACCTTTCGGAATAGATTGAAAAGCGTGTAAAATCGAGGATGAAATAAAACCAGTGGTTCCCAACAGGTGGCCCGCGGGCAATGTCTTAGGGGTCCGTGAGATGTCACTGAAATTAAAATATTTTCAGTTGCATTAAAATGTATTCACTGTTGCATTACCGAGAGGCTTTCGTAGTCGAGATATGGCCTGATGTGTTGCATAAAACTCTCAATGAAGAAGTTCGAATTATTAACTACATTAAAACTCGACCTTTACAGTCTGGATTATTTTCTTGTTGTGCAAAGAGATGGGGAGTGATCATGTGCAACTTCTCATTCATACCGAAGTAAA
The DNA here is from genome assembly GCA_036971475.1 of Prosapia bicincta. Lineage (NCBI taxonomy): Eukaryota > Metazoa > Arthropoda > Insecta > Hemiptera > Cercopidae > Prosapia > Prosapia bicincta. The sequence continues at coordinate 170,312,004 of JBAIZL010000001.1, read as the reverse complement.
GTGGCTCTCCCGAGGTAGTATATTTGAAGTTTTTTTTTAGTTTAAGGATGAGGTAAGAATCTTCCATCCTGATAACAAGTATAGAGATTTTATTAAATACTGGCTTCACGCAACTGCTTACTTAGCTGATGTGTTTGAAAATTTGAATGTTTTGAACCAAGGCCTACAAAATAACAATATAGATATATGTTCAAAGATGAAGATAAATTTAGTGGCATGGTTAAAAAATGTCAGTTATAGGCAACAGAGGTTAATACATGCTCTTATACGAATTTCCTCACATTGAAAGGATTTTTGGAGTCTTCTGATAAAACCTTGACATACCAAACAAAGGAAAGCTTAATAAATGAGGACCTTCAAAGTTTAGCAAACACTTTCAGGGAAAACAGACTTGTGATACTTGTTTTTACTTAATTTACTTCTTGTTCCAAAGAAAATATCAATATAAATAGTTAAATGAATTTCTCTTGACCTACAAACTCGAACATGTTGATAGACTTACTTTTGTATCTTAAATAAAAATGAAACATTTCTTGAATGTACTTGTGATAGTATTAAATTTAAATTGCATACGTAAGAACAGTTTCCACTTTAAAGTTCATGGGTAGGGAAACAATAAATTACTTACAAATAACTAACACAACTCAAAATATTTATTGTATAATCTAAAATTTAAATTTAAGAGTTTGAAGGGTCCTTGTCAATATAGCGACCATAGAGGGGTCCTTAAAAGATTTTATTGGGAACCACTAGAGAGACAAAGAGAATGATAATTTAAGGGGAAAATATACATTGCAATTTTAGTGTGCTTATAGTCTATATGTTTTACTTTCAATACTATAAAGGCAGAAGTTTGTTAACAAAATATTAGTTTTTGTATTAATTTGATATAGCATCAATAAAGTTGAGTGTGTGTGTTTGTATATATATATATATATATATATATATATATAATTAATAAATTAAAAATATTTCAATTTGTGTGTGTGTGTGTGTGTGTGTGTGTGTGTGTGTGTGTGTGTGTGTGTGTGTGTGTGTGTGTGTGTGTGTGTGTGTGTGTGTGTGTGTGTGTGTGTGTGTGTGTGTGTGTGTGTGTGTGTGGCATGTATCATATGCTATAGTATTGTATTAAATAAGCCTTACTTAAAGATGTCTGCCTTTAAGAGACAAGACGTCATGAAGCGCAAAAGTAAAAGGGTTGACATTCGTATATGCCTACTAGGTTTGGCCAAAGAGCAATTTATCCGATCGCCGTAGAAGGCAGTGGATTTGCGGATTGTGAGTCATGGCCTTTAACAATAACCACAACCACATTATTAGCTTTCTTTCAGAGTGACTGGCAGGTCGGTTTCCACGGCCAACGTGATCGCGCGTTTCCAAGAAATACTTTTTTCAATATTCGGATTTGTAACTGTTTAATCACAAAATTCTCTAGCCACTGGTGTTTCTTTAGTTGATAAGACACTTGAAGTTTCTCGCTAATAAAATAGAAATTTTATAACTTTTCTCAATTAGTTGATAGTGTAATATCGCTGAAATGCAATATTGGAAATGTGAGTCCAGTGTCATTTATACATTCATACCACCCCTCTAATCAATCAAATGTACACTAGATATAATTACATTATTGTCCAATCAGTAGATTGAAATTTATAATTATATGTGAAATACGAATCTACGATGTTTGGATGAGGATAAGAGTTTTTAACTTTTCCGATTTCTCATAATTACATTACAATATCCAAAATGTTCCCCAACTGCAATAGTAAAAGAAGTTCCTTTAAAATAAAAAAAGTGATTATTTTAAAGGTTGCCCATTAAAATTACTTAAAGGCGTAATTGTCACTAAGAATGTAAAAATTATTCAATGTAAAGAAATACAAAATGAAGATTTATTCAAAATTAATTTTTTTTTTTAATATCCCTTAAACATTCGTCTTTCCCATTTGACATCAAATTATAGTAATTGAGAAATTTAATTTTAAAGACAGAACTCAATCCTATTTTTAATCAATCATTAAATTTGCCTGCGATTTTAGTGCTAGAATAGCGTTAAATAAAATGTTCAGTAATTCTTTTTAAAAATACTTTTCCGAGGGGGGTCCCGGAAACCCGGTAGGTTTGGTTTGCATTTGATGTGTGTCTTTCCCGGGGTGAAATGCTGAACCCACACCCTGGTTAAGTTCGTTTATAAATTGTGAAAAATTAATTACTCTTTTGAAATAAATTTACAACAATAACACTAAAACTCTGTAGCTACAATGATTTTTTATCAAACTTATGAACATTTGAGATGCAATGTAACCATCCTCAAAGGCAGTAAAAAATGTTTTTTATCTGTAAATATTTTTCTGTGTAACAGTTCTGATTGGGCCTCTGTCAAGTTCCCTGTCACTGGCTTTATCATCCTTTTTTATCACCTTATTAAAAGCATTTTAAACTAGCCTATATAGGTTTTGTGTTAGCGTCCCTCTTTTTTTAATATCAAATAATTATAAAAAATACATTTTCTGTAAAAAGTGAAATGCTTTCTCTAAAACGTAGAAAACTGCATGAAAGCTATGTTAAGTTGAACATTAAAGCAAGGAGCGGAAGTCAGAGTAGATAACGAAAGTAGTCTTTAGTTTCGATATTTGCCATCGCTCGACGTAATCAACTTCCTGCGTTAAAATCGTTCACCAGGTGCGGCAATTATTGGCCGACAGTACGTAACTATCTCGTTATATAACCCAGCCAGTAACCTGCACGACGGGGTTTTTATTGTTACTGCGTTGGCAATAAGATGTGCACTGGATACGATAAGAAGTACTGATCTTGTTATCAACACCTGCTGCAAGGAGTTAATCAGAAAAGATATTGGTTTGGTTTAAATGGTGGGTCGATGCTTTGCGCCTCAGACACATGTGAAGACTTGTGTTGCTAACCTTCAGAAAAGTACCTTTAGAAACTGTTCCTTTCTCTTTAAACAAGAAATGAAAATTACTTTTTTCCTGCAGTTCTTCGTACTACCTGGTTCGGCAATGCTATAACTTCCTAATACCGCAATGTAAACGTAATAACACGTGTTCTTATTCAGGGGAGCCAACTATTGCCAATAAAACGACAATAACATTAATTGGTAATTTTTTACAGAAAGGTTTTTATCAAATTTTAAGTTTGTCTTTTAAAAATCTTTTCCTTTATTTAGAGAATTTCAATAGTAACTGAATGGCATTTAAATTTTCAGTTTATTTTTAAAATCCTTTGCCCTTTTGCTAGATAAGGCCCTGACAGTAGTTGATAAACTTTTTTGAACCAAGTACAGCCGGTTATTGATTTATGAATTTTCTTCATAACAACTCTTAATTTCTTAAAGTGAAATGTAGGACTAAATATTACTATGAAACATATTTAGTTCAATTAATTTGTATTATATTCAAATACAAACGTATTTTAGTTAATATCGCAAAAATTGTTTGTGGTAATGGAGACACCGTATCTGTACGATACCTGAGCAACTCATCTTCTCGTATACATTTGCTGTCACCCACCGATCCTTTAATGTCAACGTTTCACAACCTGCGTGTCCTTTCTTCTAGAGGTTTTCACTACAATATTCTTTAAGGGACATTGTTCTTCTGACTTTCGTAACAAATATCTAAATCACTTTAAAGATCCTAAACACTACGGTCTTTTAATTTCTTTAATATTCTCACTTTCTGATTAGTTATCCGTTCTATTCTTGCTCCGAGTAGTGAATAAATATAAAACAAAGTACGGACCACATAACCGTGCATTTGGGCTTGAGAGCTAGCACAAGATGTCTCGAGTACTACCACTTCTTAAAACATAGCTCATATTCAGAATGTTATATACATCAACAGCTTCTGCGTCAGATATGTCTACACATATTTCAAGATTGTTTGTTATTTCATACCGAAACTAATTTATCTAATATCAACCGTCTCATGCAAGTTACTGTTTTGACAGTCATTACCAAGTTTGAATGAAAGTATTTACACTGACCCTCTATCCCCGTCTCGCCTACCTGCGATCTCTCAAGGCCAAGTGCACGGTTACGTGGTCCACACTATACTTCATTTCACTCTAATTAATAGAGCAGGTCTACATCAGGTATGCGACTCTACTTAAGCTATTCCCTTCCAATATCAGGGAATCATTACATCCTTCTCCTGGTCATATTTCTACCTATCTTTCCTTATGTTTTTCTTACAAGGGGGTGTTAAGAGTAGACTCCTATTTATTTCCTCTATAGATAGCTTTACCTCATGTACTGTGCACCCTTAAAAGTTCATGACCACTCCCCCCCCCCATACGCACAACCCTTTCCCATTCTTTGCCTAGTAGTCAAAGTGATTGATCGCCTTAAAACCACAAAAAAATCCATTGCTTGTCTTCTTTTTATTTAATTTCTGCTTTTTAATTTTTATTGTAATATGTATATTCTATCCATGACTTTATACGTCTCTTTTCTTTTGCGCTCAAAAAATATCTTGAACTTACATGATTTTACTGCTTCCTAGTACTTTCTTTCCAACTGACTAGTTAATTCTTATTACAATATACTTTAAGATACTTTAACTTGTCTCCTTTGTTGATTTCTATGACGTCATTTCCATGATGTATTTTAGTAGGCGGCAGAGTGGTCTAATGAGCGGCGCACTGGGCTTAAAGATTTCGGGTACCACCACGAGACACGCCAAAGGTTTTCTAGATGATTTTTTAACCAGAATATGAAGTCAAGCTGTGAAAATGAGCACATAATCTAGAGTAAAACGAGTACGTAGTGTCACAATGTATAGTGCTGTTTCCTTCCTTAATTAAATAATTTACGTTCTTAGTAAGACAGATAGTTCCTTCTTTTTATTCTTTGATATAAAAAAGGGGCATTTTTGTTTTGTTTTTTGTTCTAGTTAACGTGTGAGGTATTTAAGCTTTTCATCTTGCTTTCCGATTATTTCCTCCACGAAACTAAGACTGAGAAGCATAATAATGTTGCATCGTCGTTGCGTCACATTGCGACTTCCATCCTCCGTTGCGGGGTTTTAGGAGACAACATGATTCAGCCTAGTTTCAACGTTTACTGGCATTAAGCTAATCCTAGGAATAAAGTAAGTATGCAAAACGTAATATAGGAGTATTTAGTCCTTAAGTTAACAAAAGAGCCCATGGCTGAAGTAAAATCATTCCTCCTGCCACTGTAAGTGGAGAATATTTAAGGCTCTCGTAAGCAGGTCGCTTCGTCAATCCGTATTTCACTATGAGTGGATGTGAGAGTTAAGGTGTTAATGTTGGTAATATTATGCAAACTTATAAAGGCTGTGAGAGTTATTTGGTCACCCAACAAAATAGAGGCTGCTCGCACTCTAGGTCTCTACCATAAAAACAAATTTCAACCTAAATAGGGTCAGACGTAGAGGTTACAAACTAATTATATAGACTTACTAATGTTTTATAAAACGCAAATTAAGCACGAATAAACCTTTCATTGACAGTGTTAGGCTATAGCGCAATCCATTCAAATAAAATTCGTTTCCGCATTTTTTCTAAAATGTCTAGAGAAACACATGTTATATATTCAGATTTAAACGTTATATATTACTTCTATGAAGAAATGCGTGAAAACAAACGTAAAGAAAATTTGTAAATTTGCGAGTGTGTGTATGGATGCGCGCGAACGAACTCTCGTGTGAGTATGTTTGTGTGTGTTGTGCAACTGAACGAATGGCACAGGACACCTTCGCCTCTAAGCCAGAGATACCAGTGCGGGTTCCGTTAAATTAATTTGCAAATAAAAGAGATCATCTGTTCAAATATGTCCCAAAATTTGTAACTAAAAAACAGGGGTAAAGCGAAGCATTTTTTCGAAGACAAGCTTGCCAGGATCATTGCCAACAATTAGAGGGTGACCTGAGAATTCAAAGTTAAACATAGGCCTACTTAAAAATGTTTTAGGTCGAAATTAATGGAAAATTTTACCCACATGACCGCTTGAGCTCCTTACCTTCTTATTTGGAGTTAAAATATTTGGTCCTGATTTAAATATTTAGATTCGTTTCAAAATTGTTTTTCAACGATATTTCTATAAACGTTTCTAAACGTTTTATTTACCTGACCTCCCTGTACGCAACCATGTCTAAACCAAAAGTAAATTCTATTTAATTAAAAAAATTTTAAAATTTTACAAAAATTCTTAACATATCAGGAACATAAAAAACTTCAAATATTCCCTATCGAACATAAAAAAATTCTTGAATTTCATTATAGTATTTAAACATAGAAAGGTTTTCTTTATTGTTTCTTAAAGAACGACTATCTGAGATGATTGAAATGATTTTTTTCTCAAATAAAATCGAAACCAAACAAGTTATTTAAACAACCTTAGCGTTTTGTAACTGAAAACCTTCGGTATCGAACGGAGCATAGACAAACAGGATGTACTCATTACCATGGCCGCAACTCTCGGCGTTATACAAACCTCTCCATTTAAATGAACAGTATTTAATTGTATTGCAAACTGTATTGTATATCTTTGAATGACCTACAGTTGAAAATACGAAAGCCTGTGTGAAAATTCAACCCGGCACGGATGGAGAGCTATATTGTTATGTGAGAATATACACATGTGTATATAGACTATACAAATTATATAGAGACTTATATCAGACAATACATGTGTATATACTCTAGATTAGAAATTTGTTGTAAGTAAGCTTTGAAAGAAAGAGGCAAGACAATATTTTGCCAGTAAAATGTAATTTTTAAATTGTTACTTCGAATATTTACTACTTCCTGAGCAAGAGTTTTATTGGAGTTTTATTTATATTTTAAAAAATATTGAAAATAATCCTCTCCGAACTAATATCCTAGTTACGCTCTCGCTTACCCTGATTTGTGACCATGTGCTCATCGTAGTAGCTCATCGACTACTTCCATAGCCTGTTAGTTATTGGTTTTTATTATAAATAAAATCTCTATAATAAATATATTCAGATAGTAGAAATAAGCTACTAGTCAAGATTGCATCCACCTCCAAATCTGTGCTAGCAGTGGCGCAGCCAGGACGATGTTTGAGGGAGGGACAAGAGATTTTGCGAGGGACTCGACACGGAGGAAATTTTGGACATTTTATCTCAAGAAATCATATTTTATGCTATTTTCGGAGTTTAAATTATACAATTGTTGGGTCGTCGAGAAACTGTTTCGGTAAAAACGGGTAACACAGGTGTATAAGGTAAAGTTCCCCTAAAATTAATTAGTTTAAAAGATGCACGTGCCCTCTGTGACACCCTCTGGCTACGCTCCTGTTTGCTAGCAACTTCAATTAAACACAAAGTATAAACAATGTTTTCCATCTGGTCACTAAAAGCACTGCCTTCCTTAAGGTTATTAGTAAAACCATAGTTGTAAATAAACTTCCGGTCAATAAATCGTATTTGATATTTTCTAACTGATAGTTTCCATCTTTAAAGCAGAGTTGTTCAGACAACATTAAATGCTCAGACAACAAAGTTGAATACAGAAATATTTGTTGCGAAATCTGCGATGGGAAAGGAATCCTGTGCAGCGCCCAGATCATAAAATGTTTACAACGGTACAACAGGTTTTAGTACTTTATGTGTCAATACGTTATGTGTTTGTTATTACGTAAGATTTGACGGCATTTAATTATTTATTTAATAACGCAAAGACAACCCGCCACTGTCTAATACTGTTGCCAACTATCCTCCCGCGATAAGGCTTCGGCAGAAAGTCTCCACATTAAATTATCACCCACAAGGGAGCTTTTAATAAACTATTACGTTTTAGTGTATAGGACTCTATTTATAACTTGCATACCTACCTATAAATTATCCTCTCTAACCATTGATATCATCCTTAATATCCTGCCTGCCTTATAGTAAAACAACAAAATAAAACCATCATCAATACTAGTTTCCTTCTATGTCCTTCCATTTTTAGTTGACGCGCTACCCGCACGGAAGGTGGAGCGGAGAATATAAAGCAACAGTGAGTTTAGTAAATTATTTAAACTATAACACGGTTGTTAAAGATGAAACGGAGATTATGAATGCAGCAATGTGGATTAGTAATGAGTTTAAAATTGTTGAAAATAATTGTTGAGGGTGTAGCGGAGAATATAAATGTAACCGTGTGGATTAGTAATGAGTTAAAATTGTTGAAAATAATTGTTGAGGGTGTAGCGGAGAATATAAATGTAACAGTGTGGATTAGTAATGAGTTTAAAATTGTTGAAAATAATTGTTGAGGGTGTAGCGGAGAATATAAATGTAACAGTGTCGATTAGTAATGAGTTTACAATTGTTGAAAATAATTGTTGAGGGTGTAGCGGAGAATATAAATGTAACAGTGTCGATTAGTAATGAGTTTAAAATTGTTGAAAATAATTGTTGAGGGTGTAGCGGAGAATATAAATGTAACAGTGTGGATTAGTGATGAGTTTAAAATTGTTGAAAATAATTGTTGAGGGTGTAGCGGAGAATATAAATGTAACCGTGTGGATTAGTAATGAGTTTAAAATTGTTGAAAATAATTGTTGAGGGTGTAGCGGAGAATATAAATGTAACAGTGTGGATTAGTAATGAGTTTAAAATTATTAAAAATTATTGTTGAGAGTGTAGCGGAGAATATAAATGTAACAGTGTGGATTAGTAATGAGTTTAAAATTATTAAAAATTATTGTTGAGAGTGTAGCGGAGAATATAAATGTAACGGTGGGGGCTAGAAGCTGGTTTTATCCAATTAACGATTGTCGAAGTCATTAAAAAGCAACTAACAATAAAGAAAATACGAAAGTCTTATATTTATACGACTGGAGTGTGAAAAAAATCTGGGACCCACAGTTACATTCCTTCTCAAAATCATTATTCAAGACCCTTGGATCAAGGGGGTACCAAAATAGACGATCACATTTAGCTTCTAATCAAAGCCATTATCCTAACATCAGGTAAAGGACGATTAAATCAAGTTATTTAAAATATTATTCTCCTGTATGAATAAGAAAAACGGACTTAGTATCCTGAATGTACGATTACATGTAATTGTTCCCGGTTTCAAAATTTATTGGAGATCAGGTGCTATATGTTTACATTATATTAGTACCCATCTGTTTTTCACTGGGGGGGAACTGGGGGAACTTTTTCACTGCTTTCTAGATGAAGTTTTAACTCTTTTTTTATTGGCAGAAGATTTACAAATATTTTTATAAAACATGCAACTTTTAAAAATACATTTTTGCTACTGAAAGTTAACTTTTTCTTTACTTTTAGGATTTTGTGTTTTATAATTATAATTAAATGAATATGTAAAACTGTGTATTTATGTTGACGATTTGTATGATTATCATCTAAATAACAGGAGAGTTTTTCCCTCGGGCCTCGATAGCAGTAGACCACGGCTCAGCTGAATATTTTACGAAAGTAGCAAACAAATCAGAAAGTAAACATTCTTTAGAAAACCTAAAACCAACAAATCAACTTCACCAAATTCCTTTGCCTGATTACAGCACAACGTAAACATTGTATTTACCTATAGAAGAATGTTTATTTTCAGAAACTTTCTTAAGAAATAATTCACAAGTTTAGATTTGAAAGCAATACAATCAACTTGATTCATCGTTGGATTTGAAGGCTTTTATTGAGAAGGAAGAAAAAATATTTATACTTTTCTGTATATTTTCAAAAAGAACCTCACTAAGGACTGAATGCGAAACTCAAAATAAAATTTTCTATAAACGTTGAAAAGGATAGGTTCGTTAAGAAAGGTGTGTGTGTGTGTGTTTGTGTGTATGTGTGTGTGTTCAAGAAGAAATTAACACCTTAAGAACGAATTGAATTATTAAAACCTGCGTCTGCATTATCTCCTGGTCCTAAAATACATTTTAAAAACTGGTGGAAACTAATGATCTCAAAATGTTGGACGTTATACTTTTCGGAATGAAACAACTCCGTTAGTTTCATTTTTATTAGAATATGTTGGATTGCTAACATGTCAAGGATTTCATTATGAACACAATGACGTTAGAGTTTTGAAAATCAATCAGTAAGTATGAAGTTACTGCAGAAAATAAATGACGTAACTGAAGCCTTCTCAACTAATTGTAGGCTGTATAAAATTAACGTGTCTTCAAAGACTGTATTAAATGAATAATTTATTTAATTTAACTGATAAACTATTTTATTATAAAATATTTTACTAAAACACAAATATAACCAATAGCTTATTTACATTCGATTGACTTCGCTTGGTAACCTTCTCATTCAGCAGATTTGTGATTCACTATTACTATTTTACTCTGGAAGCATGTCCATATCCTTCAGGACCAGGGATTAGAACGCTTGGAAATTTTTAACGAAACTAAAATTCAAGCGATATACAAGAACCAATAAAAAAAGCACTGAACATTCCGAGAGGTCTCGTGGTTAACATTCCCAATCCTATTTTGTCCTTAAACATGTTTGAGTCTATTTTATTTTGAATTCCAGAACGTCATCCCCAAATGACTGATACGACCTTGGCAAACTCTCCTCCCTCTCTAGAAACACATTGCCTAAAATGATTCGCAGACATCCTTTTCTTGTATTCTCTTAGTTCCTTTAACCAAAATCTCATCCTCTTCCCCTCTCTTCTCGTTTCAAAAGTTTCCCTTGACTTATCAGCAAAGTCTTTTGTTGACTGCATTATCTGCATGGTACCACCTCCAACGTCCAGCCTTTCATTTCATTTACACAAAAAATACTTGGAATTCCTAAGTCTGCAGTATGATCTTTACGTTAACCGAATGAGTGATGAGGAACTGCTTCCTCTTCCTAACTATACTTCCAATTTGTTCATTTGTAGCTTCTATTACACATTCATTAACAGCTTCATTGTTTAACACAAGTTCCAATAGATTCATAAAGCTTCGCTCCTTAAAATTTATGCCTATTGATACATACATCTCTGCATGTGCTGTGCCTCTTTTGATACCAGTACTACTTTAGTCTTTTTACACCTATTTGATTAGAAAACAATATTCCTTACATGTAATATTTATATTGTTAATTATTTCATGACATATATATATATATATATATATATATATATATATATATATATATATATATATATATATATATATATATAAAGAACTCAGTCAAAATACAAATACAAGAATTATAATTGAATTTACAATTCATAGTTTTTCGTTGGCTAACAGTACCAACATCATCAGGAATATTAAATAATTGAAAGCCAACGAAGAGCTTTGAATTGTAAATTCAATTATAATTCATGTATTTGTATTTTGACTTAGTTCTTTATTAATACACAAGAATACATATTGCGATATATATATATATATATATATATATATATATATGTATGTATGTATATGTAGAATATCAAATATGTTTTCCTGTTAGAATTATTTTTAAGATTAAATAATATACACTAATTACAGGAATAATTTATTGAATAATACGCTCAAAGCTTTTCGTTGGTTGACATTACCAACATCCTCAGGAATTACAATACTAAGAATGACAAAAGAACTGAGTGTTCTTTTGTCATTCTTAGTATTGTAATTCCTGAGGATGTTGGTAATGTCAACCAACGAAAAGCTTTGAGTGTATTATTCAATAAATTATCCCTGTAATTAGTGTATATTATTTAATCTTATATATATATATATACATTTACAGTCAACATTTTCGAAACCTTATTTATATTTAGTCGACACTCCCTAAATATTATTTATATCTAATCAATAATAATTCAACAAAATTACATTATGACGAGTAATGTAAACAAAATTGTTTTTATGGAAATTCCTACTTAAGTCAACAAAGACAAATTGTAATTTAGTTACTTTTAATTAAATAATTACAATTAATATAAATGAAGTAACATAACCTATTCGTTAAAACAACTGTTACACCACATAACCTATAACATAAGATCAGCTGTTCTCTGAAATCATATGTTATCACTTATTTTAAGGCAAATGGGACGAAACAACAATACTGCATACGCTGCCCCTTTTGTGAAATGTCTTTCTCTCATATAAAACTAAAATTAGTTTTATTTTTAAGTTTAATATTTACAAAACTTAAATCAATTTTATTTTTCAGATTCATTTTTTATCAATGCTACAAGTAAAACAAAGGGAAAGAAGACACATTAATCTTTAACGAAGGATACACGTTTGAAATATAATATTATATGAGATCTTTCAGCTATCTTCTCAAGACAATATCATAAGGAAGAAAAGTCTCAGGAGGAGGAAACTTTGATAAGAAAAATCAAAGAGATTTGTACGGGATATCTGCGGATCCTTTTATGCAGTGATCGTCTAGAAATACATTGGTCATTATTGTCAAGAAAATCTCCTGAAGTAGACAAAGTAGAGTGAGTTTGAAAAACCTTCCTCTAAGAATGCTTAACTAACACCCACTGGAGAGGCGTCTTGTAAAAAGGAGGTATCGTTTAGCTAGAGGACCATGGGGCTATGAAAGAAGGACTTGGAAAGGAAGCTAAAAAGGGTTAGGCAGAAGGAAAGAGAGATAGCCAATCAAAAACTGTGTAGCAGGGAGGCTCTTGTTACTCCCTGGTCACTCACAGTTAGCTAGTTTATAGAATTACAAACTACGACTTATAATACTGACATAATCTACATTACATAGGCTACTCACAACTTTACTCAGCTATATTCAAAACTTGTATAAGTAGTAAAGGCTCTTCTATTAACATTAGGGTTTAAAGGCACTCGCATTCTAAATAAACTTTGCCCAAAATGGATCAGTTAGAGTTGTTTAAACGTTTAGATAGCATTAGAGGCAATATTTTCTCCAATATGGCCTTACAGAAACCAATCTCTGTAAGGTACCAATTCTTCGTCGATTATCTGCTTGGGTTTTAACTAGACACTACCTTCTACGTTTAAAGCGCATAGGGATAAAAGACGCTGGCCACTCTAGCCACATTCTTCCTCTACTAGAAGACCCTGTCCTCTTACACAATGGTAGGCACTCCCTGTTTTTCCGACAGAGATTAGATCTAGTTCAGAACTATGACCCTGTGCACTTAAAACCGTAATCGTATCTGATAGGGTGTAAGGACTTATTTTAATTTTATCTGTTAATAAAATTTGACTTTATATTTTTCCCAGATGAAAAGATTCAGCTTCAGTTACTGTGGTGAACTCAATGAAAACAGAGTATTTCTACAATCCTGTGTATTTTGAGTTGTATATAAAAATATCATTTCTATCGGCGTTTAGCAATACGATTATGCTTTGACCGTAATGGTTCATAGCTCATATTCTTAATGTATTTTCCCATCGTAACGTCAGGCTTGAAGTGAGTCCCGTTTGAGGCGCGATTACCTCTTCTTATCTCGCTATATAACTTTCTGCTGAATCTGTAGAATCCAACCTAATTTTGAACTACAATTTTTTTTTCAGTTCGCTTGTGCAGAAAAAATAGTATAAACTCTTTTTTTCCTAGACAGGTGCATTAACGTCTCACTTTGGATTAACTTCTTCCTTTTCAATGGCATTACTCAATTTAGAAGGCAGCTTATCTTTGCACTCAACTTATTCTCACAAGTAGTGCACAGAAAAAAGTTTATGACCTGGTTGTTTCACAGAAATGTTTTTTCCGTCGTTACTTTTCTCAGAAGAAATATTGTTGAGTTTTTTATTTTGCCATCACTATAAAAGAAGTTTATTTTGTTTTAAATGTACCTCAGGCATCAAAATTTAGGTATTATTTTACTTTGTTGTTACTGCGCCTAAAGATATGTTATTTTTCCTTTTTTCTATCAAAAGAAAAGCTAATTTCATCTTATTTTTATTAATGGTGACCAGTGGAAAGATATGGTTTTACTTTTGTTACTATCCATAAGAAAAGCCTTACTTTGCAATTACTGTATTATGTATATATACGTTCTATTCATTCTTAGTGTACCTAAATATCTACATTATTTTAATATTATATTTAATTCTCTCCATACATAAAGGGAGCTTATTTTATCTTAATATGCCTAATAAAATATTAATACTATTTTACTTAATTGTTACTACAATTTATAAAAGTTATATGTTATTTTGTTCTCACTCTATAAAAAGGGAGGTTATCTTAATTCTATATTGTTTTTAATATGTCCAATGAAAGTCTATTAGTTTACTTTGTTGTTACTACACCTCAGGTTGTCATTTTAGATTTTTGTTACTCTACCTAAAGCAAGGCTATTTTGTTTCAAAGAAACTTTATCATCATATTAGGCTTACTTTTACGCTTCTGTATCTGGAAAAAGTTTATTATTTTTCTTTATTTTTGATATACTGAAATAAAGTAAAACCCTATTGAGGGCTTGGGGTTTTCATTTGTAATGTTTGTATTATTTTACGTAATTCTTGTTTGCATTTGTTCCTGCTTTAACACACACATATACTAATAACCCTCAGTGACAATCGCACTTCATGAATACATTATGGCTAGTTTTATCATTCAAGACTGTTAACGCGTTTATCTATAGCAGCCTAAAAGACAGGCAAGAGAAATCACAGATTCCTAGAGTAATCTAATATGGCAAGTGTTTGAAAGAGGTAAAACCTCTCCCTCTCTCTCTCTCTCTCTCTCTCTCTCACACACACACACACACACACACACACACACACACACACACACACACACACACACACACATTCAGGATTTTAGGGCGCGACCTTAACGTATCATATCCAGGTGCCCCAATAAAGCTTGCAACTTGACTATAAGACTTTTTACTCACCAAGTAATACTCGATTGGTTTCTCCCTGGCTTTGTTGTAACTTTTCTGAAGTTCTGTAGCGCGCAGTGCGTGCGCGATGTGCAACGCGCTCGCGTCAAACCGCCCGTACTGGTAGCTGTCATTATGGTGATACTGGTGCGATTGCTGGCTACCCTGGTTGTTACCGTGATTCGCGTGGCCGTTCAAATGCGGTCTGATGTTCAAAGCTTCCGCATCGAACGTGCCTTTGCCGCTTCCGCGGATCTGTTCGTTGACGAAGTTGGTCGACCTCGGGACGTTCAGCGCGGAACGGATCCCTACCGCGGAGCCGTCCAGGTGTCCCGGGCCTATCTTGGGCACATGACTAGAGCAATACACTTCTTTATCCTCCTGCCTGTGTTGGTTGTTGTAGTACGTCTTCAAGGTCAGTTTTGTACCACACACGGCGCACTTGAAACAACCGCTGTGGAAGAAGGTGAAATCTTTGAGCGGACCCACCCTGTCCACTTGGTAAACGGTCTGGTCACATCGGAGACAGGTGCTCTCGTAAAAGTTCATACGATACATATTCGGCGGCCAAAGTGGACACTTGTTACACTAACACTTTCACTGTACACTAGAACACTATTATACCGTCCAGAATTCAACTCAACAATACAACCTGCAACTTACAAGCAGCCATGTTGTTTGGCTGACTACGTCAGAACGACTGGCAGGCAGACCGACCAAACTTCTCTCCCTCTCTCCTTCTCTCGTACAGTTTGTTACTCTTTCTCTCTGCCCCCACTCCTTCCCACCTGTGTAATACCCAAACACCTGTAATTTACTGATGCCTACCAATATCTACGCACTATTCTCTGGCGCTTTAAACAGCCCCTAGGTAAAGCCAAACGCAAGAATCAGAACCGTATATAAACGAAGAATGTTTATTTATTACGCACCAATAATAACTTTGTAAACAGGAAATAAGCTGTTTTTTCTTTACCTTGAAATACTTTCAACAACGATAAATTTTAAAATATTTCATACACACAAGAAAATTTGTTAATTAAAATAGGTTGCTACATATTTCACTACAGCTGCCGTCTTCAAATGCTTAATTATATATAAATATATAACTTTAAACATTAAAATATTATGTCTGAGCAGAATCGCAGTAAGAATTCTCTTCGCGGAGAGGAAGTATTGGGGGCAGTATAAGATTTATACCACACAATATATTTTTGAAAATTCTAACGCTTAAAATTAGATGCAAGTTATCAAAATTACTTTTTTCTTATTTGAATATTCTCCTGGTATAAAAATAAGAAGAAAAATTAACAATAACTTTCATATCCAGGTTAGTATTTATTTTTAAAATCAAGTTACAAATTTGTAAGAATTACAAGACTTTAAGTTCTAACGTTGAATTTTTGTTCTCATGATCTGGAATTCTACAAATAAATTTTTGATCTACAAGATTTCTTTGGTACTTTAAAAACCATTACACTCCTCTTTATAACGATTGTAACATTGATGAAAGCCACGGCTTGTCCAGTTTGCCACTATTTGATGTCTCAAAATATGCAGCCATCTTCAGGTCTTTTACGGTCATTGTATAAGTAGGCTATATACTTATTACCTCTTTGAGGGTCAAATTATTCAGTTCAAATTATTAAGTTTTAGGGGGCAAGCGTCATATGAGAGTTGTATTTCTCGACTAAAATATGCTCATTTATAAACCAGTAAATATTATATATTTTATATCTGTAGAATTTTATTCACTATTTATGAAATTGGTTAGTTTATTATTTGCTAATTAATTATTATTTGCAATCATAAATAATAAAAAAAAAACAACAATTAAAAGTTCCTTACGGTTTGAAGTTTGGGTTAGGTTCTACGGTTCCACTATTATTGGTCAGTTTTTATTACAAGACAGAAACATCCTTTCCAGGACGTATCCATTGGCAAAACACTTTAGAAGTTTAAACACGTCCAATGTAGGCCTACATTCTATTAAGTTTATTACTGAAAGACACTGAGTTATTCTCTAGATTTGTTACGATCATGTTCATTTTATATGTGCGTAAACAGTTATAAATTTACTGGTGTCGGCCTATCATTTGTTTATACGATGCAAACTACAATGCAGATTTTAGCTGCGTTTCACGTCTAAGTTTGCTCTTACTGACCTGTTGGAAGAGCCAAGTCAGGATTCGCAAATGTAAAGCGGCCGTTCGCAGTTTTATAGCGCCGTAAATAGTTGACACCGAATTAATTAAACGTCGACATTGGACTGGTTTTATCTCTAGATTAATGGGGCCATGTTTATTACAGATAATTTCAATTTATCGGCGATCCAAAGAACGTGCAAACTTGTCGGAGACCTGAACGCTGGGTCAGGACTAAAGGTTAAGGACGTCGTCAGACAAGACTAATTCGTTAGGATTAAATAATCGGGCAATAAGCTTAGGAATATGCTTTGAGTTTTTTCACCTCGTAGAAATACAGGTTTTTCGTTATTTGGAACAAAAGTATCCGAGATTTTTTTCAGTTAGATATTTAACTTTACAGATGACTGAGTGGCTAGTGAGTAGAACACTTAACAACTAATCTAAAGATTCCAGGTTTGATCTTCAGTAAACCAAAAAAAAATGTATGCTTTTTCAGTCCCCATGTTTACTCACCTTAAGAAAATAGGCTATAGGCCTACTTCCCGTATGGTAATAGGTCTGTAGCCTGAGTCAAACCTTGGCTAATAAAGGCTTAATGCTGACCAAATTATCTTCCTTTAGCCTATACTCTAAGACTCAAGTAAAACGTTTGTACCATATCTTTGCTATGCTATTAAAGGAGTCATTATTGTAATTAATTTTAGAATTGATTGATTTTCCCCCATCTGCGACAGATAGGCACAAGAATCAAGAAAATTATATCCTTTATAAACAAAATGCTACACGGGTATGGTCCCAGAAGAAAGTATCCTCAAGGATACGGCACAATCTCTATGAACTATTTTTTCCTACTTACTAGAAAGTAGTGCTATGAGATATTTAAATTCATCAACATAAAATTAATGAACCAATAACTTCATCCCGAAATAAAATCTCGGCAATATTAAGTAAAACCGTTTTCTATCCAACAAATCCTTCATAATCCCTTATTATTTAAATATTAGGTATCTAAAACGATGTTGGACGGGAAGTGCCCTTATGTTTGCCACCCAGAAACTCTCAAAAGATCTCTATGAAGCCATCGGACTGATAAAACGCTTTCAGTATCCAGGTGTTAGCCCTGATGACCTGCTCAGTTCTAGTCTGAAATTGAATACAGCATATATGAGAAGTGCTATGTATTCACAATTAATAAAACAACGTATTAGTCGATATGTTTAATGGATAAACACGAACTAATTTTAAAACCTACCGCAGTCCTTTCGACGGTGTTGAACGGTGAGATTTAACACTTGGAAACAGCTACTAAATAAAAAAAACATGATGTCGTTTTCATAAAATTTACCTTAAAGTCCGAACGCAAATATTCATAGCTGATTAAAATGACCTCTTCTGACGCAGAACATTATGCAAAAACAATACTCTGTCGTTTGTTTGGCTGTCTTTGTGGGCACAACGTGTGTATGTATACAGTTTAGGCTGTACAATGTCGCCACCATCCAACGTTCACATGGTTGACTACGGTGGAATAACGTGATCACGTGACCGAGTTGAAAATAGGATTACTCGCAAAGAAGTGGCAAGGAAAACCACTTAATTACCACTTTAGGCTCAAGCTTACCACAGAGGCTCGGTATTTCTATTTACGGTTCTGATCTGTTTACAGCTTAAAGTAGGATGCAAAACAATCATTAAAATAAATCTTTCTCGCTCTCTTTCGATCTCTCTCTCGTTCTCTCTATTTATCGTTCCATATATTTCAATCTCTCGTTCTCTCTCTCACACAGTTTCCTTTTCTTGGTTTTTCTCTATTGCTCTCTATTTCTTCCTTTTCCTTCATTCCTACCTCACATTTTCTCTCTCACTCTCTCATCTTCGCTCCTTTCACCTTCCAGTCTCTCTCTCCTCCTCAACCTCTGAGCCTGCTCTGTCAGAAACAATTTACCACCAAGCGACGTTTAGATTATATTTTACAGCATTGCCACTTTGGACCCGAACTTTGATAAAGCGCTCACAACAAACCGTTACAATAACCAGTCATTTAACGATCCACCACACTATCGACTCTTCTTATGACAATCATAAAATTTTAAAAAAATTACGCACAAACGCCAATTTACAAACCAACAAAGAAAAAGACAGCAACTAGTCAGCGAAAGTAAGCCGTGATGTTTCGTTTTGTACACTATCGTTAGTTTGATGCTTTGTCGAGATAAAGCAACGATATTTTCAAGGTACCAATATTTGTAAAAAGTAAAGGAAGGACAGGATACAACTTATGAGTCTTCTAATACTGAAAATGAGAACACTAATATAGCTCTCGGAAGTCGACTCCGACATAAATATATCTAGTAAGATTCTTGTTTAGGCACAGTAATGTATATCAGATAAGTGAAGACAAGAAAACAGTTTTGCTATAATTATATATATATATCTGAAGCAACATAGGTTATTCAAATACAAGAATATATATATATATATATATATAATTTTTTTCATTCCTGATGATGTTGGTACTGTTTGCCAACGAAAAGCTTTGGATATAAAATAATAAATATTCTTGTATTTGAATAACCTATGTTGTTTTAAATTATTAAACTGGAAAACGTATTATATATATATATATATATATATATATATATATAAATTTATATTCAAACCTTTTCGTTTATAAACAGTACCAACATCATCACGAATGAATAATACAATAATGCATGATCTTGCATTATTGTATTATTCATTCCTGATGTTGTTGTTACTGTTTATCAACGAAAAGCTTTGATTTTAATGTTTCCTTTAATTTTGTTGCAAACGCAATTAGTTTCATTGTTAGTGTTAAGCAAAAAGTCTGTTGAGTTTTAATTCACAAAGAGCTACTAATAACTAATATAAACGTAGGTACTCGAGACGAACCCAAGCGGTGAGTGCCTGTGTATGTTTGCTTTCTATCAGAGCAATTTACATAAATACAGCAGTTGGGACAGAAGTCTATTAAAGGCTCGCGGAACAGCTGCACTGTCGCTGCCTTCTGCATTACAAAGTTTTGTCGGTAAAATCACAAAGTACTGTACGCTAAATTAATTCAGACACACTGGCAAGCCGTGGGAAACCGGAAACGGGAATCTGTGTCACATTATAAAGAAAAATCCTTTTCCATCTTCCCTTGTAAATCTACTTCATTATTCCCACACAAGGACACTTCCAGCGGTAACCTAATTTTCTCAGATATTTGTATCAATTGTGCCCTCATTAAGTTTTAATAATATATTTCCAGAAAAGGAAAGATGTATTCAGTTTTTAAAAGCCACCCCGCTAAATGTAACTTTCATTACCTCATCCATTTTCTCACTCACACACACATGCCCGCTCACGCACTACACACACAGTTCCCCAACCCATTGTTCCTGCTTTGGCTCAGTGTCAACATGGTTTCCTAATGTTTTCCAATAAAGAAGTGCAAGATTTAAACTTGTATAGTAATGAATTAGTGGTTAAACAAGAGATTATTCATTAAATTGTTAATTAAGTAACTGTTTTTTAACTAAGTAACCGATTAAAAAAGACTTATACCACAGATAAAGTTTCTGTATTGAGAAACCTGAAGACTTTTCCGAGGTAAATAACCGTAATATAGACCTACATGTCAGGTTTGGCCTCATTTTCCTTTGAAGATAACGATAACTAAAATATTAATTTCAATTAGAATTCTATTCGAATTTAAAATGTTTTACTTATGTATCGAGATAGTCATTACAAAACTCATGACGGCAGGCTGCTCAGGGTGAAATGTGAGTGCGCGTGCGAGAGCCAGGTAGCTGACCTTCCTCTAGCAGCCTTGTGTAAAAATAAACAAACTATAGTTTTATATCTCCAAGATCTCCCGGTTTTTATTAAATTTCACGGATTAAGATTATTATCGCTTGAGCGGGAAGCAAAAAAAAAAAAAATAGTAAACAAGTTGAAAACAGAAGGAATCTTGTTTAGAGCAGGAGTGCACAGTCCTTGGCCCGCAGATCAATCAAAAATATTGCTCTTCAATTCAGAGAAACGTATTACTATTTCATAAGGAAAGGCATAAGCTAGATCAATATGACTGTAATAGCAGCACTAGTATATGTGTATATTTTACAATCAACTTGATACTGCAGAGCCAGCTGGTGCCTAAAACCTATGTGGGTTACAGATCGTAGAGTGTTAGTGGTTTTGTTTAAGGCAAAGAAATAGTAGTCATGAACATTTAAAGGGCTGTTTAGGGAAAATAGACAGGTACCGCTTAATCCTTTGTGATTTATTCTATTGAAGGAAATACATTGACATTTTTAATTTCTTTTACCTATCTGCATCGGATCTCAAGTTATTGGTTTATTTATTAACAAACCAATCTCAATTTGTTTTAACTGTGAATATCAACAAATTTTGTCAAGTCCAAATTAAGCAATAGGATGTTAAATTCTGTTACGAAAAAAGCAATAAGAAAAAATGAAAAAAAGAAATAGTACTTACTCACTTCTCTAGAAACTCGGAGTGGAGAACAAACTTTTCTCTTAGGACAGAAACTATCTTAAACGAACATTTCCGAGGTTGCAGCCGGTCTGCAACCTAAGGAGCCTTACGGCGATGTCTAGCTGTTTTAGTCTGTCTAAAACTGCCAATGCTTTTTCTGCATTAGGAGTGACGTTACTGGGTATTACAGATTTTTCTGCAACCAGGCCGAATGAGACTGCCTCTGACTGAGCAAACGGTCACACCGTCACTGTGGTTCTAACATTTTTATTATTATTTATAATTGTGGATCATGTTATATGATGAATAATCGCGCATAAGATTGAGTATCTTACATAATAATTAAATTTATTTATTACATTTTTTTGTTATTGGCCCCTGGTTTTGGGGTTGCGCAACATTGCAGCCAGCGAACAGCCATGTGTCACAACGTTGTTATGAAAATATTTGATGTACTCTGTGTGTGAGTAGCCGAGAACATTATTTGTAAGGCAGGAAATAGACTCTTTTTGGTTTACATTTAAAGTTGTTCACCATTATACCTTAAAAATCTATTTATTATACTCGTATTCGGTGGCTGGGTTCAGGCAAAGGTTTAGGAGGAGATTTAATCTTCGAGGATATATTGATAATTTTTTGTTTCGTGATATTCAGGCACTCAAATTTAAAAGTAGATACTGGTTATGTGATTAGGAAATTATTGTCACGAAAAAAATTGAATTCACTCATCAGTGAGTCTTTTAAGACTCTGGGATGCGCAAATACAAAAACGAGTTCTGGGAGCTTCCTTCGCTTATTGAGATGAATTCAACTGGTAACACTGTGGACTTATCGAAATATACCAATGAAGTACAATGTTTGAAGGCAAATTTAGAAATCAGATTTCAAAACATTAATAAATTTGAAACATTATTTGAAATCTTTGCATCGACTTTCAGTGTTGATTGTATGGATGCACCAGACAATATCCTATTGAACCTTATTGATCTGCAGCATAGAGTAAAAATTATGTGAAGTTTATTTAAAGGCCTCCACAAAAATGCCTCTACAGATGGTTAATCTGAGAGAAGTATTTTAAAAGACTTTGTGTTTGTTCGATAGTAGACTACTTTTCTTTGTGAGCATGCCTTTTCGTTAATGAAAACTATCAAATCTAAAGCCTGTACTCGTTTATCTTACAGTTACTTGGAATGAACTATGAAAATAGCAACCAAAAACATTAAAACAGACATAACACCTTTATCAAAAGAAAAACAGTGTCAAATGTCCATTTAAATACCCATTCTTCAGACTTTATTTTATGTTTATAACATTTTCATGGGGGAAATTGTTTCATGTTTTTAATCCTTATGTAATATCAACATTGCAACATTATAAAGACAGGGAATTATTGACATTTGCATACATTGTTACAGGTGAGAGTGTTATTATATATAATATAAAACGGCTGTGTATGTATGGTATTTATGCATATTACAATATAAAATGTAGAATATAATATTTGAAAATTTAAGCACAACTAAATAGCACGTATTCCAATGGTTGAACTCGGTAACTTTAAGTTTTGCTCGAGAAAAAAGAGCAATTAATTGACCCACCGTTCAAAAATGGTTGTCCACCCAAGGTTTAGAGACCTAACTCTTCCTTTGGATTCCATATGAAGGTGTTTATCCAATGTATGTAGTTGCCACCCCAATATTATCCTAAAATTACTGATATTACAGGTTTTTAAAATCCACTGGACCAGCTAGAAGCTGTAAAAACCTAGTACTAAATATCTATCAATGAACTTGTTCCCCCCCCCCCCCGGAAAAAAAACACAGATTTTTATGAAACTTAAGGAAAGCTATTTTGAAATGTCCATATCTTAACTGATGTAAAAAATATAGGGCAAGAGATTAAATAAAATAGTTATTGAAGCGTAAAAACCTCCTACGTACACAAGCGAGTTATCGGTAATTGACGTTATCGGAACAGCAAACTAATAGCAACTTTCTTGTAAACGACAAGATATCGGTAAAAAAATAGTAGAAATGATGCAACGGCGAATACAATCGTAGCAAGAAAATAGAAATAAACGATGAAATTAAAGCCGGCTTAAAGGTGAAAGTATGAAGAACATCTATGTAGTGAGCGAAATTCTTATTTGTTTCGCGAAAAATATTATTATTTGATGTATTACTTACTATCCGAATAATTTTCCTATTATTTTAATAAAAGCTCGTAAAGTGAATATTACAGCATCGAAACATATATTTAAGAAAATATTCTTGTGTGACGCCATAGTTTTAAAGTTTTTCTGAAGTCGGAAAAATCTTATAAAAGAATTTTACGAGGGCTGCAAAAACAAAAACAATTTTGTATATAATGAATATTTTGTACTAAAAATATTAGCAACTACATATTATTTACAATATTTCCAAGCGGTGTTATGACTTTCAATATATCGACTTTTACCTTAAAATAATTGAGTAATAGATTAAATAATGTTACACACAGAATATAATTCTTAAAGACCCTTTAAAACTTAGAATTTACAATATTTCCAAGCGGTGTTATGACTTTCAATATATCGACTTTTACCTTAAAATAATTGAGCAATAGAATAAATAATGTTACACACAGAATATAATTCTTAAAGACCCTTTAAAACTTAGAATTTACAATATTTCCAAGCGGTGTTATGACTTTCAATATATCGACTTTTACCTTAAAATAATTGAGCAATAGAATAAATAATGTTACACACAGAATATAATTCTTAAAGACCCTTTAAAACTTAGAATTTTATTTTTATATTATTCTATGTATCTTCTTGGAATCTGTATAGATATGTTAAGCACATTTATCCTTTTCTGTTTCCAGTGATGACGTTTGTGTATTTCGGATGTTTTCTGTCTTTCAGAAAACAGGTAGTTCCAATAGATGAAAGATACTAAAAAAGGGTGAACTACAGAGAGGATATCACCAGAAGAGGCAGAGAATTAAAATTTTATTTTAAAAGATCTAAAATAAAATAGTAAAATTGCGAATAATAGGCTAAAAATACCAAAGTATTAGATATTATAAACAATTGTAAGATTTGTAAAATAATAAAAAAATTAATATTTACGAAAGTAATAAGAGTCGTTTAAATTAATAAATAAGTGTACATAATTTCACAATTAGCTTGTTGAGGACGGCCGTTTCGGGAAATGTGTCCCTTTGTCAACTCAGACCGTAACTGATCTCAAGGTTTACATAGGTTAGGGTGAGGGTGGGTTATTTTGGTGGTGTGGGTGTATTTTGTGTGTATTGGAGTTATGATGTCAAAAGTGCGTGTGAGTTGTAACATCATAACTCCTAATACACACAAAATACACCCACACCACCAAAATATCCCACCCCCACCCTAACCTATGTAAACCTTGAGATCAGTTACGGTCTGAGTTGACAAAGGGACGCATCTTTCTAAAAGGCCGTCCTCAACAAGGAAAGTAAGTGCTACTATAGGCAAGTTTAAAACATTTAAAAGTGTTTAGTGATTACTAGTAGCTCACGTTAAGATGGAATCAACAAATGTTTTTCACAATTAGGTTAGAATCTCTTTGTTCTAATACGAGTTTCAATAACTTACTAAGATGTAATAACTTATACCAATATGGAGGTCACTTCTCTTGTCAACAAGATAGCTAATTTTAGTAAACTCTTTTTTTATAATAGTAGAGTTTTTGCTTCGTAAGAGTAAGCGATTGTTTCGAAACGTGTCAGCAAGTGAGCTCTTACGTATTCACTTAGTTAACTATTACTTAATTTTAGTTTAATTCAAGATGATTACAACAAGCAACATTAAACTCTTTTTGTTTTTTTTTATTACCAAATTGTTATAACCGAATACTGTGTAGTTATATTAAAATGTAGTAAACAAAGGGCAGTGTATTATAAAGAAGACTATGTTTGTAAACTGTTGTGTTTGTTTTAGTGACGTTATTTTGTGTTTTTCCTAAATATTAATTTTTTAAGCGTCTGGACCTAGTTATATTATTTTTTCCGTATTCCTGACAGCTTTCCGCACAAACAAGTACTTATTTTGCAATATCGATGACGTCTGGACAAACGGTAGCTACCTTTACTGAACTTTACACTATTTTCAAAATGACAGACAAGACTAAATTCGATGAAGAAAAAGGTGAAGTGAGCGTGAAATGGCGTTGAAATACAGCGAAGCTACTGACGATCACAATACATGATTTTACCAAATCAAAATCTTTGAATTGAAGTAGAGTTAAAATTAAAAGTTTATTTTGCCAGCATATATCGAAGACATTGGCGGTGTGCATACCCGGATTTTATATTCCTCACCGCATATTCATTCAGGTTTTCTCTCCTGAGAAAGACCTGAACAGCGCAACGACGATGGCGCCGAAGAATGGAAAAGTCCCGCCGTCCGTCTTCCCGACTCGTCGACCCTCCAAATAACTTTCTAACTTAAATCTAACCACGATTTCTAACGTAATCCACCTTTATAAACAGGCTGCACTCGATATCTATGATTCCAGTTGTTTTAGAATTATAGGAAAACTTCCCCCGCGGACATTCTAATAGAAAGTTGGAACATTGAGCGATACCGCAGACCGTGAACTGTAAACATAGTGTTTATTTTTCACTTGAAAGTCGATATGCGCATGAACGTCGATATGCGCAAATCAAGGTCAACGCATAGTGCGTGTAAGTAGTATGGTATCTTTACGCACTACATGCCTGTGCATGGTTGGCAAGTCAAGCGAATCGGAGAGATTTCGAATCCTAGACTTCTATGTAAAGAAACGGAGAGAGATAGACACAGACAGGGAGAAAGAGAGAAGCTAAGGCAGGGGAAAGATTAAGAAGGAGAAAGGAAGAGAGAGTTTTGGGGGGGGGGAGATATTGAGAGGAATGGAGATAGCAAAAAATGGTTAAATGTAAGGAAAATAAAAATAATGGAAAAATTGTGAAAATATATGTTTTTAAAACGTTTTAAAAGTTTGTATTACAATATATATGTATGTATGTATGTATATTGAAGCCAAACTGGAGACATTTTCAAGTACAAATCGATCTATTCATAATTTCGTCCAAATACAAATACTATTACTGCTCCTGTTTTCCTTTTTTAAAAGTAGTATTTTTAAAATTAACTAAAAATCTATTTTACATGATTACAGTCAGTCAGTCAGAGAAGAAGGGGGTTTGGTGGCCCCCGAGGTTATGCAGCGTCTGTCACGCGACAATGGCTGCGGGTAGGAATGTGGGAACAGGGCTTTTTGTTTCGGGCTGGATCTGAGGAGAGGTTTCTGAAAGGCAGGACGTTATAGTGGGTGGGATGGATCAGGTTTTAATGCTGGGGGACAACGTTTATTATTTATGTGGGACTGGGCAGACTGACTTTCTTTTTTTTACATGACATAATAATTTTTGCACATGTGTTTACATGTGTGTAGAGAAGGTGTTGTGACATATGAGTATAGTAATGTATAATATTTAACATAAAGAAATTGAGTTAGGTGGAGGTGATAGTGCGTTTAAGATTGTTGTTATGGAGGGTCTAGAAGGATTCTGGGACGGGGGCGGAAGATGGGAGGGGGTCCAGACATATCGCTGATGTTCCGGATATGAGGGTAGCTGGAGCTTTCGGCAGTGCCGAAGAGCTTTGAGGAGAGGGAACGGACGGAATCTGATAGGGTGGGAGCGTGAAAGGAATGACGGATATTTAGATTTGTGAGAAAGAAGGGGGAGTTGGAGATGAACCTCAGCGATCGTGCCTGGAAGACTTCGAGACGTTGCCTGGAAGTTTTGGTGCAAAGAGGCCACCAGACTGGTGCGGCGTAGGTTATGACAGGGCGGATGAGCATGAGGTAGATGAGGTATTTGACTTTGAGAGGTAGAGGACTCTGGCGGGACAGGAGGGGGGATAGTTTATAGCGGATTGCTATCCCTTTGGGTAGGACGGAGTTGACGTGATGGGTGAAGGAAAGTCGCTTGTCGAGGACGACGCCAAGGTACTTGACTGAGGACCTCCATGCAATGGACTCCCCATCGAGGGTGATGGCTCCGGTCTGTGGTCGCTTTTTCCTGGTGAAGCAAATGGCTTCAGATTTTGCTGCGTTGACCACTGTTCTCCATTTACGGAGCCATGGCGATAGGGCGTCCAGTTGCATTTGGATGGTCCTGCAGGTTTTAGGTACGCTCCAGGAGCTGCAAAAGAACATGGCGTCATCTGCATACAATGACAGGGATACGCCAGGTAGGAGAGGAATATCGTTTGTGAACAGGAGGTAAAGGAGGGGACCCAGTACAGATCCCTGCGGCACGCCGGCAGAGATCGGCCTGGAGGAGGAAAGATGGCCTTCGACAGAAACCGTAAAGTTTCTGTCGGAAAGGTAGGACCTGAGGAGGAATACGATGGGAGGAGGAAGGGGGCTGGTGGCCAATTTGTAAAGGAGTCCGGGATGCCAGACACAGTAGAAGGCCTTACTGACGTCGTTACATGATCACAACTTAATGCCAATTTAAAGTAGTCGTATCTCCACAGTTTCTGCGTATGACACTTTAACCAAATCCAATATTTGTGATAAAATGTCCGTGCTTATTTGTGATAAAATGTCCGTGCTTATTTGAGACTCATATTTTAGGTCGTGTGTTCTTGAATATGACTATGATAATTTCCGCGTTGATTTTAGAAGGATCTAATACAAATTAAAAGTCTTTGAACTAACATCTGGAAAATAGTCTCCAATATCATTCTGCAGTGTTCCCAAAATGTTCTGATATAAGAATGTTCAATTTATTTATTGGAAGTTCGGAAGATATTTATATCATTAAATAAATAAAAAGGGAAATTGAACAATCTTAAAAATACTTTTTCTTATCAAAACTTCTATGTTCGGAAAGTTGGAGGTTTCGAAATAGTCTGAAAACTATGCCAAGGAAAAGATTAATGTATGAAAGATAAACTAGCTGTATATATCATATTGTCTTGAAGGAATTACAAAATGTCAACTTCATATTTAAGTTAAATAATCTAGCAAAGTGATGACCTTTGGAGAGTCAACGAACTTATGTGTGGATAGGAGAGTTCTTTATTGCCGATTTCAGTTCTCGATAAAACACAATATAGATCTACATATTTTTATTATTCTTTTAACTTACTAATAAACGCCAAAAAATGTTGTACGCTAGCTCTCCTACAGAATAAGAACCCCTGATTTAAGAGATAGAAAACTGTAATTTGCAAATACTTTAAAAAATACAATAATAATTTGAAAAAAAATTGTTGTATTACGACGTTTTTAAACGAACTAAAAAGTATAAAATAATTTGGAATTTCTAGGAGTGTACATTTTTAATGCCAATGAGAAAATTCAGTATGGAAAATTACTACAGCAAGCCCCTCGTTTTCCCAACTGAATTTTCAAATGGACATTTACAAATGTCCAAAAGATTCCCAAATTTAAAATATGACCCAGAGATGGCAAATTATTTTATAGTTTTGAGTTCGTTTAAAAACGTGGTACGAAGAAAGTTTTTTCTTCAAATTATTATTTTGTGCTTTTTAGTCTCGTCTATATGGAACTTTGCTATCGACATCGAGCAATGCAATGCCTCCTTAGCTCGTGAAGGGGTTTGTTATCCCGATTAATATTATTGAATATTGCATTCTTATCACCTGCCTAATCATGTTTAACATTTCAAGTCTCCAACAGATCAGCCAAATTTAATTTGTTTAAACAACAAACGTACATACAAGAAACGAAGTGAACATTTCATTGTTATCCAGTGACTGGACGTAAGGAGAGTTTCAACGTTTCAAGTCTGTTGCTCCTCAGTTAAATTTAATTTGTGTAAACTAATATTATTAAACAATTTTACTGGCAAGAAACTGAGTGAATATTGCATTGTTATCCATCCCCGACTCATGTTTCAAGTTTCTATCTCATCGGCCAATTTTTATTTGTTAAATTTCAAATAAACGTACAGAGAAGAAACCAAGTGAATATTTCATTGACACCCAGTACTAACCTACGTTTAAAATTTCAAGTCTCTAGCTCATCGGGAAGTTAGTTTAAACTCGATTACAAAATACCACCTAACAGACAAACAGATATGATGGAAACAGAAACATAAACGTGGTGGTAAGGGACAAAAATATAAAAAGTAACCTTTTTATGATAATGATACTCTAAAGCCTCTGTCCACAAATATTTTTATTCTAACTGATGTACATTTCGGTTACCAAGTAACCACTTTCAGAGGCGTAACTATCGAAACCTCTTTATGATCCCGACAGAGAGAAGGTTCATGATCCTGCACACGTGACACTATGGCCCCCCTCTATAACCTCCACCAGAAGGTTTACGCACCTAATTGAAACTTGCATATATTGTGAATGTTTTTCTATCCATTGTAAACATTAATAATCATGCTGGGAGTTACCCTAAAGCAAGGATTCTGTAAGGATACACACTATCACAATTTGAATAAGCTTTTCTCAATAAATCGTTGTTCGTTTTCGCCATTACATACATGTTGCGACCATTAACCTCGGACGAGATAGGTTATCTACTGAAGCCTGCTGATAAACCCGCATAATGGCCGGGGTCCCGTTACCTGATAAACCCAACAGTGCGACATATCAACGTTACCAAATCAACATTTTGTAATGGTTAACGACCATTACAATACATTCAACTTCAGGAGAAGCATTCCTTAGAATGTTTCTTGTGGGTTTCAAATGGACGAGACAGTGTAAATATCGTTTATGGTAGGAAAGGATTTTAAATCTATAGGATTGAGGTAGGAACATTATATCCCCTCTTCTAGGATACAGAAAATTATGGCTTGTGTATCCAGGGTTGCTGATCTGAAAAATATATACTCTTTCACTGGGGCATTTAGGCTACTGACTCAAAATATGTATGAACCTGGCGTATTAAAATCCCTGTACTATTAACATTGCTATTCGGTTTCATCTTAAAATTTTAATTAATTAAGCTATGATTTTTTAACGGAAATTTTAAATAAAATGAGTTTTAGGAGCGTAAAAGTAAAATTTTTGAGAAATTATTGTAAAACAAAAGAAAATGGTGAGAGCAAATAATTTGTGTTTGAGCCGTTACAACATTGTCAAATAATAAACACAGAAATATTCGCTCGTATTTGGTCAAAGTGTAATCTCGGTAAACTCCAAGAGGGTAATTAATCGGACATTGCGTGAGAGAAGAGTAAGGTGCCATGTTTACTGAACGTCCGGTAACTGCTTGAGATTTGATTACCCAGAACCCTTGTTAGCGAGGTATGTCGTAACAAGCGTTGCAGCGGAGGCGCTACGTCACGGCACGGGATGGAGGCGGGCGAAGTGGGCGAACCTTCTAAGCCATACTTGGCCGGATAGCCCACATCCAGGGAGAACTTTCGGCAATATCACCTTAAGCGGCGCTGGCATGGCGCCCGGGCGCTGACCGGAAGCACCCGCTAACGTCGTGTCGTCACTAGTCCCCATCGTGCAGAGGTGGCAGGTGGTTTCAATTAAAAGATTTACATAAAGCAAAATTAGTAACAGTATGGGAGGAGATAAACATGGAATAAAAGATAAAGGTTGATTGTGTTAAAGATAAATGCTATTGTATTTATTGTAATGGGCACGTCTAGTAGCCGAAAACTCGAATAATAAATATAATGAAATCATTTTTATAACAAATAATTATTTGAAAGAGAAAATGTCTTGTATTAAGCCCTAATTACCAGGGCGAAAAAAAATTAAATTTCGATTAATACATTAGAAGAACAAACAAAATTTCGATTGGCCGCTATCGATTTTAAATAATGTTTCTAATATAAATCAATTTTTAACGATTTACCAAATTTCTGATATTATCGTTTGCAATTTTTGGCTTAGTGTACAATGAAGTACCTAATTGTCCTTACTATATGTTGGTACGAATAAAACAAGGTGAGTTTTGCTTGTCTTTTGGACTCTACATGTTTAGAAGTGTTACGGAATCTCAGGTTATGTTAATTTTTGTTAGGATTCTTCTTGTCATATAAACTTGTTATCCTAATTTCCAAATAAACCAACCATTTTCATTAAGATTTGTTTTATACATACAAATGTATTAATTACTAATTAAATTTTCTCAAAAAATTGTAATTTGCAAACACTTTTGAGAATAGAAAGAGAAAAAGTAATTTTTACTGATAAGAGAGTGTAACGGGCAGACACTTCTTTATGACCCAGTACATAAGTTAGAATAGATCTACTTCATATAGCGACCCTGAACCCTTGGTGACATGAATATCTTCTGCCATAAGGTTTTATGACGCTACCTTAGTCCTACTTTATTATCCTTCTTATTTAATACATAGTCATATTGACTGATCATCGGCTTAGCTAGAATTCTACAAAAAAACAGTTGTGGGTCTGACTGACAGAAATTTCTCGTTTTTTATCGTGTCAAACTCTATCAGTGTTTTATTTCACCTAATGCTCATGCAAACTGTTTATTTCAAGTTTAAAAAATTTAGTATAAATATTGCTTAGGTTTATACAAGTCGTAAAGCTTCTGCCAGCATAAACATCATGAACAACAAACCACACATTATAAAAAGATTTAGTGGGTAGAGTTGACATACAGAAGTGAATACATCATTTGAACAATGTATTTAATAGAATCTAGTTAAAGTAATTATTAATAAAATAATGTACTTATTAGAAAACATAAACAAATTTTCTACGTAATAGAAAAATATTGTACTTAATGTGTTTTATTTGATCTTAAAACATTTACTAAATAAAAATTTTATTTAATGAATTTAATTGAAATCTGTTCTTAAAAAGTATAAGACGAACAGAAAGACGGACGAAAGTACAATGTGTATGTTCATTACATATTATACTGCCGCCACGCCAAGATTACTTTTGGATGCTCGTCTAGACCAGGTCTAACTGTTACACATTCCTCAGACGTAAAAATCTCCCAAGACCCTAAACTGACCATTAAGTCACCTAACATAAACAATACTTTATGTGCGACTGTTCAGCTCTCGAGTTCACTCAATTGGAAATTTAGATATTGAAACCTAAAGTTAAACACTAGATGGAAATAAAGAAAACACAAATATTAAAAGTTTTAGATAATTAATAATTCGTTATGACCTATTTGGACATATTTTGGTTTTTATACTTGGGTTTAGTTTATAATTTAAAGTCCTAATATAATCTGTTCCATGTTCCTCTAGTAATCTACCAATTTTTTAAAGTAAAACGTTTTGATATATTTCAAATTTAAATTAAATAAGCCTGTAAAATTAAATAGAAGCAAGCGTGTTATGCCTGGTTACACAAATTAGCACTGCAGTTGGCGGAGGTGTTTGAGGGGGAAATGACATTTTACGATCCCCTGCTACAAGAGCAAGGGACTTGGTGCACTTCTCAACCGGGGTGAAGAAATCTTCTATTATAAGCTCAGAATATTACATTTTACACTACAATTGTCCTTGGAAAAAATAAACCAACAGATTTGGCTATTTTCCCATAAGGAATAGCAGAATACAAAAGATTGGAAATGGTTATCACCTGTGAGAAAAGTAAATAGGTGATTTTTGGGTAGGGAGATATCCCCTGGAAGAAGGCGGGAGAATAATGGTCTAAGTAAGCAGGACCATGAGATAAGCAGATATCCTGTATGTCGAGATAGAACGCAATAGCTATAGCGAATAGCGAGATAAGAGTAACGAAGGTCCTGATCTCTGTCGACGTAATTGAGAAGTATTCCGCTCCACCTACTAAAAACGAGTTAGGCTTGCAACTTGTAAATAAGGGGCAGCATCTTGGTAAATGGTTTCACGTTTCGCCATCTTGCATTTCCTCCACTCAGATAAGCCCACACAAGTAGCTATCGAGCATATTTTTACTAGAAAGGTTATGTCAGCGCAAGGTAAGGCGCTCTTATCAAATGTGATGTCTACATTCTAGGAACTATTAAGTACACTTTAGACAAATAAAAGTAGATTCCTGTTTGATTTAATACACTTGTGGGATGAAGGTAGTGGGTAGAATAAAAATATAAGTAGATAAGGGAATGATAGGGGTACAATATTTAATTAAATGAACATTTTTTAAATTGTATATTTTTCTCTTTTTTGAATTTTGATGGTGATTAATTTATCCACGTTATATAGTGGAGATGAAAAGAGCCAAGAGGGTTTAGGGGTTAACTGCAGAGACTTTTCAAATCAATTGAGTTGAATATAAACTGAGAATAGATGATAAATTGCGTATACAATTTCTGTTACTTGAGGGCAATTTGAGGCTATTACTTGGTGTTATTTGAGGAATAAAATTTCCGAAGAACGCCTGAATGGACTAGCTACGGCTTACACAAGGGAGATCTCTGTAACAAAGGATAAAGGTCTTAACGAACATACAAAGAAGTCTCAAAGACTCACATATGTAGGAAGTGAAAATGAAAATTTAAAGTTTACGTTCAAAACCTTATTATTCTTGAAGGCCTTCAACCATTCACATTTGAAACTTGAATCTAATCTATTTGAGTACAATTTTGCAATAACAAAAATATTTTGTTTGTTTTTAATAAATAAAAGCTAGATAAGTTCATTTTTTCGAAATTAGTACTAGATTGATGAACAAAAACTTTTAAATCGATTCCTGCATAATTGCTGGACATATTATAAGTTGTCCTTATTTTTTTTAATATACCAAAATGTTCAAATAGATTTAAATTTAATACTCATTTAAAGTTCTTTAAATTTGCAATGAAATTAACTGTAAAACATTTAATTAGCTTGTATACTTGTATTTATGTTTTGGCGTCAAAAAACGCAAAATGGCTCTTAATTTTAAAAATTTTGCCCTTGGGTATGGAATTACCTCTCTGTTTCCCTTTCCGGTATTGCAGTATTACCAAGAAACTGGTTTCTATATGTGCAACTGTCTATTACAGTTGTAGAAAAATAGTGTTACAAATTACTTTGCATAATTTTATTCGAAATTTAGTTATATTTATTATAATTAAATGATGTATAATAAAATTAGTTTAATTTCTTTTGCTGTCATTAGCGTTTGAAAGGATTTAACGTACTATATAACACAGTAATTTGTAGGTTTAAAAAAATTAATGTTTTCCGCCTCCATTGTTGCGAATTCTGAGTAATGTTTGACCAGTGTGGTTGTGCTTTGCGAAAAAGTAGAAGGAAATTAAATCATATTTAACGGAAGAATGTAGCAAGAGAGCACCTTTCCGCTCAACTCTTATCTCCCTTGCCAAAGTACACATTTATACCCATAAAGTCATAGTTACACAAGAACCAAGGAGACACAAAGGGGACAG
The DNA here is from genome assembly GCA_036971475.1 of Prosapia bicincta. NCBI lineage: Eukaryota > Metazoa > Arthropoda > Insecta > Hemiptera > Cercopidae > Prosapia > Prosapia bicincta. Next base: position 170,277,209 of record JBAIZL010000001.1, on the reverse strand, counting down.
TGGGGTTGCGCTGTTCGAAATGTAGAAGAAAATAAAAGATGGTTAAACAGAAGAGTGTAGCAAGGGAGCACCTAGCCGCTTGGTTCTTGTCTCCCTTGCCAAAGTACACATATTTAGCCATAAAGTCATAGTTACATAAGAACCAAGGAGACACAAAGGAGACAGTGTGGTAGTGCTGTTCGAAATGTAGAAGAAAATACAAAATTGTTAAACAGAAGAGTGTAAAAAGGGAGCACCTAGCCGCTTGGCTCTTGTCTCCCTTGCCAAAGTACACATATTTAGCCATAAGGTCATAGTTACATAAGAACCAAGGAGACACAAAGGGGACAGTGGGGTTGTGCTGTTCGAAATGTAGAAGAAAATAAAAGATGGTTAAACAGAAGAGTGTAGCAAGGGAGCACCTAGCCGCTCGACTTTTATCTCCCTTGCCAAAGTACACATTTATACCTATAAAGTTGGGAAATCTACAGTCCAGTTAATGAGACCTCTGTCCCCCAGGAATCCAACCTTAAACTCGTGACTCCCCTCCGGGTTACTAGCGTCAGGCCCTAGGCGGGGGGCTTGGTGCCACGACCCGTGTTACCAGTATGTAAGAGTCTTTCGACCTTATACTATAAAGCCTTGACTGGTCACCGGCCCGCCACTGGGACGAAACGAACTCCATCAGTGACAGATGTCCGGCAGGTCTTCCAGAACTACTAGGAATCAGTACCTCAGAACCTTCCAAACGGTCAGGTATCAGTACCTCAATACCCTGTCTGATTAGTTCGGTCCAGGTAGTGCAATCGGACCTTTATCCACTTTCGGTTGGCCCCGAAAATTTATTATTAAATAAAGGACTTGGTCCTAGCCCTTCATAACCTACCCTATTAGACCGTGAAAGCAGTAATAAATGACCGAATGGTATTTAAGTTGGATTTTTCCTTTACACATATGTTACTTAAACACTCACTCTACACAAGAAACAGATGCTTAAAAGTGCCACCAAACATAATTATTACTTAAAAGATCACATAAGTGATGGTGTTGAAAACATATCAACTCCTTATTACCATACTCCTGTAAAAATAAATTCTTTATACAATTCTGTATAACCGCATTATGTTGCACTATTTTACTATATATCTGTATTAAAATATAGCTCAAAAGTTAAGACAGATTTATTTAAAAATAACTAAAGCTGCTGTTTTGCGAAAACTATATATTTTGATTCTTGTTGACACGTAAAATTGAACCAATTTTAGACAGTCGAGTTATATTATTTGTTGATAACCAAACCGTATTCTTTGTTGATAGAATGTTTTGTAGGTTGTATATATGTAGTACTATAAAAGATTTAGCCTACTGTACCTTGTACTGTTTTGTGTTTGTTGCTACTTTTAGGTTAAGTTTCACACTTGGCAAATTTCAAGCAGTATTAATGTTTTGCGACGTTTTAATCACCTATTTCTTGTTTAGATCGAATGTTTAAATAATAAATGTGAAAATAAAAAAATCGAAGTTGAATATTATTTGGTAAAGTTTGTCGATATCTATAATAATAGCCTACCAATCCTAAGTCTAACAAAAAATTTAAATTTGAGGTTAGATTAGTCGGCCAGTCAGTTTACGGTTGCAGAAAACAGCCCAGTGAAGTCCGAGTCGATCAGTTATTCCAGGAAGCAAGTCGTAGTCAGGTTAGGCTACATGTTTACGGGAGCGCCTTGGAAACGATCCGTCTGTGTGGGTGTGTCAACTGAAGTAAAGCAAGTCACTTTACGGCTGCCAAGGCGGTCAGGGGGTCGGTATCGGGCCAAGTTGGTCAGTGAAGGCGAAAAGCGACAGAACGTGTGTGCAATACCCGCCGAGATCCTTAATCCTTGTTCCCCGCTGAAGAACTTTCCCAACACGGGTCCGGAATACCTTAGCAGGCCATTATGTTCTCTCTGAATCACATTGTATAGATACTAATCAAGTACAATTTTATTAACATGGTTTGACCTGTTTAGGAAAAATAGAAATTTTGTTTTAACCTAACCTTTACCGACCAACTATTGATCTCAATTTTCCAATTCGATGTTGGAATTACCTCTATAGGTAAGTTAAAATTCAATTACAATAATATATTTTATTGTTCATGAACACGGACAAAACTTTTATGTGTAAAAGGAACTAATTATTGAAAAGTAGAACTTATAATTTTAATAAATTTATGAAAATCTTACTTAGGGAAGACATTAGCAATCTACATCTGTAACTTCATATCTACTTGAAACATAGACTAAGATGGCTTAATCTAAACGAATTATAATTTCGCAAGTCGGTAATTTCAAGTTCTTCCCAATCAACGTGACACGAAACAGTTCCTACATAAAAGCATGAAACATCATTTTACTAACTCTAGCGTCTTTTACATTCAAATAAAATTCTAGGAGGAAGGGTTGGTATTATCATTTAGTGAGAACTGAGAGCTAATACATACTTTAAAGTAGAATTTTAAAATCTCAGTTTAGTACATTCTAATGCTTAAAACTAGACGCAAATTTAAAATATTGATAAATTAAATTTTTTAATAATCTAAATAGTTTCCAAGACTAAGAGCATTCAGTGAAGATTAAATTTATGAAAGTGTACAGAAGGAATTTATATACGAAATCTGGTTAATGGTTTGTAAGAAATAACAATTTCTTCAAAGCATATTTTAAAAATTTATTTTCACAAATCACCAGAAGCAAATGCCTTAAATGTTTACCACTTCATAGTTTTCACTGGTAGCCAGTCTTGGGTCTTTCTTATACTTAAATTACTATGAATTAAAAATAACTTTAAAATTACCTAACAAAAGGCACTTTTACAATATTAATCGATAAACAGTTTTGGACCTTGGCTGCAGCAACTTATTATGGACATCGGACCATCGGAGTCACATGACCCTGGACGTCCGCAGCAAGAAGTAAGAAAGGCCTTTTTATAATTTATACGGTCAAAAATCTACCTTTAGTAAGGTAGATCTAAGGTAAGTAAGAAGATCTAAGTAAGGTAAATCTACCTTTATTTTTTTAGTTTTCACATAGTCTAAGTTGTTTAAAAATACATTATAAACAAGAAGAAAGTGTTGACTTGCGAGTCAGGTACAACTATTTGTTTACACAGGAAACGTTTCAATACCGGATACTTTATCGTCATAATGCCTTATTCCTCCTGCAGCTAGTATACATGGACAAAGGAGCTGTGAGTTAATGGAAGCGTTTATGTGCTGTTTTCATAAATTTACTAAAATTGTGTCACGGCGCTAATTTTTAATAGAGTGCAGTACTAATAGGGCCTGGTGACGATATCGTACCCGTCATTGTAAACGTTGTCTGAGTAAATAACGTTGTACCTGCTCGCAAGTCAACCACTTTTATTATTTAATTAATAATCTCTTCGAGTGTAAAGATGATTAACAAGAAGAAAGTGATTTCAAATATTGCAAACTACAAATAGTGCTACAAATTTGACAATTACAAACATAACCTGAATGCAAAAAAGAACATAAAAATACAACTGAAACATAAAACGCGTCTGCTGAAAAGTATCAGTAAGTAGTGGTTTTTGGCAAGTGATACAAATAGAGTAAAACCCTCAAGATGTACATCACAAAAACTGCAAAAGAAAACTGTATAAACTGAATGTTTCTGTAAGAACTAGAACACTATTTTAAAATCACATTACATTTATAACTACTTTATTTTACACCTACTTAGCAATTTAGCAACAATGTATCCGGTTAGGATTGGTATGTTATTAAAAAAATAAGTCAGTTAAGCTAACGTCGAATATTGCAACCGATTAGCTTGCGATACGAGTTATTATTATAACCAAGCCCAACCTAATCGTATACGTTCTTGCTACTTTCAATGTGACTATGGAAAACAAGAAATTGCACTATAACATATGTTTTTAAAACCTAATTGGACACTTTGTACTTATAATTTAATACAACTGGCGTAGTAATTTTAGTATTTTAATACTAAAGTAACGCTGTAAAATAGTTCGGTAATTCCTGAACAGTTGCTAATACAAAAGTGAGATTCTATAATTAAGTATCTAAGTATTCGCTATATATTGTTTACTTTGTTTTTTTTAATGTATTTTTCTTTTAAGCTGTGTTAAACAAAAAAAATCGAAGTAAGACCAATTTTTATCAGCTATTATCACATTTGTAACATGTTTTATAAAACTCTAGCCAAGTCTAGACAAACTAACTACTGGCAGACGTCGCTTTCCTAAGAATGAACCTAGAACTGCAGTGAAGTGTATCCCAACTGAAGTCTTGTATAGAACGCACATTTCTATTATTCATGAGCAAATTAATAAGCTACCGGTACTACTCTAGATTCCTCAACAATATAACCTTTTCATTCCTCTCTTTTAGGATAACCTATAATTCGTAACTTTCTAGTTTTCATGAAACAAAATACAAACCTATGTTTGATTTTATTAATCATCACTAAATTCCAGTGGCCGCTAGTCCCTAAACCTATAGTGGTTGCAGATCGTAAAAGTGTTAGATTTTTAGGCAAGAAATCGCTATTATTAAAACTTGAAGGGCTATAATAGGGAAAATAGATAGATACTGCTTAATACTTTGTGATTTATTATATTGAAGAATATATATTGGAATTTATTATTTTATTTTTACTTATTCAAGGCACCGGATCTCCAGTCATAGGTTTGTTTATTAACAAAGCAATCTCAAATCATTCTTAACTCTGAATGTCAACAAACTCTGAGCGGAGCCTCTTTTAACCAAACACTACCGATGTTGCAGTCCATGTGCAACCTAATAGAATCTTACAGCACTACCTAGCTGTTTCAGTCTGTCTGGACATTCCAATGATTTTTCTCCATTATGTCATGGGTGTTGCAGGTTTTCCTCCGACCAGGGCGACTATCTACGATTAAGAGAAACGATCAGACGGTCGCTTCAGTTCTGAAGTTTTTATTATTATTAAATATAAATTTTAAAATGCTGGATCATGTTATATGATGAATAATCGCTTGTAACAATATACATAAACCTTATATCATAAATAAATTTATTATTTTTTTGCTATTGATCTCTGGCTTGGGGTTGCACAGCCATGCAACCTGCTCACCAGCCGCCCCTTCTAAATTATACAAAACATAAATAACAAAATTAACTCTTGAAACAACTTCATACACAGTAAAAATCGAACGGTGTTTCACTACATACACACACATACACACACACACACACACACACTCACACTCACACATACACACACACACACACACACACACACACACACACACACACACACACACACACACACACACACACACAAACACACACACACACACACACACACACACACACACACACACACACACACACACACATATATATATATATATATATATATATATATATATATATATATATATATATATTAAATATGGTGGTATGTTTTCTTGTAATATAGTTAATAAATTAAAAATATTTCAAAAACAAGAATATATGAATATTAATGAATATATTTATTCAAAGCTTTTCGCCGATAAAATAGTATCAGCCTTATAATCGTATCTATTTCAATGTCTATATTTTGTAAAAATATTTCCGATAATATGCTGGACATTGGAGAGCCCATTGTTACAGGCTGATACTATTTTATCGGCGAAAAGCTTTGAATAAATATATTCATTAAAAGTATTCTTGTTTTTGAAATATTTTTAATTTATTAATTATATATATATATATATATATATATATATATTTAAGAATATAGTAAACATTCTGTGTTTCATTGAACTAAGCAGTTTTTCTATATCAAGGACACATAGAAAGGTTTTAGGTGTTAATATTTGCAGAAGAATAAAAGTTTATTTTTAATATTTTATGGGGTAAAAATTTATATTTAATTGGTCAGTTTTGTAATAAATTTCGTATTAAATTCAAAATAAGATAAGCAAATTCAAATATAGCCTAATGTCAAGATATTTTATATAAAACTAGTTACTGATAATTTATGAATTGTTAATACATTTGTGTATAAAATGTCTGTAAAATACTTTAATATTTTTTCTCAAAATTTGAGAAATAAAAACTTTGAAGAGCGCCTAACTGGACAGGCCTTTGCTGATATCCATGACACTAGCAATATTCATTGTATAATAGTATTTTATAGCAATACACATTTAAAGTTTGCTTAAATGACCTTGTATTTCTTGCAAGCCTTTGACCTGATTACCTAAATAACTAGCCTGTAGACGTACTTAGATTTATTATTCATTGAATGTATTTGAATTAAAGAGAAATTTAATCACCTTATTTTGTCAACTTTTCCAATTTTAAAGGTTAGAATAGCAATAACTTTAAGGTGACATGAAAATGATGCTTTGGGGTTATTAACTATCTCTCAGTCTCCTTGGAATATCAATTCCTCCCCAAAAGAATTTTTTGCTGCATTACTGTACTATGTAAAACTGAGTAAAAGCATAGTACAGTTTTGCTACCCATAATTATAATCCAAATGGTTTATTAATGCAGTAATAGTTTAAATTTTATTTCGATAATTATATTTTATGATGCAACTTAGAGTTAATAAATTATAACTCTGCCAATCAAAAATTCTCTTCTGTATACATATACATATTGATGCTAATCTAGAAAGTTATTATTGTAGTTCAACCTGAAACATTTTCATGTATCCTATATACATAAAGTTATGATTCACAAACAAATTAGAAAAGCAAGAAAAACATAGAAACACAATAAAAAACTACTGAAGTTGGAAATATTAGGTTGTATTTTGGTACATTTATGTCAATAAGCAAGAACTATTTATCAATTACACACACACACACACACACATACACACACACACACACACACACACACACACATATATATATATATATATACATTTGTGTGTGTGTGTGTCAAATATTAAAGATCGAATTTTTCAAAAATAGAGTATAGATCATAAAGAAATAAATGACAAAATTAGTATATAAGCCTAATTGAAAATCGTTGATTAATAATTTTTATTTTACAGAAAACAAGTCAATACGTCTAGTTTACTGGGATATACTGATAGCAGGAGCTAGATTTTATAACACATTTGAGAGTTGCAAAAACTAGGGCCTGGTTTTCAACCCCTTCTCAAACTTCTATATAAAATTATATAGAATCATGTGAAGGGAATTTTTAATTTTGTACTTGTAATTTTTGGGAAGGGGCTGCTGCTCACTCTTGCCCCTGCATACATGACTTTAATACAAGACCCTAGATAAAAATATGCAGTTTTTTGCAGTTATCGTAGAATTGCTAGGTAACTTTGTTGAACTAGAGTTTTTCAAACGGACAAGTTTGTAAATATTTTTATATAAATAAATATTTGCAAAATTTTGTTGTACATACGCCCTGTGATTTAACTTCCTTATAGTAAATGAATAATAAATATTTAAAAAATTGTACTTCTAAGCTACATTACATTGTATGAGAAATTATATTAAATCAAAGTTATTTTAAACAACTAAACTTTATAGGTCTATTTTTAAAAATAAATTTATTCCATGAAAAGTTAGAAAATCCTTAATTTTGTGTATACTTTAGAATTTTTTAAACCAGCCTTTATTTTTCTAAATGATTTCTCACTTTATGTTGTATTAGAACTATATTAAGAGTTATATTTCATTATCAACTCAAACCACAACACTTAAAGTACATGTCAACTTCTTCCATAGCTTTATTTCTCCTCCTTTCATTAGAGTATTGTTATATCATTTGGTCCATAGCATCGATATCTTCATCTTCAACTAAATTAGATTACTGTTTTGTTGTCATTATTTTTTATAGTAAAATTTATAGGTTCTTATTTTTTAGACTTTTTTTAGTCCAGCAGTAATTTTAAAATCAGAGGGCAGTAGTAAAACTTGTGCCGTTATTAGACAGTTCCAAACAAAGTATAAATAAAATAATAACTTCATATACTTTGATTTACAAAGTATTACTTACTTTTATATTGAAATCGGATCCAGCCCTTGTGTTTTAATCAGTCCAGGGTCTGGGGTCTTATTTAAAAAATGAAAACTTCTTAAAAGCGTAGGAGTTAAAACCAGTGGAAGGGAGCCTTAGCGTGACATACTCGTATATTTCATTAAATAATCATCAAAATTAACAATAAAATTGCATTCTTTATATCCATAATTTAGTACTGTTACTTCAGTGATACAAGATAAGTACTTACAGTATAACACTTCTGGGATGGTAATTTATTGTTTCTCCCAACCAAAAAAAAAACACCTTAAACCACCCTATCCAACACAAACACGCTGCCTTTAGATCCATGCTCCATAGACTTAAAGGAGTACCAATGACCACAGAAAACATAAACGAAGAATTAAACAACATTAAATATTTAGCAAACACAAATGGATATAACACCACAATAATAGACAAACTATGGCACAATACATAAAGAAATCTAAAAGGGTTTTACAGGGGGGAAAACACTACAGGGAGGGAAAACAAATACATCATAATACCATGCATAAACAGAACATCAAATAATATAGCCCACGTTTTTTAATATGTTTGTACTTTAGTGTAATAAACGAACAAACACAATATAAATCACACATACTCTTTGATACTATCGAAAACCTACCTTTAAAACCGTCACCGCTTGACCCAACATCTCCAAGCAGAAGACACTGATGAAGATCGGCACATAGCGATCGAAAACGTTCTGTCTCAGTAAGTTTTAACAAATTTACTAAATTCAAAGTTCGGATAGTCATAAACTATTGTTTAAGTGATTAATAAGATTCAACCGAACGTAATGGACTATAAAATTCAAGAATTCTTACTTAGGTCAACAAATTTATTTTAGATACTTTTTTAATATAATAACAATTAATTTAAATAAAGTAACCTAACCTATGCAAAAAACAGCTGTTCTACCACATAACCTCTAAGATAAAATCAGCTGATTTATGAAATCCTATGTTATCACTTTTTTAAGCCAAATTGGAGAAAATAACTATATTGAATACCTTGGCCCTTTTGTGAAAGGATTTTCTCCCATATAAAACTAATATTAATTCATTAAATTTAATTACTACATTAATATTTGAAAAAACTGTATTAACATTAAGTTTTAAAAAATCTGTTTGAATTTCAGCAGATAGATAAAATGTATTGATCATTTGCATTGATTTGGTAAGAAATTTTGTAAAACTACTCCTTTAATTCAAGTATATTTTACCAAATTAAAAGTTTACATTTTTCAAGGGTTCCACTGAGAATCTTCTTCTTTTCAGAAGGAATAGCACTCATTTTGTTTTAGGTAGTTTATTCCAAATCACTCATTTTCCTGTGTTATTAACAGACTTAAATAAAAAAAAAGAGACATTTGTTGATTCCATCTTCGCGTGAGCTACTAGTAATCACTTACAACTTTTTTAAAAAAATGTTTTAACTTGCCTATAGTAGCACTTACTTTTTTTGTGTTGAGGACGGCCGTTTCGGGAGATGTGTCCCTTTGTCAAACACATTGACGAAATCATCCACCTCACAAGATTCGTCCGCACAAAAAAAAGAGGTTCTGTATTCCATCCGTATGTTTTTTTTAATGTTTGTTTCACAATAACTTTGGAAGTATTTAACTGAACAAAGTGATTTTGCTTGCAAATGAAAAAGGAAACCTTTCCTGTGGTCTTATTAGAGGTGCATCCAAATCTGTTTGATTTGGAGACAATAATTCGCTATTTTCAATTTTAAAAAAATTTTTTTGAGTGAATTTCTTTTTTATTATAAGGATTATGAATTATAAGATAATTAATAAGCAAAATAAACAAGCACACATTTATTTACCACATATAAAAATAACTCTCAGAGAAAAATAAATATAAAATGAATGTTTTTTTAAAATTTTTGTTTGATAAAGCTGCTTAGAACAAGCATCGTTGAATACTAATGAATGAATTTTCCACATGAGAGTGGCTTTTTTGATGGTCTACACATATTGATATACAACTTGGTAAAACTCTAATGAAATAGCCAAAATAAATACACTAAGAATACGATTTAGTTTATTTACCATAATTAAGATATTCAATAATCCTTAGGTGAAAACTTCATTACTTCACTAAATATCAAAAGATAAATTCGTTAAATATAACTTTACTACTAATTTTCACTTTATATTTCTATTAATAATTTTATGTGTACAAAAGGTTTTTCGTAATAATTATTAAAGACAGCATTATTTTATATTTGCCTGAGATATTGCATTACATGATTATTAACACGCTTTTAAACAAAAATGAAAAAAGATGCAAGGTAAAAAAAATATTTAGGATTCTAAGAAACCTCGCCGAGGGACTTTCAAATGTAAACTACTTAATGTATTCATTGGACAAACTGATATGTTTATCATATTCTTTAAGAGTGTGTTGATTATTTGAACAAATAAGCAATATGATTTAGAGGGATATCTATGTCAAAAATTTGTTTGGATAAATATTGGCAATTTTTTCAACATAATCAACAGCAAGAAAGGAAATTCGATTATAATGTAAATACAAACCAAAGATTATACCTCTAAAAAAAAAATACAAATTTTAAAAAAAACGGACCTCAAAAAAGAACCCAAATATATAATTTTTAGTAACTAAAAATTAAAAAATAATTTTCTAATAACAAAAACATAATTTATCATAAGCTTATTACCTATAAAATTTTGAAGTTGGCACTACATTCATGCCTTATATTTGCTAATCCGTCAAATCTATTTCAAACATTTCCTAAACAATCTACTTATTGATTGCTTGATTTCCATGAATAATTAGAACAAACCATAGCCTCTTCTCATGAAACAAAAGTTTCATGTGTTCGATATTATGAGAAAATCCAGGACAATAATTGAACTTTGTTTTTGGCTAAGACCGTACAATATTAGATTTTGTCCAATAAAAAATATGTGGTTGCAAATTTTTGGTTCAGATATACAGATTGAGGACAATTCAATGTTCTTTGAATGTTTTACAAGCAATGTCTACATAAATATAAGAGATAATATCTCGTTAAACCTTTTGCCTCATAAATTTAATAAATTTCTTACATCCATAATTAAGTCTATGGAAGAAATGTTTGAATAGCCTGTGTCTATATCTTAATTTGTTAAATCTATATCCCAAGGAGTTCCAACATCATGTAAAATCACTTTATTTGTATATATATAAGTCCCCAAGTATGAAATTCAGCACCGACTTTAAAGTTTGAATTTTGTAGTTTAAAATTTGTTTGATAATAAGCTTATGATAAATTATGTTTTCGTTATTGGAAAATTATATTTTACTTTGTAGTTAGTAAAAATTATATGTTTGGGTTTTTATAAGTTGGTTATATTTTTAAAAAAATTTTATTGGACATTTTCTGTCTCAAAAATAATTTTTCTATCGTACTTGCGACTCTTTAAGGAATATGACATCAACATTTCACTTAATTAGGGATTAGGTTGAGTAACTTGTATTGAGAAGAGAAGTCTTCCCATGAAAAGAATTGTTTTACTTCCATCACAAATACATCACTGTTTAAAGTTACACCTTTTTATTGCTATGACAAAAATTCAAAATCATGTCTAACTTACTTCCCACTGAGCCCATTGATACCTAAATTTTGTGATAAAACAAAATTCTGGCACGATTGTGTGGCTTGATTCAAAATGGAGTATGATACTGAGGAATTAATTTAATTTGATCTGTTCATTAAAAATGTTTTCATTTTAGACTGAACAGTTGTCCAGTCAAAGAGTAATTTCCTTTTGTATCTTGCTTGGAAAACAAAAACTGATTAAATTGCTGATTAATTTATATGTTTACATATGTTTAAATTCAAGGATTTATATGAATATATGTTAAAGTGTATAAGTGTAAACTAGAAGCACAAGCTAAAGATGGAACTAAAATAAATATTAGAATTATTAATATAATTTCAGATAGGTACTTCCTTTATTTCGGTGTGTGGGGCTTCATAGCAACTTTTCTTTTAGAGCTACAAAATTTTTTCATGCAAAAAGTGTATTTCACAGTACCCTGTCATTAACCTTTTTACGTCCTAAAATAGTTTTAAAAAAATGTTTGCAGACTTTTTGAGATTTTTTACTTCCATCTGTTTTTGAATACTAAAATACAGATCCTTTCTAAAATTACATCTGTCTACATCCCCACTTTTTTACCTTTCTCTTTCATCATCAAAGAAATATGTTTGTACATTCATATGAACAAGGATTATTGCTCCTCATAAAAACACTATGTTTTAAAATGCTGAACTAAACTATATTTTTTTGATTTTTTCAGTTGTCAATTAATCATTATTAGTTTGAAGAAGTTGCACTGAATCTTCATTCATATCTAGTCTAATAAACTTTTAAAAACCAAAAAAAAAAGAAATGTACGTTTTAGTAACAAGTACAATATAAATAGCTGTTTAATAGGCTATATTACAGTCAACTACAGAGATGAACAGGAAAATATGGGAAAAAAGGAAATGATGTTTGAATTATTTTCATGTTTAAAGTAACTTTACATCAGCTTAAAACACTATTCTCCACAAGAGTAAACCTTAAACATAATATAAATAGCATACTCTACAATAAAATTACAAAGTTATCCGGACATCATTATTTGACTCCAATAATAAATAAAAGGAGCATGTACTTGGTTGGGTAGTAAAAGCATAAAAATCCAAAAACATATAAATGAAATTTTTCGCCAATACTTAACAAAGATATTTTCCTTTATGCATATGTTACTCGAGGAAATTGTAGAGATATTAGGAAAAAAAGTCAAATGCAAAAATAGGAAATGGCAAGTGCATGGCAAACTACTTAGTGACAGAATATGAACAAGTTATGATACTTGAGAAAAATAGTTTTAAAAACTTCCACGGGATAAAAAATTCTAAACAGTATTTAAATCTCTCTTTTTATTAATAAAACATCAACTCACAAAAGTTTACAAAATCTTACATACTTATTTATATTAACCAATTATTTACACAGGCTTGTATTAAAACTTTAACAACTGTATTTACAAATTAAAATTTACTTAAACATAGCTTAAGAATACAATGTATTGTTTATAAAAACATGATGTATATTACAATAAGTATATTATGATTAGAGTAAATCTAAAATATTTATAAGTATTCCATATACAATAGATGAGGAGCTTCAAATATGTTCAGAAATTTGAATTAAAATCACAAATTGGTAAATTTTCTTCCATCACTAACAACATTAAAAGCTATCAGTACCAATCCAGCTACACAATCTATATAAATACACATAGCTGGTTACACTCAGTTTCTATGGAAGCTATTGTTTTTATATAATAGCTTTAACTGAATTTATTTTCTATCTGTGTTTATATTGAGAAAACTACTGCTGAAATTCGTCTTTAAAGGTGACTAACATTTAGTTAATCAATAACTGTCAAATGGTTCAAGTTAATAAAAGATTTCTGAAATTAATTTTTTTATTATAATGTGTTTTTCAAAACCATTATGTTGATAAAATCCACTGATGAAATTTGTGAAATCGTCCATTTCAAGTCAGAAGACAAACGTCTATAACATATCCGGAAATGTATGACAAGTCACTATACTTTGTCCAATGTATTGAAAATAACGATGGTTTCAGCAAAGCTTTTTCACAACTTCCTCAATGATCGTGGCTAAAAACAACATAATGGTTACCCCATTTTAACTTTTTTTTAAAACAATGTAATTGAGGTTTAATAGTTATCATTTTCTATAGAAGAAAAAAAACAGAGCAAGAGAATTTCAAGATGATAACTTGGGAAAACAAGGGCTTTCACTTATGACAGAATTTCTTAGAGTATTGAAGCAAAAACCATTTACTGTGCAGATGGCAATAAACATTTTCCTTAAAAGTTTAGCTATATTATACACATTGAGTAGATTTATCTACCTTTCATAACATTACAATATTTTCCTCTGTTGAGGCGTTTTAGAATGACTCCATTTTCAAAACTTAAATCATTTTTTGAAATGGGAGTCATTCCGAAACTCCTCAAGAGGTGAAATTTCGTAGTGGTAAGAAAGCCAGTTAAATGTACTCAAATATGTATATAAATATTGCTATCAGGAATGAAGATGACTATATTAAGAATTTTAGCTTTATTACTTTGTTTTGTTAAACAATTTCTGAAACTTTTAATACCCCTTCTTTACAGCTTTTAAAAATTATTTTGTATTTGTAACATTTCATTCAATTTTTACTTTAATATATTGACATTCAAAAGTACTGTGCTAAAATTTATCTAAAAATCTACCTTTACTTAAAACTTATAAAATTATTTCATATATATTTAATGGATAATAAATTGGTAATTATATATAAGAGTTAAGACCCATTATTTCAATTTTATGTTAAATGCTATTTTATAAATCTCAAAGTGTTCAGCCCCTTGAGTAAAAACTGGAGTTTTATTGAAGATTATAAACTTGTTTTTTATCTAATTTATTTTATTAATGGACTTCAAAGTTTGCCTGACTCAAATTGACATAGGAACTTTTATCAAACAAAAAATTGGTACTAGTATTTGATCCACTTTAGCTAATTTATTTTTAAACAATAAGGTATTTATGAATGTTTTCTATTGCTTTAAATATCACAGGAAGGATTTGAGATGATGTACTGCCTTTTTCCAGTAACTGCTTTATTAGTTCTCAATTTGTACACAATGTTTAGGTTTATTTGATATATTTGACTCTTATTTTACCAATAATTTTTTTACTATGAATATAAATCAAAAAACTTTGTATAAAACTTATTTTTAATGAAAGTATACCTTTTAAGCTTGTATTAGGTTTTCTCTTCACCACAAATTTAAAGTATAAGGAAAACATTATTTTATAATAAAAGAGCACTTGTGTAACAATCAGGTTTACCAATAACAGAGTTAGATATTGTTAGTTCCTTATTTGGGAAATGCATTTTTTTAATACACAAATGGTTTACGTATATTGTTGTTACTTTAAATAGGTATAGTTAATATAACAAAATATTAGACAAAAAAGGAATTCATATATTTGTCTCAAGACCTTGATGGTTACTAATGATAAGAAAACATATTTATAAAATTGGTATTAATTGGCTCTATGAGGTGTCAATATTGTGCAACTAATAGGTGGTACTTGTTCCCTTTTTGTTTAATCATTTCTTACTTATGTCTACAACAGTTTATGTTTTATAGAAAACAAAGTTTCTCAACACCGTATTATGAATCACATATTGGAACTGGTTTTAATAATAATAATATTTTAAATAAAATAGTACAAATAGTTTAGTTAAAAAATAAACATTTTTAAGGTTCATGTGATTACTAAAAATTATGAACTTTTGAAACAATCTACAAAAACATTATACTTTTCATCTTCTATATAGTTAAACCTGTTGACTTTTGTAGTTACTGACACACTTTATTTATTTTTAACATTTAAAAAATGATGTTGAAATCTTAAAATAGAACCATGATAAGCATGTAAATTTTTCTAATATTAAGTACGAAATTAAACTAAAATACACTTCAATGTGATTTTAATAAAAGGGTTTTTTGTAATGTGTAAAAGAATCATTTTCTTAATGCTCAATTTTATCAATAATTAATAATACCACAATTATTATTTTCAAATAAAACAACACTAATGTAAAAAATAAAATATTATTTATATAATTAGCTTAATCGTAATAAAATCCTATAACTAATATGCAAAACCTCAACCGACTATACCATTGCCAAAACTCTGTGATTTCAGCAACTTAGTTCATCACTAACCAGTCAATACTTAATAATGAGATTAATTTTAGATTCCTAACAGAACCAAATTTACTTTGGAGTCAAACAGGAGGATTGGTAACGTTAATGATATTTGCCATTGTGACGTAAGTATCCTGAGATGAAGAAAGACGACCTGCAGGAGACATTGGTAAGTAATCTGGTTCTTCTAAAGTTTTCTCATTTTTATAATTTTCTGTTAAGTCCTCTTCATATTCGTCTACTCTGTAACACGAAATAACACAGTAATTACCAAGAACAACCATAGCAATGAGAGATGTTCTATCAACCCCTACATTAAATTCAATAGATAACACTGTGAAATATATTGTTACATATTTTTCCTAGTAAGGAAAAGGTTAATGTTAAAGTTATAAATGCTGTAGGGAGGGCTGGCTACTCTTATCAGCCGATATTTGTCCCTTAAAAGGTTTTGTGTGTTAGTTCTAAGCAAGAATCTGACTTGATCGCACATCTCTCCCGTTACGCTCTACATGACATAGTTTGATTGAATTCTAGGCAAGACGTCGATCGAGACACATCTCTCCCATTAGGCTCTATGTGACGCAGTTTTTCTTTCATTTTCTTCCACTGTATGGTGAAGACATTATTGGACAACCGACAGATTATGTTGGGTAGTTATTAGCATATAGGAGTGACTATTTTTATTTATATGTAAACTCCTTTTCTTGTAGTTAGGTAATGTGTAGTGCGTGAACTGTGTGAACCCAAAACTCGTTGTCATCCATCGAGAAATCCAAGTGAACGAGACATTTCGAGTTTCAGGTATGTGCATTTTTATGTTCACCATTTATTGTGTATCTATATATTACATCATTTGTGTTTTTACCGCTACCACAAATTCAGTATGATTTTTATCAGCATAGTCCTTTGGAAAATCTAATTGAATCATACAAATCTAACATTTTTGGTACGCCGTGTCAGAATACATACCATATACATACACCCTTAATACGTTTGCTGTGACGGCATGTTTATTTGTTGAACCAGGTCATTAGTGTTGAACTGAAGCACATTAATGCAATTCCTAGAACATTACATAACCATGCCTTACAGTCCAATGCACCACTAAAATTGGCTGCAAAACGCCTTAGGACATATCACTGTGAAAGTGATAATTTATTTAGTAAAATAAATGAATTTTAATCCCTGCTAGATTGTAGGTCTGAGTAATGAGTAGGTAAATCCTATGACTCGATACAGAGTAGAAGTACCTCTAGAATCCTATCCTGTCCAAGTAGACCATAATTTTCCTACTCAAAGTACCGAAAGCTTGACATATCTTGGTTTTAGTCTTACCTTATTTGTATATACTTATTTTGTACACCATATTGACAATTCCTCATGGAAATACGTTTATTTATAATAATTAAAAAAGAAATATCTTATATGTTGATATCACTGTATATTTCAACTCATAACTTTAGTGCATCATGTTCACATTGCAAATATTAATTATGGTTTACAGGTGATCTTGATGAAGACTTAGTGCACAAACAGCGCAAGCGGGTCATGGTAGATTGTAGGTTGCGGCCGCGGTATTGTCGACATCCATGTAAATCAAACACACTGCAACATATGGTTCTGAACACAATGGATAGGTTGAGGTGGAAGTAAATCTCAATGCCTTGCAGCATGTTTACATTTATGCTTTTTGAAAACAAACTGATTTGATTTTACATGGATGGTCTAGCAAGCTGCCTCACTCTGATTGGTCCATTCGAGGTTGTCCATGCCCTATCACGCAGTGCGAGGGAAATTTGATTGTCAACATCGGTAGTGCGGTATTGGTTAAGTTTAGTATTTGCACTTTTTAAATATTTAGTAACTGCAATATTTTCAAGTAGATAAGTGAATATCTCAGGTGTCATCCTCATATAGGAATAAATTCATTCGGGGTCATCTTTTAGTTCAGTAAAAAAGGTTTACTTTGTATAAAACAAACATTCAGTGCAATGAGAATAAGAAACTATGGATCTAAAACTTATTTTATCTACTCTTTTCTAACATTGTTTTTTTTATATAAAATCTGTTACTACATAAGATCAATATATTATCAAAGGTTGATTGAAAAGATAGAGATTCAGATAGCACAACCTTCTTTCTAGGCTCTAAAGATTGATTTATTTGACATTTTCATATACCAAACAATCTTTAAACCATTGTTAACTTATTCTGTGTTCACTATGTCAATTTCATACACTATGCAGTAGAATCTTGTTAAGTCAGAGCCTGTCAACTCAGATTTCGGGACGACCCAGAATTATTTTGAAGTACAATAAATAAGAAATAACAAAAATCAAATAAGTTCAGTACGTACTTATTAAAAGTCTATCACAACAATAAAATGTCTAAGACCTACACATAAACAAAATAATATTTTGTGCTTCTTGTGCTGAAAAGACTACGGGATGGCACAGCTTGAAAGTGGCTCACAAAATTTAAACAGCCAAAATTAACAGATTTATTTGCCAAGAAATAAGTTGCAGTGGAGTTTACCTATATATACAATATGTACATTCATATACTGTACATAATACTCTTTGTTTGATAAGTATAAATGAGTTTTTCTAATACAATGTCTTCTTTTAATTTTTTTAAAATTTTTGGCTAACCCGGATTTATGATTACTGGAATGGGCCATGGACCTAGTTAGTCCGAACTATTGAGGTTCTGCTATACTGATTTTGACAACCAGGATATCATTAAAATTTTTCAAGATTATACAAGTTGTCTCTGAAAACAAATATTTCTTTCCAACTCAAAATTTCCAAGCAGATGAACTCATTATTAGACATGAAAAATATGAGTACTAGGTATTATATGAATAATATGTTTTTGTTCATATTATATACATGCCAAATAAGCCAGAAAGTTGGGAACTACACTCATTTAGTTATATCTAAGCTGTATATAGTCATATTTTTTGTTGACTTATTCTAAGTTCTATCTAATGAAAAGAAGTATGTATGTTTTAATCTACACAACTTGATAAATATTTTTTACGAAATTGGTTTTTTTAGTTTTATTTAATTATGTAAAGAATCATAAAAGTTGATTCATATTTTTTTTTCAATTGTTGTTACAATTTATGAATATTATCTCAAACTATCAATTGTTGAATTTAATTCCTATATTTTTGATTGCATTGTGTTATACCTGGAATGATTATTACAATTTGTATTTACTTTAAAATTACAGTTATAACTCTTTTGGGCTCATTGTTTCAAGATTTTAAAACCCATAAAAATCTATTAATTCATTTTAAAGTTATATCGTTTGGGAAGAAGTGGAATTTATGAATAACTTAGACAGATCTTTAAGTCTTCTTTTGAGTCAATATTTTATACGATTTAAATATACCAATTGGGAAAGATCAGTGATCCTTTATTGGCTTATATTGAACACATAGACCCTCTGTACCCAGATTTGATTCATCCTAATTTAAACCATCATAGATCCAATTCCACAGCTATTTAATTGAAACCTCTCTTGTATATCCTTAAAGTTGGATGTTTTACATTTATAATAATAAATATCTGTTTTTATAAAGAAGTTATTAGAAGTTATATTTTAACTTCGATACAATATAAACTACACAACAGTAACTGCATAATTCTTTGCATTAATTAGGTAAAGGTTAAAAGAAAACGGTGTATCTTAATTTATTGCTTATTGCAGATTTCTTCTGATGAACAAAGTCATCCCTAGCTTGAATACTTTGTTTCCTTGCTTTTTTTGCCATGTGTTGTGAAAGCTCAATGCCTAATTTTATCTTCATCCCATTCAGCTTACACATTTTATTCAACTTCATTATCACATTATTTACAAACAATTCATTTTCTACTAACAGTGCTATTTCCTTAATGATATATAAATCATGTAAAAACATATGCTTATAAAGCACAATCTTTAGATCTTACAATATGAAATGATAAAATTGCAAGTCAAAGTATTTTCTCTAAAAGGGGATGTAAATGAACTTGATACAATTAGTTTCCTCGGCAGGGGAAGCAGACAAGTTACAGTTATTAAGAGACATTTGGTGTTCATTGCAGTAATGCAAAACAGGCTCACAGAAAAGACAGATATAAATATATTATTTTACTCACAAACTGTCCTAGAGTGGGTAGTAACTAGGAAGCCTTTTTTGTATTTTGACTATCAAAAAATGGTCATTTTTTAAAATCGACTTTAGGTAAACAATCCTGCTTATATGAACCACCATTTTTCTTAATTCCAGCACCAAGGGACTATATGTTCCAGATTTCATAGTACCTTTACCCCACCAATGCTTCTTTACTTTTCCAATGCATCTTTTATCCTAGACCTTTATGTAATGATTAAACACCTTCATGTGTCTTTAATAGACACTGAATGGGTTAAATACACTAAACAATGGGTTAAATAAGATAAGGTTGTTTCTGACCAATGGGTCTAGCGTGATGAATGAAATAAACCATGAACAAAGAAAGTCTCATTGCATGTGCATCACTTAAAACGTTTATGGACGATAAACCAACATGATCTAGCAGCTTAATAAGAAATTCCCCTATCTAATATCTGTTATACCTTGACCGTGAATTATACTTGTAACTCACCATTTATTCCAGAATGAGCGCATTGAGTCAGGCTATTGTGTTTACCTCATTGGGTTAAATGAGCCAAAATTTGTCTTTTCCTGCATTAATATTAAAATTAGAAACAACAACATTCTATGGTGTTTCCATTTACTTTAAAAATGTCCTATTTTTTACAATTCCCTTGGCTAATGCTACACTTGTAATTTCTCTGTTGTTCCTTTTGTATTTTTAGATGTTTATTGGTTATCAAGATGGCAGCGATATTGAAATAAAAATTTTACTAGGCAATGTGAAAGTCTTCAGATTGAACTGCACTGACACTGAAGTGTTTGAGAAAAAAATCCTACCTTAAAACCACAAGCACACATGGGCGCCCATGTATAATTTTATAGGGGGGGGGCAAATCTGATACCTGGGGGAATAGGATTCCCTCCATGAGAAGGAGGGCCCGGGGAAATTTTGAAAAATTATGGTTAAAATAATGAGTTTAAAGGCACTTTAGAAAATTCGAAACTTCTAATTTTTACAGGCTTTTTTGTATCGATTAATTTATTTTTTTATAGAATGAGTGAATCTTTATTCCTTAAAATAATAAAAAATATAATGAAATTTTTCTTGCGTCATTTCATTTATTATAGGATAGGATAGTAACCGACAAATTATTTTGAGGTTGGAAGTTTTTTAAATATAGGCTATTTCAGTTTTATAAGTGGCGTTTTTTTTTTTAAATTTTAACCGAGGCATGACAGTCGAATATCTGATTTTATTGAAATATCTCATTAGGTTCAGGGTGTTTGCGTGTTTCAGGAGGAACTGATCATATAACGCTAAAAATGAGAAAAAATGCTTCGTTAGTTAGTTACGACTAGCGAAAGATTTCACCTCCAATTCAGTTACTCCTGTGAAATAAATCAATAAATGTATAGGCCCTACTTAAGTAAGCAGATTCAAATTTTATTCTCCTTAGGCTTTTTCTACTAATTTGAGCAATTAGGGGTAGTTTTCACCCTTGAAAATGAATTTGTAGAGGTTCGAAATATTTAACAATTACAATTAGAGTATCAGACAATCATTATTTTTAATTCATCTGAACCAAATTTCACTCTTTTTACGCTTTTTTATAGATTTTGACAATAAGGGGTAGTTTTCACGCTTAAAAAATAAAAAGCGCCCGTCTGCACTATATAGATTTTGAAGTATAGGGTAAGTTGAACTTAATCCCAAATTTTTAGGCAAATCGGTCTTTTCCGAAAAATTTGCGAGGTTTTTTCCTATTTTAAGCTTCGTTTACTGGACTAATATTAAAGATAAATCAAATTAAAACGTCAATTTCTACAATTCAATTAAAGGTAATGTAACATAGGCTATAACATATAATATGCTATTAAAATTAATATGTGGACAAAATGGTATGTTTTGTTTAACTTAACAGAAAAGAAATATACCTAATATGTAATATCTATGTATCGTATTATTATACATAGGAATTCTTTTGAAATTGATTCTTGACGTTTGTTGTTTCGTTATTAGGAAATGTTTTCACTTACCAATTAGGCTAATAATTTGTCAATTTTGTAGATCGTAACACGGTACCGTACACTATAGTCAATATATAATCTCCCTGCTTCCTACTTGCACCCAATACGGTACTACAATGTCGAACGCAGATGACATGCAACAGAGAAGAAATGCAGCGTCAGTCGGAAGGGCCTAGGTTGTCCTTCCTGTCACGTTTTCCTTATCATTGAGATAGCTGGCTCGCTGTATCAGCGTCTAGGATATTAGTCCTGTCCTGTTTAGCTGTATTCCTTTAATTGACGCAACCATTAACTGGTCCACATTGACATAATCACATAATATGGATATTCGATAGTTTCTGACTTTAAAACCTACTGCGTTCAGTCAAGGTTTTAATATAGCAGAATCGCATAAATATACTATTTATGTTGTTAATACTGTGAAAATTTATTATAATTAAAATATAGTTCTTCCACATCAGCTGAAAATAAAAAAGAAATATTTGTACGAAAGTCTTAATAATTTTAATTTGTATTTTTCTGGGAGCTAGGGGGGGCCACGGCCCCTCCCTGCCCGTGTGTATGGGCGCCCATGCAAGCACACATGCTATAACAGTCCCAACAAGTGGAAATGTATAATGAGAGAAATTAAAATTTTTTAACTTTGAATAATTTTTTTTTAATTTGAAATGTTTTCTCTTAACTTGAAACCTAAAAGAAAAGTAATTTTGAAAGAGACGCGATGTAATTTATCCGTATCAAAGGTCGTATTTAATTATGTCAAACGCCAATTTTCACGTAGAAACATCATCGACATTTCATTGTGATCAGCAGCAGAAATCTGAGAGAATTTCAAGTTATGGAAAAATCGATAAATCACATCTAAAAAAGTTAGAGGAATTGAAGTAAAAACAGATTATTCATAAAGAAGACGGGAGTGCGAAAATATAACACCAGTTATCTTACAATTTGGACCGATTGCTGATTGATTAAATAATTGCCGAGTAAGAGATATCAAAGGATAAAAGCCTAGTTGGAGGGACCATAGCTAAGGCTAGGGCAGTCTGGAAACAACACGGAAGAAGGTGAGATGTCAGGCCTTTTAAACTGTGAGGGATAAATAGAATATGTGCGGCTAAAGACAAGTGGTGACACAAAAATGTAGAATTTGTGTTTCCTCCCGGAGTAGGCTTTAGGGGTTCTCCCCCTAAAACTGAACATGTAACAGGTTTTCAAAGCGCTTTCTGATTTCAAAATTTTATAAAGTACGCGTCAAGCGTTTTACATGAATGCTAAATAATAAAAATAGGTTTAAACGCAAAATTGTAAGTAAGTAGGTTCTAAGTGGTTTTGTAACACCGAAATAAATATCAAGAACAGTTGAATAAAGATTAAAAGTTTAATAAAATTCTATCAAAGTAAACTTTATAAATTTATTAGATAAAAATTAGGGGAGAATAACGAACTTTAAACAAAAGATTTTTTCAAATTTATATAAAAATAGGATCCAATTAAAACATAAATATTAAGACAAAGAAGACATCCAGTGCGCCAAAGCAGGAGCTACGTGGACCAAGAATAAGGAGGCGAGAGAGAGAAATTCTACCCCAGATCATGGTTGTCTTTAAAATTTTAAATTTTGAATACTTAATTTTAGAAATAAGGAAAACAAATATATCACAATACCATACATAAACAAAACATCTGTTAAAATAGCCCACACGTGTCAAAAAACCGGATGCAAAATAGCATACAAAACTAATAACAATTTACAATATAAAATACAACACGACACCTATAACAACGATAAACTACTAGCACCAGGCATATACAAACTAAACTGCAACAAATCCTACATTGGGCAAACAAGTTGCAGCTTAAACAAAGAGTCAAGGAACACAAATAGAACACCAACTCAGCATTTTACAATCACATTTAAAAAATCAGGACACAAATACACAGACATTTACCATAACCTAGAAATCTTACACATCAACAAAAAAGGACCGCATCTCAACACACTAAAACAATATGAAATTTACAGACACACAAAAACACCAAGTACAAACATATTAAATGAACAAACCCAATATAAATCACACATACTCTTTGATACTACCGAAAACCTGCAGTTTTTACAAAATTTAAATTTTGGATAGTCATAGACTAATGTTAAAGTGACTGAATAAGATTCACCGAACGTAATAGACTACAAATTCAAGAGGATAATTTACAGTTTACAACATGCATAAAAAAATACTTTTAACACAATTAATGTCAAATATTTCATTATTCTTAATAAATAATAACATTTGCAAGTAAAATTGCACATTAGGCAAGTCAAATTTTGATCACAATTATATAGACAAATCACAGATACATACTCAAATTCTTCTATTTGGAACAGTTAATAAATTTAATATTAAGAATAATGAGATATTTGAATTTAATTATGTTACAAATATTGTTTAAGAATGTTGTAAACTGTAAATTTTGGTTTAAAATTAGATTAATAAACTTTTAGCTCTTATCGGATAGAAAATCGAAATGTAGTGCGTATTTTCAAAAGCATGAATTGGTCTTGTGATCTGTCATTAACCTTAAACATGTTTAATAGTTATTAACAGACATTAAAAATAATATTTTATGTGTTTTTTGTCATTTAGTGGTGTTTTTTATATCTCCATGAAGGAATTGCAAGGAGAAAAGAATGCCTTCTTCTTTACAGAGGAAAGAATGAAGAGTAAACACTCGGTTTATAAAGTTTTGCGTTTTTGTAAGATAAGGTTATTTTTGTATTTTTATTCAATTTTCATATTTTAAGGGTATTTTTAAGTTTAATTATTTTTCCCATGTTCCTGAGAACTTTAAACATTTTCTGGAGAAATTTGTTTAAATATCTCTGGTAAGTATCACTATGTCTAATCAATAATCAGTTTCTTCATCAAACTAAGATTTGATATGTTACAACTGCAATATTATTATGAACACATACATTTACATATAAAGCTTCAATCACCTGGTTAGATTTAGTTCTGATTTTCTTGGTGGCAGAGGTGGAGGGCACAACAAAGACTCTTCCATGAGCTTTGCTAAGCTCTCATAATATTCAGTCGGTTGTTCTTCAATCTCTTCATAAATTCCTGAAGCAATGGACACACCAGATTCTCTTCTGTTACAGTTAAAATTAGACCTCCTAAATTCTGTATTTAAATCATAAATTGTGTCATCACACTCAAGAGTCTGGTAATCAGCTTCAGTTAGGAACAATTCTTCAGGCCAATTTGTGTTCAAGCACTGGTAATCATGGAGGGAATCAGGTTCGCTACAACCAGGCGTGGACAACATTAACCCAATGCCAGCAGAAATAAGGCTCGTAGCCACCTGTGAGAAGTAATCAAATTTTAAAAATTTGTTCATCAATCATGTTATAATAATTATTTATTTACTTCATCCTTATTTAGTTTAAAATAGATCTCTGTAAACTAGGTGCCTATTTTGAAATTTTCCCAAGAATAATTTTTTTCCTGAATAGTAATTTTTAAAAAAACAGGAAAACAATTTGATTTGAGATACTCTAGATCTTCTTTCAACAGACAAAATGTATACAAATTTTAAGCTTAAACTTAATAATGTAATGACTTGGTAATGACTTGGAATGACTTGAGTAGGAAAATTTAAGAAAAACCTACTGAGAGAAAATTTTTTGATCTCAGTGAAGATAGTGATGAAGATTATTTAATTCTATCAAAAACATTACGTCAGTAAGTTTTTCTTTAATTTTATGTTCAGTCCTTTGTTATATTATTAGGTTCAAATGAAAAGGTTTTTCTGATCATCAATCAAAGGAAAATCTTTGACAAAATTATAGAAACTAATTTTGCTAAAATAAATTAAAATTTTACCTATCAACTAATGGTACCAATGAAGGTTTAATTTCATTTCTAAACTTATAAATTCTATTACATACTCCGTTTAAGTTTGGTTGAACCATCAAACCTAGATTACATGTGCCCAATAAACCTTCTCCAACTCAGGACTGCAATGGTTTCAACAATGAGCCCTCTACTGGTTGCCTTGCTTCAATGATATAATTTTTTTATAAAATATAATACTATTATTTTTATCAGTTATTTGAAACCTGCATAAAACGTCATAGAAAATGATAACAGTTCCAAATTGGATTGGGTTTATCGGGGATATTTGGAGATGGTCCTGATTTCAGGGTGAAACTAGCCCTATACAAAATGTAATACAATTTAATAAAAAACAAAAATTTTCATTCCATACAAAATTGATTATTAATAAATTATTACACTGTGTTACCATCATCCAAACTTTGTTTTTCTTATTGCCTCCAAACTTAAGACAAAGTTTTCCCCATTTTTGACTATAAATATCTTATTGTTAACTCCAATAATTTTGATTTCAGCTTTTTTATCTAAAGTAATTACAGCTGTTTTTTCCATTTTTTTTTTTTTCAAAATAAGATTTTAAAATGTACTAACATTTGTGGCATCAAATTTTGACATTTTTCTGTAAGGGCATTCTCCTTACTTTTGGGGTATGTTCTCATATTATTTCAAACAAATAACATGGGGTTTTCTTCAGCATGAAATTCTTCACAGATTTTATAACGTGAAACAAGCATATAGCCAGGATTTTGTTTTGTGGGGCTAAGTTGAAAGAGAGGATGGTTTGTCCCATTATCTCAATCTGTTGACTGCTTCGAAGGAGAAGAAATGGACATCAGTGATGGTAAATAAGGTGAAAAACAGTACATAGATGTTTTACAGAGATCTTGTTTATTTTTTTTTTAAATTTATATTACGTTTTGTGGAAACCTAATGTTTAATGAATTTAGTTGGATAAACATATTTGTAGGTTTTAGAAGTAGGCTAATTGTAATGTTTTATATATACTGTGTATCAATATCCAATTATATATTTATATTTTATTATCAATATAATATTTTTAAGGTACAAACTTAGTTTTAAGACATTTTTAGTAGACCTATTTAACTTTTGTTTATAGCGTAATGTCCTAGATTTAATAGTAGTGTGATTTATACAATTATATTATTCTATGGTATGTAAATATTTTTTTTGCATATATATCCTACATAATATAATCGAATAACTATTTAGAAATTCTTTTCTGGAGTTTTAATGGAAATAAAAACATCTTTGTAAGAAACACGGCTGTTTTTTATTAAACCTGGTCTAAATGACCGTGAGTCAGTCATCACGTTTTCTAATATAAGTCAGTTCTGCCAGGCTAATACTAAGTTTTAAGTTGATCTAGCATAGATTAGATTATATAATAAAGCCCAATTGCATTTATAAACATTGCTTAGTTAAGTAATATGACATCATATTGCCAAAAAGTATATTCTTAGTACTGACAATAGATACAGCACAATTACACCAAAAGTATAAAATACAAATTGTCAATATTTTTATAAAACTTTACTTTTCCAACTAACATTTTTACAAATAACCTAGACTTGATATAAAAAACTAAACTAAAAATTTTGTTTATTCAATTTAGAGCTGAAACCTAAATTAATAAGAAATGCTCTGGTGTTCCATTTATAATAATGTTAATAAGAAAATATAATGTTTCAAAATAAATATTATTTATGTTTAAAAAAAATATCCAGACATTTTACACTTATAAGGGTTTACAGGAAATTAAGACATATTAAGGGGGTAAGTAGCTTTCCTATAGAAGCTTTTTATTCCATCAGAAAGTAAAAATTAAATGAAAAGAATGAGGTTTAGGGAAGGGATTTAACGGTATAGAATATTTTTTAAAACACTATATCAAAATATTCAACATCAAAACATCAAGTCTTACAAACTATTGATTAGCCAAAATGGTTATACTTAATAGAAATTATAGAAACATTTTATTACATACTTTGGTCTGACTAGGATCCTCTTCAGAAGCTGTGGAAGTTCTGGAGACACTCTGTGATCGAAGGTGAAAAAATGCCCATGGTGATTCTGTCGGCCAACATCTTAAGTCACCTTCACTGCGACTGAGTCTACGAGATGTTAACAGTGGTAATGTGTGTGAAGTAAACATAGGTGTAGGAGGTAGTGGTGATGTGACAAGCCGATGATGATGTTTATTTTGACATTGTGATAAACAAGCTTCCAGATCCCAGGCAGAGGTGCAAAATAACCGGATCTCTCCTTCACCACATGAAAATTCTCTGTTTCAAACGACATTAAAAACTGTTATAAAAGATGCCAATCAAAGTTTCTAGCTAAAGATAAATGAAAAAGAAATATTAAGATTCATAATGGTAAATTGTAGTTATATACAACTATTCTTTGAGCTTAGCTTGTGAGGTTATGTTAAAAAAAAATAAAAGACAAACAAAAAACTCACAAATTAATCATTTATCAACTCATACACATTTCAATGACAAAGTCATCATCATCAGTGAGAGTGTTGCTACTACAAACTCTAACTTACAACTCTAATTTGTAGTTATTTGTAAGAATGTGTGATTACCTCATTACTAGTTGTTTAGATATTTTTGTGAAATGTTCAGTGTTTCATTCTGCAGGTTTTGTAATGAATTAAAAATTAAGTGATTGGTAGCAACAGTCATACTCCTAAAATTAAAAAATAAAACTGATACCACTCAGTGAATGATATCCCAGTTTTAATAACAGTGGAATAGAACTTAGAAATGATGAAGATAACAGGCAGGACCTCCTTTTACATCTACCTCATCTGAAAATATTGAAAGATTTTAAAAAATCATGAAAGCTGTTCTCAGACTTTGATAATTATCATTAATAGGTTCTAATTGGCTGTAGAAGAATTTTACAGTAAGCCCGTAATCGTCCCGTAAATATCCTTTCAACAGCTATTTAGAAGAAATAATTAAATGGCGTGTGAAACAGTAGAACAAAATTACATTAAACATGAAATGTTTTAACCATAAGTTGATAGTAAAAATTTATACTTAGTTTATATAAAAGTTTATGAGTTTTTTTCATGATTATAAGTAATAAATTTGGATATCTGAAGAAACACTAAAGGATTAAAAAACCAGCAGATGAACTCACATTCTTCAGGATCAAATTGATATTTGCAAATGAAAAACAATGTAAAAATATGTTCATTGTTCTACTTTGTAAAAACAAAATATACCGGGTATGCTTAAAAATTCATCTTGCAAGTGTTTTTAAATGCCTTTACAAACACACAAATATATAAAATCCCAAATCCTTCAGTTTATGTTTAAAAAATGTATGAAATACACTCAATTAGATTTTATTCACAACTAGCATAACTAGTATTAAATAACCAGATTATTTACACCTATCACACATATACTTTAGATATCCTAGTCATTAAGATAATATTTCCTCTTTTGTAGTCTACTATCTACTCTCAAAATGTTTCATATTTATTGAATATAAATAGCTATTGAAAACTATTAACAATTTATAAAGACATAAATGTTTTTGTACATTTAAAAAAAGCTTCAAAAGAGCTGTAGATTTTGACTCAGTGGCGGTTTGTCCAAAAGGGCTCTGGGGCGCAGCCCTCCCAATTACAAAAACTAATTTTTAATTAATATTCATTTGTCTTAAATTAGGTTAAGAAGAGCTTAGAATTATTTAAGCAATGTTAAAACCATAAAATATTTAGCAGTTGACGCACAAAATTAGCCGCAAGCTCCACGCGGGGCTCACAGCAGAGATCCCCAGACTAGTGCATTGAGTGTGCGTAGAATAAGCTGAAACAGCCAAAACCGTGCGGTGACGTCACTCAACGAGCGTGTTACGGGTGGCCTGGGATGGAGTCCCGTAGTCATGCGCATGCGCTGAGAAATGACTAATCAGTGCTGCTACTACAATTCTATATGATTTAGGAAGCAGCATTGTAGGCTTATTTGTAATGTTCTCACAATGTTTCCATTTATAGATCCTTTGATGCGCATACACAGTGGCCTAATATACTTTTAAAAGTAAAACTTGATTCACACTACTCGTTGAGTACTCGACGCTTTAGCATAGGCAATCACTTAACTACCCAACCTAGCAACATTTCGTAAATCACACCGTAATACGTCTATTAGTTATAGCAATGTTAATATATTAATCAATAAGTACAACTTAATAAAAGTTGTAGGTGCTTAGAATGTAAAACGAGTTAAATGGGTATCAAATTTTAAAATTGTCTCCGCACCTCGTAAATCTGGCTAGACCCCTTGTCATGTGCCCCACCAATGTAATTGGGCAGGAGCCGCCACTGTTTCAACTAGCATCAGCTTCATAAATTAGGAACAAAAAAAAGAAATAGAAAAAGAATAAATAGTAACAAACAAAAATAATAGTCAACACCACATAATGTATAGAGAGGAAAATGGAAAATTATAAGGAAATTCACTTTTTATTTTTCCACTTAATATTATGATTCTGTCATAGGCGTATTTAAATACACATTTATATTAATTTTAATTATAAAATAAGAAATTAATAAAAATAAAGTTTTTCTTTGTTGGCCTTAGTAGGAATTGACTTGAAACTTTTTTTTCTCCAAAATATTAGTAAAGTTTTAAGCCAATGAAATAGTATGAACTATTGTCATTAGTTTTATATACTTAAACATAAACTTGTCAAATAAATATGTCTCATGTTTTCATTTTATAATATAAAACATAAAATATTACCTAGAGGTATGTATAATGCATATTTTATTGTCATCCTCAGTGTTATTTGAAGGTTGTAGACTTGTGTCTTCTATCTGAGACCACCTCCAATGCACCTTCAATTGTTTAGAGTTAGGGTCACTGATGGATATTCCAGTTAAGCCTGTACTAAGTGTACCATATAGTCCGGCCAACCCTGCAGTTCTTGAATGGTTTGTGTCTATCAGTGATATAGTAAATTCTCCTTCAGAAACTAGAATAAAAAGTTTATATTTTACTAAACAAATTATTGACTTGTCCAATTTATAAATTGAGTAAGTTTATGAAAAACTCACTTTGACAAAATGTTTTATCGCACTAAACAATCTTCATCAATGACTAGTTGGATGTTTGGAAGTATTGTTTTGTTATACAGAAACAAATTTATTGGCAAGTTATCTATCATGTGATCAAATAGAGTATGTAATATATGTTGGGTTTGTTTATTTAATATGTTTTGTTTTGTGTATTGGTATATTTGTAAATTATGTACTTTTATAGTTTAGAGTCCTTATTTTTGATGAAGAGAATTTCTAAGGTGTAATTGATGTTTGCGCAAATCAGGAGTCGGCAAGCGGCCTGCGGCATAATTTTGTGCTACCCTCTTCGCTTGTGGTTTTTAAAATTCTTAGCAGTCTGGATAATTTACACTTACGGCTTGTAATACAAATAGGTTGCTGCATAGCTAGAACCATTACTCTAGCCACAACAATAAACGCCTAACGCGATATAAGTGGAAAGTAGTGTCTGCGATGTGCATCCAGGCACGTTCACCACTACGGCAATTATTTTTTATTAGTAAAATTTTGTTAATTTCTAAATTAACTTGTTTTATTTCATTATTTCAGCCCTCCAAAATTATAATAAAGATATCTGTCTGAGCTAAGCTAGAAAATTGTCAAATTTGTTATCAGTTAGTAAGTAGCCTATTATAAAATAATTACTTTTAAAATCCATGAACAGTTATCAGTTTAAGTTACCTCCTGTACTGTATTAAAATCAATTACATTACCTATCTAAAATTGGGAAATATAATAAAATTTATGGTTATTTTATATTAACTGCCCTTACAGCCATGCTAGATTGAACATGAAGCCCTCAAGTATAGAAAGGTTGCCAACCCCTGGTGTAAATATATCATGTTTCTAATTTGCGAATAGCAAAAATTGAGTCGTTGTTATATTTAATACAGTGTATGAGTTCTTTATATTTTGTTGAAATATGTGACCTGTTTTCTTAATGTACAATTTGTTTCTATCTATAGTTTGCCTATACGTGCTCTCTTTTTTTTGTTCATGTTGTATTATATATTGTGTTGCAGGTTCTTGTTAGTTTTTAATTATATTCTGTACCTTGTTTTGAAATTTTAGGGGAGGTTAATATATTAACAAAATATTTTTCGTATTGTTTGGTTTTTGTATTTTGTGCTATAGTTTATGAGGTGCATACATTTTGAACGTCATCAGGCAGATCTGGAGGTTATCTCCAGATTATTGAACATCACAATAAAAATACATGTGTTTATGATTTATTACTTTATAAAAGTATTAAATTGAATAAAAATATAAAATTATTTGATTTCCTACAATTATAAAACAGTTTTTAACACATTTTCATGTTTTAATAGTAAAAATGTAATTGTTAGAAATAAACTGATGAGTGAATTTGGCTCCAGGCCTGTCTTGATTTTTACATTCTTCCTTTTCGATACTCATTAGGAGTCTTCTACTTCTATTTTCTTCATTTTGGCAAATTTTCAAACAAATAATGTTGTTATAAGAAATAGTTTTAAATTATTGCACAGTAATATAACTATCTATCATAATTTGAAAATATCTATGCAGATTTTTATCCTCATAAAAATCGCATACACCAAAATAAAACACAAAAATAGTCTAATGATATTACACAAATTTTAGGCCAAATATGTAGTATTATCCACTAACATGATCTGCCCCAAATGGAAGTTACTTCCACATTAACAATCACTTCATCAGGCGCAGGAGTGGGAATCAGAGCAGCCAAACTAGATTATGAGATCATTTCTAGAAAGAGGATCATTAAGTAAGCCAACCAAAAAACTACTGACTATACCTCGAGGTAAGCTCCAGTATAAACCCAATAAATAGTTGAAAGGGGTTATATTAGGTAAACTCCTTCTTCATAGTCATGATAAAGAGTAACTATGCTTCAAATGCAAAACCCTGCCCACATAGTGCTATAATTCCTTCTAGAGAAGGAGGAAATTACAAGTTTTCTTCTGGGGGTGGGGGAATTGCCCTGGAAGGTATCAAATGGTGTCCAAGTAAAAGCTTGTCAAGACTGAGCCAAAAACTTACTTTATAAGGTACATGTTTTAAACTTATTTTTTTATTAGTGAGTTATGGTATGGTATTTAACGATATGTTTCTCATAAAACACAAATCGGGAGCTTTTAAACTTATACCTTTGCAAAATTTAAAATTTTTAATTGTTTCTTGAATGTTTTAAGTCCAAAAATAAGCCTGATTTTGTTTCTAATGCTGAATACCAAACTTCCTGAAACAATTTCTAAAATTTAATTTTGAACATCATGACTTGTAAAATTAAAATAAAGTTCATAATTTTCTTTGAACTTAGAGTCATATTTAGAAAATAACTTGAATATAATCAAAATAACAACTGATACAGATTAGTATATTTCTTGTCAGCAATATTATTCTTTTTTAGTATTTTAATGAGCTCATTGTCAAGTTTTGATTATAAAAAAAATACACCTGTCCAGAAAGGCGGGGGGGGGGTGCAATCCTTTCCCCCTTAACTCCACTCATGCTTCTAGGGGTTTATATCATTACTCATTACTCATATTCATAACCTTTTCCCATCCAATACAAGTAGTAATAATCATACTGGCAGATTACTTTGACATGACAAAAAGTGTTACATTGCAAATCATTAAATTCAATAAGAGAATGTAAAATTGCCAGTTACTTTGAGCATTAAATGAAGGAGTTGGCTCTAGAATCATAAATTTGCTGCTGGTAAGAAGGCGACTGGTTACTAAGGAATTGTTGAGCATCAGATTGAGGAGTTAATAGTTGTATGATCATTAATGAGCACTGGCTTTAAAAGTTATGACAGGGTAGAAATGATTGTCCAAAGTAAAATTATCCTTTTTACATTCCTACTATTAGCTATATATATATATATATATATATATATATATATATATATATATAGCTTCAGGCGCGTATCCAGCGACTTGCTTTGGGGGGGAGGGGGTGATCGATGCATTATATATATATATAATATGTGTGTGTGTGTGTGTGTGTGTGTGTGCGCGCATGCGCATGCGTGTATGTAAAAACATAGAATAGAAAAGGTTCTTTCTACGCTTGCGTTAGAAATTGGTAACGTGATAAAGATTCGTAGCAAATTAGACTTTTTAATAAATAATTATTCCAGTTTCGATAACACTTATGGCTAGAGAATATTATTAATTTCATAATAAGCTATTATTATAAAAATGGTTTATTAATTAATAGAAGTAGTTATTCTTCCAACACGAACAATTCCGGAGTCAACAGCGAATATTACGCTTGCAAAATTACGTATTAAAAATCATATGTTCGAGACTAAGCTTCACTAGCGCTATCTGTTGTTAAAATGTTTAGACATTTATGAGGGTATGCTGAGCGAACACGTCACATTTTCAAATTAAAATTCTATTTTTTATTTACAATAAAAGACGAATTATCTTAAGTAAAAGTCTAATTTAATAGAAAGTCCTAATTTAATAATATATTGTCGATTTTTAACCCAAAGTTCTTGATCGCCCCATCGCCCCTTGGATACGCGCCTGAGCTTGAACAAATTTTCAATCATCAATATAAAACGTTTTTATTCATTCAATCAAGTTCAAATACATTTTAATAACCTGTAATAGATGACAATTGATGTTATTAAAGGTTTTTCAAATATTTATCATTAATTAAAATTTTAAAAAGCTGATGTCTCAGTCGGATTCTAACTGAATTACTAGATGTTTGAAATTCAGTGCTGAGCAAATTTTCCCATTGCTAGAAATCTAATACTTAAAAATGTATATGAAATTATAAGGGAAAGGTTCTTTGCAATATAAGAGATGGATAGAATGAAAAATTATAGACCACCATCAACTTCATAAATTAGGAAAAAAAGAAATCGAATAAATAGTAACAAACAAAAATAATAGTCCAACACCGCATACTGTACAGAAAGGAAATAGAAAATGTTAGGGAAATTTACTTTCTATTTTTCTACTTAATATTGCGATTCTGTCGTAGGGGTATATATATATATATATATATATATATATATATATATATATATATATATATATATATATATACATACACATTTATATTAATTTTAATTATAAAATAAAAAATAAATAAAATAAATTTTTTTCTCTGTTGACGTTAATAGGAATTGACTAGAAATTTTTTTTTCATAATACAGTACTTAAGTTTTAAGCCAATGAACAATATTGTCTAGTTTTAGATACTTTTATAGATAAAATGATTTGTTTACCATTTTTGGGAGAGAGTTTGTTGATCTTTCAGAGAGCTGAAAAATGATCAAATATACATGTTTTGCAATTTCTAAATAATATTATTTAACTTTTATGAACTCCCAGTAACAATGGTCACTCTTTACATAGGCATAATCAAGTTCCAAAAATACAAATCCAAAAATTAAGCAAGCAAAGTTCCATAAGCTTATATGCCAACTTAAAGAACCATTTAGGAAAAAGATAGTATAAAGTGGGAGAAAGAATAAACATTGATCACACATTAATTAACAAGCTTACAAAAGGATTAAAATAATAAAACTTGAAAGTTTGATACATTACTTGAATTAAAGATTTAAGGCATGGAAATAGCTCAACAGATGTATATTTAATCTGGATATTACCATTTTTAAAAATTTTAGTAATTTTTAAAACTGCCAAATTATAGTGTTTTCCACTTCCATTCAGAATCAAAGCTTTGATTATTGTTAATTAATTAGCACAGACAATTTTACTACCATATATTTCAATTGTAAACATGCTCCTTGGTTCTTACTTTTAAATTCCTGTCTGACTTGTACATTAAAAACTCTACTTATAATTCAATAAACGACACTATTGTCTACAATATAAGTATCATTCTCGTTATTGTTTTTACTGATGTTCAATATTTTTATGAATATTTTAATAGTTATGTCATCATCAGAGATGATTTTATTACTTTTGAACATGTAGCTATATTTTAACCCTGTGAGACCCAAGCGTTTCTATATTAGGTTATTTATAAAGTCAGTTGTATTGTAGATAGTTGGTTTCCTTTGTACCTTCCCAAAATACTCCACAGATAGCGATAGTGTCATTGGTTTTGCCAACTTGACTCTTAGTCATCATTTGTCACGCGATAAAGTAAAGTGTGGGTCAGTTGGACCCGGCCCGTTCACTTGAGTGACTTTTTTTCAACACTCACCAATTATTGTTTTATGTTACGTTTTTGTTATTTACTTAACGTCTGTTAGTGTATTAATGTGTTTCAAGAAGTGTATAGTGTAGTGCTTTTTTTATCATTATGAGTAGCAGAAGAGTGGAAACACCGAGTGAAATTGAGCTATTTTATTAGAGGAGTTATTTGAAAATGAAGTAAGTGACTCAGACGCAGACCCTGCCTTTCAATTGTACAGTGATCATGACACAAATAGTGATATTGAACTAGTATATAATGATGAACTTGAGAATAATTCAGTTGGTTATGTGAGAGAACTCAGTGAGGAATGTAATGACCTACACATACCTGAAGGTTCTGGTGACCCAAGTTCAACACCAGCAGATATACCTAGAGCCCAAAATTATTTCCTTGGTAAAGATAAAAAGACAAAATGGCAAAAAACTTACCAACACAAACTGTTAGAACCCGGTCTCATAATATAGTATCTCATTTACCTGGAAACCTAAGGGAAGCTAGGAATGTTCAAACTGCACTAGATTCTTGGTCGTTATTTTTTAATGAGCCACTACTTGAGTTGATTGTTGAATCAACTAATATTTTCATCAATTCTGTAAAGGACAATTATACTGATGATCCCAATCTGGCATGACCGACCTCGGCTGTAGAAATGAAAGCATATTTAGGACTTTTATACTTGGCTAGAGTTTTACATGGTGGACGGATGAATGTAAGGGAATTTTGGGGTGGAACAGGGGTTGAGAAGTTCAGGGCTGGAATGGCTTTTAGACGTTTTAGGTTCCTTTCCAGATGTATACGTTTTGATGATGTAACAACAAGAAATATCTGACAACCCTATGACAACCTTGCAGCAGTCAAAGAGCTTCTAGATATACTTGTCTCAAATTGTAGAAAATACTTTTCTACATATGAATGTACAACATTGGACGAGATGCTTATTCCCTTCCGAGGACGATGTAAATTTCGATGTACATTCCGAACAAGCCAGCCAAGTATGGTATTAAGGTCTTTATACTGGCTTGTTCGAGACATATTATGTAAAAAACCTTTGAAGTGTACTGTGGTACTCAACCCAACGGTCCTTACGAGATGAGTAACAAGGCCGATGATGTTATCTTCTGGTTAGTTGAGCCTATCAAAGGTAGTGGCCTTAACGTGACACTTGATAATTGGTTTACTTCTTACGACGCTGCTAAGACTCTGTTAAAAGAATACAAGCTAACACTTGTGGGTACTCTGTGGAAGAATAAGCCTCAAATACCTCCAAGCTTTCTTCCAACAAGAAACAAGGAACAATATTCCAGTCTTTTTGGATTCCAAGAAGATTTTACAATGCTATCATACTTACCCAAGTAAACAAAAAGTGTTGTATTACTCTCATCTATGCACCATGACAGTGAAATCAACCCTTCTACTGAGGAAAAGAAGAAGCCCAGCATCATAACTTATTATAATTCAACTAAAGGAGGTGTTGATGTGGCTGATGCTATGTGTGCTGAATACAGCGTTTAAGAGGATCGAGATGTTAGCCATTAACTTTGTTTTTTGCTTCAATGAACATTGCTGCTCTAAACGCTTTCATTGTGTTTAAATCAAATGGTCAGTCCATAACCAGGAGAGCTTTTCTAAAGGACTTAGCAAAACAGATGCTGCAGCCCTTCTTGACCATCCGGGCTCAGCAAGATAACCTACCACGAGAGATTCGGCAGTTAGCAACTAAATTTTCTGGGTATGAAGCTGAACCTAAACAGAATCCGGCTCCAGGTAAGCGTGGTAGATGTTCCTTGTGTAAAGACAACAAAACAAAGTACTTTTGTAAAGGTGTAAAGTTTGGTTATGTCTAGGCCACGCTGAAATGTTGTGTAGCCAATGCTGGAAAAAGTAAAACTTTGGAACTCTATAAAAACTTGTTTTTTTTCAATTTTAAGTAATTGTTATGGTTTTAATGTTAGAACTACTCTTAAATAGTGCATGTAAAACTACCACAGTAGCTTACAGTTGTTTTCAAAGTTTTTTTCAACTTTTAGCTTCTTAGTGTAACTTTGATAAAATTATTGCAATTCTTTTGAGTAAAATGTTTAAAAAAGTAAATAAATAGTTATGATTTTTTTTTAGTAATATTATTTTGTGAATTTAGTGTTGAAATACTGACAACATTCCTAGAAGTAGTATAAAAATATGTTTGACTCAATTAAAATTGTTTAAAATTGTTTACTGATTTTTTACGTTTTGGGTCTGTGAGACTTATGTAACTTTTATTTGCCCGTTCACTCTAGGGTTAAATAAGTTATTATGGTTTTTTTTCACTCATTATTTAAAAACTATAAATTAATTTTTTTGGTTGTCAAATAACAGCCTCTAAATGGTTTTAAAACACTGTTCTACATTTTAATTACAAACTGGAAACCTCTTCAAGAAATTAAAAAAATATAATAAGCAATTATTTGAGTAACTAAGATAATAGTTTTTCCTTAGATACTCAAATCATTACTTAAAAATTCAAGATTATCACAACAAGCAAGATGATTTAAAAGATGTATTAAAAATTTATTATCTTTGAAATAATACATAAATTTACAATTTCATATCAACATCCATCATACATTTTTATAATACACTGAGATTGTAAAAAAATTAAACAAAATATCACGAAACTCAATGTAAAAACTTTAATCTAAAGTTACTATATTTAATTGTTTTGAGTATAGCTCAAACAAAAAATCCAAAAATGAAAAATTGATTAAACAACATCAAACAGTTTTTTATGTTTTGTATGTCTTTTTCCAATGTTCCATAAGAACCACTTTTAAATTTTGGTTGTTCTTGTTATATTGTTATGTAAATATGTACATTTTTGTGTTGTTTGAAAGATTTAGTTTCAGCTTGGTCTATAATTGGATATAAACCAAATTATTGAAACAAGTAGTATAACAAAATTTTAAAGTAAATTCCTACTGAGGTTAACAAAGAAAATTAGTATTTTAGTTACCCTAGAGCACTATTTATGATATTGTGTGGTAACCATGGAAACAGTTTTAGGTTATACAATGGAGGTGTCAAGGACAACCAGATGGGGGAAAAAATTCATATACATCATTGAGAAATATATTTCTAAGTATTGGAAAGTTGGAACAGTGGTAAGATGCACTAGAGTTTGAACATTAAGATTATAAGTTCGAATCCTGCTGGACCCCACAAATTTTATAATTTAATTATTGCATAAATATTTTTTATAAACTGTATTAACCTCAATTGTCATCTACTATACTCGTAGGTTTTAAAAAATGTATTTGAACTAGATTGGATAAATAAAAACATGTTTTATTAATGATTGAAAATATGTACAAGAAAGAAAATTTATATCAGGAAAGTGTGATCAGCAAGATCATAACAAATTTATAATTTATTTTTTACTTTTAAATTTATTGATTACTTTTAAAATTCAAGGAGACAATTTATTTTTATATATTTATTGCTTCATTTAAAAAAAAAATTGTTAGGTCTTCATATTAAATTTTATAAATCTGAGTTAGAAGGTAATAATAAACTAAATTATTTTTATTCTCTAATAAAAGAAAATCCTTCATTTAAATTTTTATGACGTCCATGATGTTGATCAAATTTTTATCACATGAAAATTTTGCCAGCTTTGTAACTTATAAGAACTTTAAATTTCAAGGTTACAAACTTTTCATCTTAAACATAATATGTGGTGAAATATGTGTAGCCATTGTTTAAACTAATAAATGTGAGAAGGTTGTATAATAGCCTTTAATGGTGATTGAATGCCTGTTTCAGTAACTACTAATAACAGTATGGTTTCATAATAACGTTGAAGTGTCAACAAATAAATTACTTCCAACATGTCATTAAATAATCATAATGGCCACTTGTAACCTGAGTGAAGTTGTGATTTGCATTAATTTATATACTGTGAAGGTTAAATTACTAAAGTGTTTAAAATACGCAGGGTATTAAAAAGTGGCAGTTAGGATGACAGGTGAGTTGATGAATAAAATAATCTACTTACTTGTGATTTAGAGGTTATTTGAGCTAAGATGTTAAGAGTTATGGACTTTGAGTAATTATAAAAAGAATGGTGTTGGTTTTCATACACATGAAAATTGAATGGTTATACATAGAAATGGTCCTGGGTCTTGGATATTATTTGTTTACATAGATGAACATGCTCATTTCATAGTTTACATAGATGTTTACTTATCTATATCATGAAAATGCCTATTGGACCTGTTATCTTTTGCCTTTAGACAAGATATATTGGTTTACACAAGGCTGCAAAGTTTTCAACTAACAACATTACAGTAGAATAGACCAGTTTAGTTATAATAATGATAGTACAAGTTTTTTCATGATGGCTGTTTTAGGTGAATTAACTAGTACAAAATCTCACCTGGTATTAACTGAGGGGAAATTAAAAGCCGTATTTTCTGCATCCATGTTTGTGTTTCAGTTTCAGAATGTCCTGCAAGAAACACAACAGCTCTTCTTCCCTTCGATACACTGCTGGAGCTGAATATACCAAAAGCAAATTCTCGAGACCTTCAAATGAAAAATGGTTGTAATCCAACAAGAAGAAATTATACAAACATCTACAAAATAAAAAGTGATTTTGTTTAACATATTTAGATAACATATCAGATAACATAAAAGTTATCAGCTTCCAACAGAATATCAAATAATGATTAATTATTATATATAAAATACAGGCTGCAGCAGCATAACTTCCTTTTTTCACATGCAAGCTATTTAGTCAGTTGATGTCATAGCGAAGCGCTAGTGGTCTCGATAGTCTGGAATCTAAAGTTTTGCTCCAAAACAGTTCAGTCACCATTTATGGGTTGGAACAGTGAGGAGCATGCTTTAGCCGTTGAGGTCTATTTTTTGAGCAGATGTTCTGTAATCGCAAGCCAGCATGCCTTTTGGAGTCCTTGGCACGTGTTTGGACCCGTTGGCCCATGTTCCGGACAAAAAATCAATCGTTATGTGGGTTTTGACAAACTGCAAGTGCGACTAGACAAAGAACTGCAGTTTCTTGGCCCATTAGATCACTGGACAACATAAAGGTAGTGGGAGCTTCATTTTTGCATTCACTATGGCGTTCTGTGCACAAACATGTGTCTGCATTTGGACTTTCAGATTGTTCTGTAAGGAGAATTCTTCATGATGATCTTCATTTACATCCTTATAAGATGGTGACAGTGCAGGAACTTTCTGAATGTGATTTTAATTCTCGGAGAAACATTAACTCTCAAATAGGGATGATTTGGAGTGGCTGGCCTGCTCTCCTGATTTGGCCCATTGTGATTTTTTTCCGTGGGGTTTTTGAAATCTCGTCTTTACGTTAACTGTCCAAGGACTATACGAGATTTGAAAACCAATGTACACGAAGAAATTGCCAACATGATGCCTGCTATGCTGCCAAGAGTTACAAAAAAACGCTAGAAGTCGGTTTAATCAGTGGAACAACAATGGCAGAAGTCACCTACCTGATTTGATCTTCGAAACTATGTGAAACAAAACTTTAGGTATGTACCTACATTATAAAAAAAATTATAAATTTATGTTTATTAGGAGGGATTCTATTGCGTTTTGAAAAAAGGAAATTATGCTGTCACTCTGTATAAACAATAAAATATAATTACAAAGTAAATTATAACTATATGAAGCAACTGTGGCATAATGTTTATTTTTAAATAAATAAAACCTCTAAACCACAAATAACATTTTATTTAAACCTTATGTACATTTCGATTGCCCAGCAATCATCTTCAGAGGTATTTAAAAAAGACAGTTGTATTTTATAAAATAAATCAGAGTTGTATTTTTTAAATACCTCTGAAGATGATTGCTAGGCAATCGAAACGTACATAAGGTTTAAATAAAATTTTATTTGTGGTTTAGAGGTTTTATTTATTTAAAAACAAAATAAATAAATTAATAAAGCACTATTCCAGCTCAAATTAAATGAAAGCTCCCATTTTATACATGGACATGTACAGTATAACCTTGATAAATCAGACTCGGTTAACTCGGATCTTTGGATAACTGGGAATGATTTTGAAGTGTAATAAAAAAACAATAAGTAATAAATAACAAAATTTGTACAAGAACAGTACATACATAAAAAGTCTAACAAAACAATAAAAAACATCTAAAACCTTCAGATGAACAAAATAATAAACGTAATGTTTTGTGTGTCTTGTCCTAAAATGACTACGATATCACACAACACAAAAGTGGCTCAGAAAATTAAAGAACTGAAACTGATTGATTTGTTTGCCGAGAAATAAATTGCAATGGCGTTTACCTGTATATACAATATGTACATTTATATACAATACTGTGTTTAATATTCTTTGTTTGATAAATATAAAGGTGTTTTTCTGTAAGTACAATGTCTTTTTTTTTTAAATTTTTTTTTTTAGAATCCAGCTAACTGGGATTTTTGATAAACTGGAAGGGCCCAGTTAGTCTGAATTTTTGAGATTCTACTGTATACTCGGCAGCATACCTAGACATGCGTGAGAAGTAATTGGTTTTATCATTTAATAATAGTTAACAAAACTTATATTTACCTACTACACACACACACACACACACATACACAAACAAACAAACACACACATACACACACACCCAACATTAATTTTTATTTATACTCTTCCCTTGATAAAAAAATTCAAAACACTTTGAAATAAAATAGTACTTTTGTATTCTCATTTTACATTATTATTTCTTTTTGCAATTATTTTGCAAAAACAAATATTTACCATCAATATTCATAAAATATTAAATATTTTGGTTATGATTTTACTAAACGTTTTATATAAAATTTACAGACCTACCTTGATTCTGACCTACACAGGACTGCATTGTGCGGGACTTCCAAACAGTTAGTTGTTGTGGTACGTCCATTTCCAAACTGCATCCGGATTATGTTTCCAGGCACTTGTTGAATAACACACCACTGTCTCCTCCATGCCTGCAAAGTCACATTCATTATATGTCTCCTGTCATATTTTTTCCTTTTGGATATTTAATCAACTATAGCTGATAATTTTCTTTGAAACTCTATTTATCAAATGTATAGCGAGTGTTGAGACTGCAAGCAAAAGTAATAACTAGTTCTGCAATAAATAAATGGGAATGAAATTTTTGAACTAGCCGTTGAAATAAAGGGAAAGCTAATCCCAGTCTGCATTCTCAAACATCAGCTGCAAACAGGCGTACTCATTCACAGGCTCTCGTGAGCAAGATCAGCAACTAGTTAACTCAAAAACATAGGAGAATTAGTTT
Source organism: Prosapia bicincta (assembly GCA_036971475.1). Classification (NCBI taxonomy): domain Eukaryota; kingdom Metazoa; phylum Arthropoda; class Insecta; order Hemiptera; family Cercopidae; genus Prosapia; species Prosapia bicincta. The sequence continues at coordinate 170,233,705 of JBAIZL010000001.1, read as the reverse complement.
ACTCTGATGGATGTCTTTACATTTAGAAAAATGATATAACAAAAGAATAAATTATATAAAATAAATGAATAGATAAAATAAAACTAATGTCTTTGCAAACAAATAAAATAAAAATATAACAAAGACCATATATGAATAATTATTAAAACTCAAAGAGATAAATTTTATTATATAAGAACTGGAAGACAAATATGATTATAAAGTGAAAACCCAGGAAGGATTTTGTTGCTGCTAATTTGCACTTTAACAAAAGACATGTCCATTAAGCAGCTCATTTAAATAAGCTAAGGTTGTCTGTTTCTATGTATCTTGTATGATAAATGGGTAAAACCAACAAACAAAGGAAACCTGGTTCAATATACAAAACTGACTAATAACGACAAAGGTTAAAGAATTCAACAAGGCTTTATTTGCGCACTATGGAACTAATGGGTTGATTCTTACATTAGGGAACTAATGGTTGGTTCTTACATGTCCCCAGTTGAAAGCAATATAAGAAATAAGGTGAATGGAGGATTTCACCGAAAAAGCTGATACTACTTAAATATAAAAACTTAATGATTTCTTAATTATCTGCCTACAGTCATATTTAGAAAATATTTATCCTCAAATACTAACTCAACAGTTATATATTAATATGAAAAGAGCATTGAAACTTTATTTTGGAACATACTGATAATGACAAAGACTCATGCTTTTATTGGTCACTACAACTTATGATATTATCTTCATTCAAATAATTTACTGGAACTGATATTTAATTTCATTTGTTGCACTGTAAATATACAGGTATAGATGAAAGCATTATATGCACTTTGGGCTATACAACCTTTTCAACAAATACCGTCATTGTCACAATTCCACAGTTTATGGACCTGTGGGACCTAGTTTCAAGATATTGTATGAACTAATTTTGTTATTAAATAAGCTACATGTGACGCTTAGAAAAATACTTTGAGAAAGATTATAGTAAACAATATCAGGGTTCCTGAAGTAAATTTGTAAATTGATAAATAGAGAATACCCTAAATGTCAGTTCTTTAACACATTAAAGGTAAGTAGAATTGAAAATTACATTTTTTTATGGTCTTCATAGATTATTACATGATTTTCTTACACGTCAATGTTCAAATATTTACATTATGTAATGATTACCTAATTTTAAAACTACCTTTTCTTATAATTCGGAAAACTTACTTTCCACTGACTAAACTTGCGCCCTTTGTTTGGAACCTTAACATCAATATAGCCACTGATTTCTTGTCCAATCATTTCCTGCAAAATAAAACAAAAATATCAATAAAACAAAAGCTTTGGTATTCCTTCAACAACCTGAGCTCCTACTTTACACCTAAATAGCTGGACGTAAATTAATATGTAACACATGCCTCTATAGTTGTTTAATGAGTCACAACATTAAGTAAGTGCTACTGTAGGCAAGTGTTTCATATTAATATATGTCCAAGTGTTTAATTAAAACAAAAACTTTCTTGCAACCAAATCCGGTCAGTTTTTTAAAAACATAAAAATGAAAGGTATTATTTCCAAAATGAATATTGTATTTATGTAATGAGGATTATTGACGGTTTGTGGTTAGGGATATTCACTTCAATGTAATAAGTGCATTTTTCTAATTTTATTGTATAACAAAATTCACATTGATTCACATTCTTATGAGATTGATTCACATTCTTATAAATATTTAATTATATCTTCAAGCAAATCGCAATAAGTATATATTACAAATAGATTTATAAAAAATTATAAACAATAAAATTAATGACATTCTAGAACTATTTACACTAATTTTTAGCTGGATTAAAACTTTCAAAGAACTCTGATTTTGAACTCCGATTTCAAGTACCTGTGATTTTGGTACTGACTGTAAAAGTGGAAATCAAACTAAATAAAAGTGGTATTAACACTTAACTATTTTAATTATTTTTAGAAATTATAAGTTAATGGAGACTGTGTTGTCACAAAAACAGAGACGGTTATCATAAGCCTTTGCCAAAAAATACAAGCTAATATTGTGATTAAATTTCTTCAATTTGATGACTTAAAGTTTTTATATTGAATCGATTCTAACCTACATGTTGAATTTTCGTAAAACTAGATTATATACCTTTAAATACGAAAAAAATACTGTAAATATAATCCAGGAAAAAATTAAATGCACAATACAACAAAAATTTTCAGATATAGTTGGAATGTAACAAGTTAAAACTATAAGATGACCATTTATAGGTAATATTATATTTTATGCCAATTAAATATTTTTGTCAGATTAATTTAAAAAGAATAGAAAAAATATTAATATAAATGAAAAACTTAAAACTACTTTCTTTTTGTTTATAATGTATATTTAACACATTAAGATATGAAAATTTTAAAATTGTAGATCTTTATTGACTATTAACAGTGGTGGATCTAAAGGGGGGGGGCTCAAATATGGTAAAGTGAAAATTTTCAAACTATTAAATAACACTATGAATGTAAAATAAAATGCTACCTTCAATGTTTGCATTCGTCCCTAATTCAAATCCACTTATTAATTAGTAGAATATGTTTACAAAACCCATATTAATCACTATAATACCATACTATATTCATGAATAAATACGCCTACCCACAATGTAATAAATAGGTAGTTTGTATTGTAATTATATGGTAAATGAGGCTAATTAATGATTGTATAATGTCAAAGAGTAAGCCTATAACGATTTTCCCAAGATTGAAGACCCTTAGAGTTTGCACTATAGCTACTATATTTCCTAAATATTTTCCGGGTGGTGGGTACCTCAACCCCCCCCCCCCCCCAGTCCCCTCAAAATATTTTTTTAGACCCGCTATTGATTATTACCATTGTCTTTGGGTAGCCAGGGGAGGCCACAGGGGCACGACCCCCCCCCCCCCCAAACCAATCAATTTTAGCAAAATATGTTAACCTATAAAACAGCGCTAGGTTTTTAGCAAAACAGTCTCCCGACGACCCAACAATTGTGTAATTTCAAGTGCCAAACTAGCACAAAATATAATTTCTAGAGATTAAAATGTTTTATTAAAATAAAAGGACTTATAATTCGTTGAAATTTTGGCAGTATTTTTGGAGAAACCGTAATAATTAAGTAAATTAAATAAAAATCGATGCCAAATTTCAGCTTAGTTCTTTAAACAACAACAAAAAACTAATTTTAATTTTTTATGTTTCCTGTTTTTGGATAAATCTAAGAATGTACATGGAATTTGCATTTACTTCAGGTGAAACAAAACTAAGTAAAAGAAAATTCCGTTTCTTTCCTGAAAAAAATCTAAAACAATTTCTAATATTTAAAAAAATATCTTAATTTTCTACTTTCAGAAATATTTTTCTACGCCCAGCGATAAAATTTAATCAACGACAACAGTACAAAGGTAAATGTTGGATTTTTCCGTAACCTTGTGTCGCCTGATTGTTTTGACAATATTTGATTTTCGTCCCTTGTTGACATTACTTGCAGGAAACAAAACAACAGCCTTTACTTTTCCTGTTAGAAGCGTTTCTCTTCTCTGTTGACAGATTTGAAGTTGGCACATTTCATGTTGCACGTATTTTAAGAACACTAAAGAAAAGTATTTTGGTGTTTACCAGAATTCCGAAAAATCTGAACAAAAGTGTCTTTTTTTAAAATTAGGGCCAAATTAAATAACAGTTTACAGTGATCTTAATCTGCCGAGCTTGATAACCTAAAAATACTCGCTTTGTAAGTTAACTGTACAAATGGTCAAAAGTGGACAAAAATGCAGATTATAATTCAATTGAAGTTAGCCCGCTTGTATAAATTGAATTATTCTGCAAAGTGATTATTTTATTCCTTTCTTGAAACCATTTTCTAACCCGTGCTAGAAACGACAATGTGTTCTACCTGACATGACCCTATCTCAGAAACGTTTTCGCTCTGATAGCTACCTTAGCCACTCAAGCCACGATCTCTTTCCTACATTATACATTCCTGATACTATTTCCAACCGACTCATCTAAAACCACGCAACTAGACCACCTACCAACTAACCCGATAGAGAAGAGGTCAACCTTAAGAAGCGATCATAACGATCCATGTATGCGTTATCTCTCTATGAAGATGACGATATTGTTAACGAAATGAGTATACTAGCAGTACAGATACGTAAATGTTATATGTTATAACATTTCCTGTATGATATTGAGTTTTCTATTTTAATAAGATGGTCATTTTACGAGACTATTAATGAAATTTATGACCAAAATATAGAATTTTTGTTTTAAAGTAAAATAAGCCTGGGGAAATCATATGAGAGAATCATAACTTGCGAGTGGTATGGAGTCTCGACCGTGCTAGTTTTACAGAGGGCGATAAAATCATGGATGTCCATATTCCTTCAGTATCATGAAAGATAAGTAGCTTTCGCTCAAATGGATTGAAAGCCATGTGCTCGCCGTGACATTGGCTCTGACAGAGTGATGTATGCTCGCGCTTAAGCAGGACGTTATCTTCAACAGTATGCACGATTGTCTAGTTTTAGCGGCACGTCTTGGTGTGTCCTCGCTAGGTCAGTAGTGTTGCTGTGCTTTTGTTGTACAGTGTTGTTTATGTATCGTTCAAAGTGTTAATACAACATGACTGGAAGGATGGCAATGCAATCAATATTTCGTTAAAAACATTTCGTTGGTACAAAAGTAATTATCAGCGAATTTCTAAAATTTTAAATCTATACCGTAATACTAGCTTATTGTGCTATATTTCTAGTAACCCAGCTATGTTACTAGTAATTTGAAACTTCATTAAAATTAATTGTTTTCTACCAGAAAAAAATGCTCTTTGGTGAAATACGTATTATTTACAACATACCATTATAATAGTGTGTGGAGGAGCAAAATTTTGAACGTTTTCCCCACTCAATGAATAAGTCTAAACATGTTTAGAGTAAAAACGTAGTTTATATTTTTACATAAACTATAATGAAGGGGACGAGAAACAAAGCAAGATGTGATTAGTCTGTAATGGAAACCAAAGGTATCTGGATGATAGCGGTGGCGAGCCTCCAACCCTTGGATTGTTAAATACCTTTCTAATTGTAACCTTTACTTTCCGGAAAAAAACTCCCTATTTGAGGATACAACTCAGTGTCACAACCAGCTCGCATGGTAACTCTGCGCTGAACCGAGCAGTTTTAACAGAGCAAAACCGCCTAAAACCGATAAAAGCATGCATTCTTGAGTACGAATGGATGTTCCAATAATACTTATAGGGTGATTGTTGACAATGATTTCACTAATTTTAATTTTTCCTGCTCATATACGTTACTAAGAAATAACAGGAAGAAAATTAGTTTTTGCTGCTCACAGTAAATATAGGTTAGAATTTAGAATATTACAAACATAACCTCAATATACCTCAAACAGAGCGCTACTTTTACACTACATCCAGTATTATAGTATATACTTATTTTACAATCTATTGATAAAGTATTCAGTTAGGATAGATGTTACTTTATAGAATTATGAAGGATAGAACTACATGGCAAAGGAAAGTGTATCTAAAATAAGGTTATGTTTCCACAGTTGTAAACAACGCAATTTCTAGAATTTATATTTTGCGACATTCAATACCACTTTCCTCCAGATTAGAACGTATTTTTAAATTCGAAAAAAATAGTCGTTGGACTATCATTATTAACAATTACTGTACCAGGTAAGTGCATATTAAACCATGTGATTAGTTACGGTTGTTTATTTTGTGTATCAATTTCAACATTAGGGTTATGTAAACCTAAGGGGACCATTGTTCCTGACTACCTGCTTCAGACAGTCAAAGTCGCCTTTTATTGCCGCTATACAACTCTTCTATTCATAAATATATTACCAAATCCCAATAATAAACGGTTTTTACAAAAAATAATTTTTCTCTAAATTTAGGTATATGTAAGCAACTGGACAATAGATTCTACTTTGAGAAGCAGTTCTAACAAATAACTCTTGCATTCTATAATGACGTTCATAAGTACGTTAAAAATTCATCATTTCACCTCTTGTCGCCTCCATTTAGTACAAATACATTCAAGTCCATAGTAAAACAATACAGTTCAGAGTACGCTAACTTGATTTCAAAATTCTCCTTAAACCTAAAAGGGACCAATATAGTTGGGATTTTATATATTTATGAATAAAAAGGTTGTATCAGAGCAATAAGAGAGAACGATAAACACCTTGCGACGATCTGAAGCAGGTAATTAGATAGGGTAGCATCTGTATGCTTCCATAACCCCAACACTAAATAACTTGAATAATCTTCATGAATCCGACAACTTCATTCACGTCCAGCTTCATACCAATGGCGGCTCACGGTTGCGCAACCCCCAAACCAAAGATTATAGCAAAAAATAATATCTTTTTTTTATGGACATTATTACGAGTGATTATTCATCATATAACATGATCCATCATTATAAATAATAATAAAAACGCCAGAACCGCAGCAACCATGTGACCGTTCGCTCAGTCGTAGAGTCTCGTTCGGCCTGGTTGCAGGGAAACCTGCAACACCCAGTGACGTCACTCCTAATGGAGAAAAACCATACAGACTTAAACAGTCAGGCAGCGCCTTAAGGCTGCTTAGGTTGCAGACGAACTGTAACCTCGGGAGTGTTCGGTTAAGATCAGCTCCGACCGAAGAGATACATCTCTGCTCCGCTCCGAGTTTATTGCGACTCAGAGTTGAGAATGAATTGAGATTGGTTTGTATAATAAATAAACCCATGATTTAACCGCTGTCTTAGATAAGTAAAAGTAAAATTTAAAAAATGCCAACATATTTCCTATAATAGAATAAGTCACAAAGTATTAAGCAGTGTCTAACTATTTTTCCTACAACAGTCCTTCACATTTTTATGATTACTATTTCTTTGCCTTAAAAAAAACTAACACTTTACGATCTGCAACCCCTATAGGTTTTAAGCACCAAGCGCCACTGCTTTATATGATTCAATATTCCTTTTAATTAGTTCATTCCGTATTCAAGATACATTTCAAATCTGTCCGGTAACAAACGCACACAATTTCTTTGAAGTACTGACAGCGGTCGAAGTCGGTCAACAGGATCTGCACAGCTCACCGTGCACAATAAATGCTCTGCACGATGAGCTGCTCTCCGAACGACTGTGCGGCATGACGGGTTTGGTACGGGCCGGGAACGTATAATCAACAATTCAGTGCGTTCTTATTTACGATCTATGTTTAAAAGTCAGCTAATCGGTGTGACATTGTCAAACACGATTTATGCAAACACTTCCGTGAAGCAAACCTTACGCCCATTGCTGCCAAGATATGACACACAATCTCGAGCACAACTAATGACGACAGTTATAGTTCCGAGACCTGACTATTGTTTAACGAGTCGCGCATGTATAGCCGTACCACATCAAGCTTGGCCTAGAATGCGTGATCATAAACAAGCCTTCTACGGCTTACGGCGTACGACGGAACGGGTTTCGTAGCAGATACTGTTTACTATCATGCTGCTGTACAGTTTATTGGTTATCTGTTTTGATCCGACCCAGTTCCGCCTATTTGTGTCGTTGTTGGTGTGGTCAATTGAAATCAATTGGACGTGACAAAAGTAAAAAGAAGTGGAAAGGCAGGCACCATAGGAAGATCAAGCAAGTGATGGGCAGACTGGAACAAAATGTACAAGACAATTAAAGAGATCCCTTCTATATATTTTTAGAGCGTGAAAGTAAAGATTGATGAATTAGATATAGGCTATGACTAATATGGAAACAAAACTCCGTGAGTCTAAGAGAAGCAATAGAATTATGTCTTGAGTGTACAAGTGCGATTATTGAGCTGAACCTACTCTCTATTAGGGTTAACACAAACCTCCTTGCAGGGAGGGAATATGACGTAATTCAAGTAAGTAGGGTTATAAGAGGGACAAAATGAGTTTAAATGTAGATATACTAGAAGCTCTAGCAGAGTTAGGCGGGTCATGCAGCCATTTGAAATGTTATCAGAAAGTATGGACTTTAAGAGGTCTGATAAGGAAGAGAGACACGAATCATGGCTCAGTACATATATTCTCTATCCAGTGCGGGCCTCCTTCAAATGACAAAATTCAACTAACCAAAAATTACGCAACATTCAACCAACCAAATGACGCGACATTCAACTAATCAAAAGTGCACGGTCTTCAACTAATCAAAAGCGCAACCCTCCGGGGTTGCCTGCAACAATTTTGTGTTAAGGTTTCTTTGTGGTTTTCAGCCAATCACCCAGTAAAAAATCATTTGTCCTGAAATATGGGAAAGGGCTGTGAATACAGGCAGAAATATGGTAAGGATAAAAAAATACCCTGTCTGGAATATAAGAAATGATAATGTGTGCAGGGTCACATACCTGGAGAAGATCTACTATTTATCGGGTCATAAATAGGTGATTACCCAGAAACCTTCTTGCAGGAAGGATATGTGGAATAAAGATGGAAGGTTGAGGGAACGTACATAATTATTCATGGTATTTCGAATATGAGAAATGTGTGGTATTTTGTGGGCAGTCTTTTGTTTTTAAGCAGACTTGCTTTTAACAGGAGGTGTCTGCTTGCTAGCATACCCATGTAGAGATAGAAGTACGGAAGGTATGTGAAATGTATAATCCTACGATTATTGTTTGGACATAACCTTTCTCCTTGCACTGGACGTTGGAGGAGAACTATGGAGAGTGTGTGAGGAGGGATTGTATGAAGGTATTTATCACAATATAACTCTGTATAAATTAACGAATAAGAAAGCCATAGGCAAAATTTATAGGGTTATGGCTAGTAATAGATAAAAATCTAAACTCTTACAGTTTGCTTCATTTGTGTTGAACGGTTTTCCTACTTATAAGTTCCAGAGGGCAATTCTTTGCCGATGATTGCTCATAATCGAATCCAAACTTCAGCCTTATTTGTGTTTGTTTCAAAGTTTTCTCACAATATTACATTCTACACCGTGACGAAACCTTATGTCCACTGCTCTGTCATTGTAAACATCGCAATTAATCACAGATTAAACGCAGTGACTTGTGCAAGTATCTAGGACAGGTTCTACAGTCACTTAGGTTTGCCGCTAATGATTGGATAGCAGAAGGCCAAGATAGATAAAATCTTTTCTTTGCCCTTTGGGAAATTTTTTCCCTCTGAAATAACATACTAGTAACATTTGGTCCACTTTGAAGCAAACTAGGGTAGACCAATATCTTGCTTGCTTGCTTGACATACTAGGAAAAGAATGGTCAAATCCGGGATGTACAAAAAGTATATAATGAAGGAGTAACTGGTACATGGGTAACTAATAAAGAGTATTTGGTAAAACCGGGTCTGGTAAAGGGATAATTAATAACATGTACGTAAATAGTGGAAATTTGGTAAAGCCGTATTAGGCAAAGGTTTCTATCTAAGGTATCAGGTAAATTTTGGAATATTTAGTGAAAGAAAGTATCTGGTAAAAGAGTGTTTGCTAGGCGAATATCTACTAAAGAAATATCTAGGAGAGGCGTATGTGGTGAGTATTATAGAGTAATAGAGGTAATAGACGTAGAACAGTACCTATCCAAGGAGTACCCAGTGGAGGGGTATCTGGCTAAAAATATGTCATGAAAGAGTATATAGAGAAATAATGGCTAGTTAAGGAGTATTTAGCACAGCAGTAGCCTATGTGGTAAATAAATTACCTGTTCAAGTGATTAATAAGATTCACCGAAAGTAATGGACTATAAAATTCAAGGTAAATAAATGTCTAGCGGTGGAGTATCTGGTTAAAGGGGTACCCAATGGAGCAGTATCTAAAAAGTCCGAAGGAGTCAATGGAGAAGTAGCGAAGGAACATCTGATAAATAAATAGCCGTTGTATGTAAATTCGGTAAAAATCAAATTAATATCTAATGAAGGAGTGTTTTATTCAAGCATCATTTGGAGCAGCATGTGGCGAGAAAGTAACTGTTAAATGAGTATGAAATAGAAGAGTGAAGGCGTAGCCAGTGAGATTTATTTAGCGAAAGAGAATTTGGTAAAAGCGTATTTGGCAAAAAAGTAACTAAGGAAGAAGTTCTATCTGGTATGGGTGAAATATTTTATAAACATTACTATGGAATACTGTAGCTAGCGAAACAATATCTAGTGAAAATATAGCTAATGGAAGTATATATTGTAAAAGTAATTGGTATCTGGCAAAATAGTTACAGGCGGAGTATCTGGTAAAGGGCTATCTAATGAAGGTGTATCTGATGAAGGGACAGATAATATAATCAAATCGTATATTTTGAAAAAACTAATTATTTTATTATTACGTAAGAATAAACAATAGTAGGTAACAAACTAAACCCATCCAAGAGTAAAGCTTACTCTTAATTTAAGAGGTTTAGAATTTGTTTATGGTGAGAGGTGAGAGGCAGTAAGATGTTACCGACTACTGTATAATATTGTAGTTCGCACAAATGCATCGAAATGGCTTTAAAACCCATTGACAATATTATGCACAGGACATACATAATCAGATTTCTTTGTACTTACACGTCAGCATACATACCAAATGCCCAGTGGCTGCAATTAATACTTTTCGAAGAGGTGGCTTTGTACAGATTAGAGGAAGTCGGAAAATATTTCGGTTAGATGAACAGTTAAAGGCTGAAAGCCGAGATCACTCAATGGCAACCTGTTGAAAGTACGAAGGGCTTACGTCATCGTGAGACAAACCTGGAGTTTACTTTACTAACACGAATAACGTAGGCTACAAATTGGGTTATAAATCAGCCATTTAGGTTAGATCAGTTTAAGCCATTTTACCAAGTACATTTTCGTTTTTTCTATTACAATTATTGTCCGTTGATGTCATGAAAAATAGTGTGAATTTACATAATATAAAGATAAAAGCATAAAACTTTCTGATCTGTGATATAAGCAAGAACTATAACTTACGTAAAGTAGAACTAGGCGCTTATTCTAAATCTTAGAAGTAAGACGATCATGTGATAAAACAAACGATGAAAGAAGAATACGGAAGAATTAGGAGAAAATATGGCTGGAATAAAGAAAGTATAATGCTCCTAAGGCACTGGAAGAGGTAGAAAATGCCACGAGCAGGTAAGGACGAAGGAGGAAATGACAGGAATGAGCAAGAACGATCCTCTCTACAGAGAACAGCGTGGAAAGAACGATCCTCTCTACAGAGAACAGCGTTAAAATTAGAATTAACTATCTCCTTAAGATTGTGTGTGTGTATGTGTGTGTTTTGTAATTAGTAGTTGTTAGTATGTAGGAACGCCAAACCCCACTCATTACAGATACAAATAGATGACGTCATTATCCCGATAAAGTTCCACAAACAATAAACCTTTCTACTTTGAACAATGTCCACTTATTTCGAAAAACTCCATCAGCTAGATCGTGTAATATCCGCTACCGAGTAGTGGCCAGACACCTCTGTTTGATCTAGAGAGGGAGTACTTCTGGGAAAGGATGCCATAACTTTACCGCTATTATCATTAGCAAATAAGCATTATGCCCCTTCTATGGTCATCATAACCTTAATTTCTTATGTCCCAGGCACAGAGCAGATCTGTTTTGAAGTATGCTACTCTGCATACGTTATGCCACTTCAGGACCTCCTATGTTCCCGTCCTATTTATATTATCAACCCTCTACTTCTACTTCATAGGGGATAGTGATCATACTGTCCAATAACTGTAAAGCCACACCAAAATCCAAAATTGAGCTCCACCCAAAATATTCTTAGTAAGGGGTGTTGATATAGGATGTTTTTCTAACGACTGTCTGGGAGTAGTCAAGAAAAGAGGAAGATGAAAGTTAAATACCACGGCCTCACTGAAATATTTGTTACATAGTATTGGACGGGGAGGCCAGGAAACCCTCGATTTGAAAGAAATGTTTCCCTTCATTTGTAAGATTTGTTCAAGAGACCCAAAAAGATTTGTTATTCCAGAAGAAAAAAAGAGAATGGATCGAACTCAAGGCTAGGCGAAGAAGAAAGAGATCTAGTCGGAACACGCGTGGCCGCTAGGGGCGAGCCGCTAGGGACCTTATTACTAATTAGACATAGCACGTGCTATAAAAGCCTAGTTTAGGTAACACAGAAGGTGCAGTAGTAATGGTTACGGCATAGGAACGGTGGACTCTGGGATGAAGTGGAACAAGGGAAACGGCATTTGCGGTTGGAATTCAAGGTTCCTGTTTCAATTACGGAACTTAAATTGACCTGTGTTTCTCAACAAGTTGTGCTTGCTATATCTTATTTAGGCGCGCAAGCCCAGAAGGTTGGCTTCATAAGCATAGAAATGTTCCTACATAAATTATATTTTTACAATGAATATAAATATAATCATTCGGATCAAGTATTATTTATGATTTTGTACCCTTTTATAAATGATTTTATTGAAAATTCGTTTTTAAATTGTATTACGTTACTTAAGTCTGGTTAATGAGCATAGGTTTTGTAAAATATATCTCCATAACACTTACTGGCCTACACAGTTGTCAGATATTATCCGACAGCTTTTCAGCCTATCGAGCGCATTCAAACCTAATATATTGATCATTAGAATTTATGACGAAATTAATTCTTCTTTAGGACTACGATCTTAACATGAGCTCTCACCCAGGCAACGATTATTTAATGTCCCTATATTCAACTTACTTATATTCCTACTGTCCCTTGTCACTACTCTTACGCCCAGACATAACGTAAGAATACCAATAGAGAGAGTAGGCCACGGAATCTATTAGACCTTAAGAGTAGGACCTTCCTTAAATGGGATACACCTACTCCTCTTCACACGAACATGATAGTTTTATGTCCCATACATGAGATACGATCATTCATCCCTACACTTATACGTAGTTATAGCTTGATGACACAGATAGAAATAGTATGTATGGAGTATATTCAATCTTAAGTGAGACACGATCCTTCATCCCTACACTTACACGTAGTTTAAGCTTGAGGATAACGATAGAGAGAGTATGTATGGTGTATATTCTACATTAAGTGAGTCACGATCCATCATCCACTACTCTTACACGTAGTTTAAGCTTGAGGATAACGATAGAATGAGTATGAATGGAGTACATTCTTCCTTAAGTGAGACACGATATTCCAACCCCTACTCTTACGCGTAGTTATAGCTTGAGGATAACGATAGAATGAGTATGAATGGAGTACATTCTTCCTTAAGTGAGACACGATATTCCAACCCCTACTCTTACGCGTAGTTATAGCTTGAGGATAACGATAGAATGAGTATGAATGGAGTACATTCTTCCTTAAGTGAGACACGATATTCCAACCCCTACTCTTACGCGTAGTTATAGCTTGAGGATAACGATATAATGAGTATGTATGAAGTATATTCAACTTTAAGTGAGACACAATCCTTCATCCCTACACTTACACGTAGTTATAGCTTCAGGATACCGATAGAGAGAGAGAGTATTTATGTAGTATATTCTTCCTCAAGTGAGACACGATCCTTCATCCTCTACTCTTACACGTAGTTTAAGCTTGAGGATAACGATAAAGTATGTATGGAGTATATTCTTCCTTAAGTGAGACACCGTCCATCATCCCTACTCTTACACGTAGCTTAGGCTTGAGGATACCGATAGAATGAGTATGTATGGAGTATATTCTTCCTTAAGTGAGACACGATACTTCATCCCTACTCTTACACGTAGTTTAAGCTTGAGGATACCGATAGAGAGAGTATGTATGTAGTATATTCTTTCTTAAGTGAGACACGATCCTTCATCCCCTACTATTTATTACACGTAGGTTAGGCTTGAGGATACCGATAGAGAGAGAGTATGTATGGAGTATATTCTATCTTAAGTGAGACACGGATCCTTCATCCTTATTCTTACACGTAGTTTTAGCTTGATGATACCGATAGAGAGAGTATGTATGGGGTATATTCTACCTTAAGTGAGACACGATTCGTCATCCCTACTCTTAAACGTAGTTGTAGCTTGAGGATACCTATAGAGAGAGTATGTAAGGGGTATATTCTACCTGTGAGACACGGACCCTTCATCCCTACTCTTACACGAATTTGTAGCTTGATGATACCGATAGAGTATGTATGGAGTATATTCTACCATAAGACACGATTCTTCACCATTACACTTACACGTAGTTGTAGTTTGATTATACCGATAAAGAGAGTATGTATGGAGTATATTCTACCATAAGACACGATTCTTCACCATTACACTTACACGTAGTTGTAGTTTGATTATACCGATAAAGAGAGTATGTATGGAGTATATTCTACCTTAAGACACGATTCTTCACCATTACACTTACACGTAGTTGTAGTTTAATGATACCGATAAAGAGAGTATGTATGGAGTATATTCTACCCTGGGACAGAAAGGTGTTTTTATACTAATGCAGATCTTGAATATGCTAGATATGATTTTTTCAAAGCACTTTTATATCAGGGTAGTTTTCACCCTAATAACCAATATTCTTCGCGCATCCTCAAAGGCGATACTTCTCCTTCAATCTAAAAACACGAAACACATAATACCTACATATTTACATTTAGCTACTCCATGAATGCGAAGTATGCATTACCTTCTTTGTCTCCATTCTCGTGTTAGACTTACGACTGTAACCGAATAGACTTGTAAAACAAAACTGAGGGAATTATAATTATTCGATTGTAAACAGCGTTCAGCGATAGGATTCAAAACTAGAACAGGATCCAGTTGTCGTAGTTTAAGTTCGATCCAGCTCGAGGACAAGGCCCAGGATATACGTGTCATTATGCAAAACCTCAAACTCTAAACATTGGCTGCTCCAAGTTAAACTGTTTCTGCTTGAATCAACGCTTGAAGTGCGGTTAGGTTAAGTTATGTTAGATCTCACCGACTTGGTGTACACTTAATTCATTTATCACACCATAAATAGAATGTAGACCTGATGAATGTGCTTAGCAGGTATTGAAACCAGGTCTCTCTGGAAATAGAAAAACCACGATGCCGGTTGGCAATCTAAGTGCGTGACAAGGTCTGAAAGCCGACAGAAATTCACCCTACATACAATCACTGGGAAGGACAAAACCTTTGGGAAATGTCGTACAATAGATCTGGACCAATACAGGTAAGGTATATTTTAATTTTTACTTCCATTGGTATCTATGTTTCCGATTGTCAGTATATTTGACTGTTATTCCCTATGAAAGATACAAAAAAAATTAATTAAAAAAAATGGTAAGAACTTGAGACTAACTGGACTGGGAAATATCATGACCCTCCTACCTCGATAATATAACGTAAAGTAGACCTGTATTTCGGGGTTAAAGAGACCTGTTAACCTAGTAACAGAAAATTAAAACAGAAACAAAGTAAATTTGAAAAAGTGAATAAATTGACTTGGGTGTATGGATGATAAATAGTAATGGGTCGGTTGGGTAAGGAGATCAGGTAGGAAAAATGATCAGGGAAGACAGATCAGATACCTAGACTGCAGTATGCTCGCAGTATACTCTGGATTCTTCAACTGATAATGGAAGGGAAAATTAACAAAAGCAGTAAACCGTGTAGGAGAAAATACCCTAGGCTTCATAACTGTTTACGGTGGCTCAAATTGTCATCTACCAAACTATTCAGATCCGTCACAAATAAAATCAAAACGAGGTGGTTAATAGCCTCCTTCAAACTGACAAAATACGTGAAGAAGAAAAAGATGAATGGTATAAATTGAAGAGAAAGGTTCAACATGAAGGATCCCTGTCTCTATGATCTCTAAAAAAGAGAAGATGTTTAACAGAGCCAACAAAATGTCAGAGAACTGGAAACCCCCCCTACATTTTGAAACGAAACAATAAATTTGAATCACTTTTAAGAAAGTACAGAACACGAGCGATGGTGAAATTCTCATTCCTGCTTTTCCCTTGAAACATCTTTACGCATCTTATTCTTGAATTCTCAAAAGTCTATCCCCTTAAATTAGAGACAATTGCACTGGTATTCTTAATTTTATTTTAATTCACGGCAAGAGGTCAAACGAGTGGTACTGGAATGACTGTCAGAAAAGTGATAAGGCGTTGAAAGGATCCTTTGGTGTGAAGCTTAAAGTGGAGTCAGAAGAAAAATCTGATGGGAAAGTTAATTACAAAGTTTCCCGAACGAATCGCGACACGTTTGATGAGCAAAACTTCTCAACTCACTCCATTGCCTCTCGGATAGCGCACGTGTCTGGTTTATATTAATTGTTCTCTTGGGCTAAACGTTCCCGATCGTGTGTTCCACATCTGTTGGAGGATTGCGCAACTACTCGCCCAGTGGGTATAGGTTTGTTGCAACCGCGTGTAACCAGGTGCAGGCTTTCAAGGTCGTCTGGGAAGGTGCCCCGAAGATGTACAAAGTGGAGATTCATCATCACCATACAACAGTGGACAAACCGAAGAGAACGTTGTTTTGATAATGTTGCATAATTTTTGTTCTAATCTTACATATTCTTTTGCCTTGTTAAAGAATATTTAAAACACAGAAAACTGCTGCGAACACAGCTCCTGAGTCGAATTTTGGAGAGTTAAATATCAAGGAGTTTAAGAAGTACTAGATATACTACGGTACAAACAAAACATTTTTATTGCTTAAAGATGGAGCATTGCTTGTTATCAGATTGCCCGTATAATGTCAATTCATATCACTGAATACAGGGCTGAACTAACCCCCTCGCTCTTCCTTGTTATTATTGAGGTGAAGCAAGTCATTCGAAAAAAAAAATATATGACATGATAATTCTTGCTTACGTATATCAGATTTTATTGATTTTTAAAACAAAGGGTATAACACTCTTATAGCATAAAACGGATTTTGAGCCCCTAGAGGGCCAATCCCTTGCAAATATTATAATGTTTAAATGACATGGATTGTATGAGTGCTTACATCTTCCATACCAAGTATTGGAAAAAAGCCTTAGAAAGGGAAATGTAGACTAACAGTTTGCCTCAAATAACTTTGCTATTGAGAGGTGTAACGAAAGAAGACACTGCAAATATCGTGGCCATCTAGCAACTCGTCACAATTATATTCGTTACCGAAGTAACGTAACAATAGTGACCAGGAATAGCTGTTGGGTTTTTGCATCAATACGTCTGTCGTGCTACTCAGAAACACAGTTACAAGCCGTAGAAAACGTGTGATTAGTTATATAACCAGTAAAACTACGGTTCGCAGGACCACTAGTAGATCTGTCCTCTACTGGAACTGTAACGGGTACTGACAATTATATCCCTCCTTAATTGTGACACAGGAGCTTGAAAGGAAAAAATTGTAGGAATCCAGGAAGGGAAAAATTTTGTAGGAATCCAAAAGGTAGCCTTGGACAAAAGTAGAGCACTAACGTTAAGGCGGACTTTGTTGAAATGGAATTCGAATCGTACAAATGGATCCCTATATTTCAAAAGTGAGTGTATTTGTTATCCGTTTAATCTGGAGCAAGGTCAAGCCTAGTATGATCCCAATTAATTGTACAAACTAGAGGCAATAATAGTTTGGACATTTACGAAGTGCTGCAGCATCGACGGGAGGAGGGTAGACTACCGATTGATTTACAATCACTTTGGCTTTAGACATGTTTACTCACGCTCGTCATGTTTGGCTGTATTGGGATATTAATAGCACAGATATGTGACCGACCTGCCAAGGTCAGGTGAAACTTGTCCAAATGTTATCTATGTTTAGGAAGCTGCCAAGTTTATACAGGTGTTGTATTGCATTCTTTACCAAGATTTGTTTACCTATTTAGAAAAAAAAATGCGTAAACCATCAACAAACTGCCAAACGTTTAGTTGTATTAAGGGAATCTAAAATGTGTAAACTGAAAAAAAAATTCTTGACAGTCGCAATATTTCGAAAATAATCAAGCGGAGTTTTCCTTTGAAAAATCTGATATTTGTTCTTAAACAGAGTGTACATTTAATTTGATTTTGTAGAAATAAAAATCAAATTATAGACATTTCACAATTATTCATTATTACTAAAACACTTGTAAATATTTTACAACTTGCCGTAAAATATTTACAAGTGTTTTAGTGAAAAGTGAAAACTAGTAGCTTAGGTGAAGATGGAATCAACAAATATTCATTATTACTAAATCCATTACAACCTTCACAACTGTAAAGGTCTTTTCCTTTCGAAGCTGTTGCCACATCTATAAAAATCTCCATTTCCTAGATTTCCTCATTCCCATCACATATATGTGGCAACAACTCTTCTCATTTTACAAATATACTTTTGTTGAAATGACGTCATATTGTATATAGCCTGCTAGTGGATAAGCCCCCATTATGCTGTGGGCAAAGATGTTCTTCCACCTCTGTACAGTTCACAAACTAATCCCATTTTTATTCATATCTCTTCCACGAGTGAATAACTTAGAGAAGATGCCGAATTTGTAAACAAAGTATATGGGAAAACTAGTTCAAATTCACTTCAGAAAGCGGGAACGAGGAATTCCAAAACGAGATCATGTTTGTCATATGAAAGTAAAAGATCCTTGATTTTTGGTTCCATGAAACATGAAATTAATGGTCAAAAATCTCTCTAAAATGAAAGCGTTGAACGAACATTTCTTATGAAAAAATGTAGTTGATTAATTATAGAGAATTAAAATTAGAGAGGTATTTTAGTCGGTTGAACAAACATTTCTGATATGAAAGAAATTTAATCGGTGATTTATAGGAAAAATTAAAATTAGAAAGTTAAGTTTTCCAGCTAATGATTAAAATTCAGATAATTTTGTATGAAATTTATTTAATTGCAGTAGATTAAAATTAGAAAGGTATTTTGACAGTCAATATCTAAAACGCCACACGCCCATTACAATGAGGGGTTTGTCGTTATCATGACAAAACTTACAAGGGCTGCCGCTGCCCACTTCGGTTCAGTTCCAGTGCGTCTTGCAGTTTCCATAAACATAAAATGGAACAACTACGGCAGAATAACGGCAATATAACAACGACATATCAGCAGCCCTCTTACCCTGCAAGTTTATACCTTTATAATTTAATGCGACCGTATAATACCATCTTGTTACATCTCTAATTCGTTTTATCTGATTATTTACACATTTATTTCAATAGTACTTGAAACAAACCCATTAAAATCGAAAACAGATATACATTTCAAAGTGCAAGGATATATCTACAAAGTAAACTTTAACTAGTAATGTTGGTGAATAAAAATGTTTTTTTCGAAAAAACCAGCTCGAATTTATAACCTAGTGAACTTATAATAGCTAATAGCACATAACTGAGACGAAAACTATACTGAAACCAAATAGAGCCAATGAATTCAATAATCGTACTCTTTTTCTCGATAAGATTCGGCGAGTGTTTCCTCTTTCTTCAATCTAGTTAATTATAAATCTCGCCAAAAACCCTTGTTGGCGTAAAATACTCTAATGTAAACAAACCGAAGTGCAATTATATGAAACTAATTACTGCAATTAGCAGACAGCTGACAACCAGATCAGCTGTAGACCTACAGTAGTGTCATTTAAGTGGAACTAGATTACAATCTAGATACAAAGTTACGCGAGCAGTCTCGTTACTTGACACCTTCAATATTTCTCTAGCAAATGACAGTAATTCCTACAAGCCGTAGTTTAAACTACATGAATGAACAGGACAAGCCAGTTTTATCTCGACGTAATCTGTATGTTTAACGATAAGTACATTCTCTAATTACTTTACAGTTTTGTCATGAACAACAATGCAAACCTAACGTTCAAAATTACAGAACAAATCATACAAATGAAATTTTTTTTAAAAAAAGGAAGAACGGATTAAACTAAAAGTATATTATTATTCAAGACGATTAAATGAAATAATCACGCCTGACGGATACCAATTTTCCCTTATGCCCATTTACATTTGTGTTATAGCTAAAACAGTTAACAAGGCTACTTTTACAAAAAATCTATATAGTAATAATTGTAAACAAATATTTATTTTTGTGTAATAGTCATATATATTTTAGTATTGGCAAACGCTTTAACTTATACTCTATATGGTGTTAGTGTCTACTTAAATTATAAATCAACTATTAAACTAATTAGTTAATAAATGAAATAACTATTCAATTAGAGACCTATTAATCTTCTGCTATTTATCATAGTCCTAATTATTTAATAATCATACAAAAGTCTGATTAATTTTAAATAAGTCATTACATTTTAAAGTAGATTACACCAGTAGCGGCTTCAGCCCGGGCCTACCCAACTTTTTAATCTTTATTTTTTAAAATCCTTCTTGATTAATAATATTTTTTTTAATATTATAATGTATATCTAAGATTTTTAAAAAAATGATCGTAATATTATAGCGAAATTTATACTGCACCAAGCAACAATAAAATATTAAATAATTGCTCTTTTGTTTTATTATACCTCTTTACCCTGAAAGTAAAAATGCCCTCAAACACATCATTAAAATTTTACACAAATTCTAGGGTATGTTAGCCCCCCCCCCTAGTCATGACTACCTTAAACTGTGTTTACCCAAAAAATAAATCTTGAAGCCACTGTAGTAGACTACGTTTTCTTTGTACGTCAAGACGTCAGATTCATTCTATTTTTATTAAATAAATAAAAAAACGGACATCATTAAAAGAATACAAAGTAATACATGCATAAAATAGAAGAGAACAAAGATTAACTAAATCTTTGTTCACCCTATATTAAGATGAATAAAGAAATATTTTAAAGCGTCTTCATTGGGAGCCACTCGCCCCATGTTCTTTTGATAAAATAATTATCTTTATAATTACCTTTTTATAATAATTACCTTTTTAATGTTACTCTATCTTTCTATCAGATAATTGAGAAAATGTAATTGTTACATCATCCCTTACTGGACTAACTTAATAAGTGCTACTTCCATAAATTTTATTTAAACGTTTAACTCATGATATCTGATCAAATTTGTTTTAAACAAAATTTTATTTCGAAGGGGGCTGAACCACTGGACTCTACACTTGCCTACGCCTTGATTTTGACAACCGAGAGGAGTTTTCACTCCCCTAACAAAATCCCCGAAGAAAAACAAACAACTAAAGCACTGAACGCGCCAATGCGGTGGCGCGAATACCCAGAAGCAGCATTGTTAACACAGATCTACTCCGTTCGAATTAACAAAAGGGTAAGCAAAAAGGTAAGAATCAAATAATTCTAGTAATTTTTTAAACCATTTAATATTCCATGCTTTTATTATTTAATGTTAATAGTTGATTGTTGACGAGCCAAGTCACTCGCCGTCACTAGTGGAGCCCACTTTCTGTAGCTGTACTCAGAGAAGAACCGGTTGCTAGCTGCACCAACTTAATTAAATTAACTCAGAAATATAACTTTACACGTCTTATATTAAGCTTAAGAATCGAGTTACAAATATTCCGCGTCACGAATTGAATTAAACAGACGTTTTTCAACTTCTGTATCACAAAGAGGCGCATGACTTTTATAACACAACTTTGCCTGTTGAAACTTCATGACTTGATGTGAACTACACTAGCAGAGGAATCATATTGGCACATTAAATATATTTTAAACTAGTCAAGAAATAATATATTTTTAAAATATATTTCAGTACAAGACAACATATTTCTCCCAAGATATAAAATAAACTGTTGGGTAAAATGGTAAACCGTAGACCAAGGACACAAAACTTCCCTGATATGGGGTACAGAGAACGTAACGTCCAAGTGCGCAGAGTAGAATACCAGTAGCATACCTATTTATCCAGGCTGTAGGGAATATTTCACCCCGTTGTATGACTAAAATATGGACACAATCTACGGTATTGGAAAGAAGAGAAGTCCCTTAAAGGGGTATCCGTAGGGTATTTGAATGTAGGAATGTGAAACAGTCACCCCTTTGGTTTGACGCGATTAACCAGGTAGTTTCCCGATCTGTGGACTCAGTGCCAGTCAGCCCAGCTCTCTCCCTCACTCCCAGAGAAAGGAGAGAGGGAGATAAAGAGAGTCTCAGCTTGTCTACTTAGAGTTTACGAGATTCTTCGAAAACTTGAGGTTCTGCATCACATTTTATGATATTTAAAATCTTTACTTACGTTGCAACCCGAGCGTTTCTGAAGCAAATTTCGGAGGGGCTGCTTTGTCAACCTTCAATAAAGTTCTAAGCCTAATGTCCTTCCAAACCTTTTTAAGTTGTGTGTGCACCATCCACTGTTCGGCAAGGTACAGACACGTAACCAGGATTTTGGGAGGGGGTCAGTACAGATCAGTGACTACCAATAAGGTTGTGCCTATATTTTTTATAATAGTAAGTTTACGAATAATAGGTACCTATTAAAAAAAGGGAATACGGTCTTAAATTGTTGGTTTTAAAACTAAACTAAAATTTTGCTTTTTTCTTCAGCTTCTGGTCTCACATTTGGAAGATTACAAAAAATATGAGTGAAGGGAATAAGGAGACTAAATCACATCACCCTTACACTTTTACTGTCGATACCGCTACGGCAAAACAAAGAATTGTTTATTGTGATTTGGTTCACTGTTTGAATTAAAATTTTGTATGTAGGCCTACTATTTTTGTGTAGCAAAAAATAGCCGTGTAAGTGGTAGTTTTGTATGTGGTCGAATTGTTCCATTTTTAAGTCTAAAATACAAAGTGTTTTACTGCATGCAGGCTATAGTTAGTAACTACGATGGCAAAAAAATTATGTTTAAATTTGTTCCATTATTTGTCTGATAAAAATATTTAGAGAATGGGGATTCGGACCTTTCGGGCCCTCCCCCCAGCTACATTTGTGCGGGGTCTAGTCACCGGCGCACGAGAAGAGCCCTGGTGTAGAAATGAGTCACGCTCGATTTTCAGTGTCTTAATTTATACCTGCTTTGGGTGAGGGCTCTTCTCGTGCGCCGGTGACAGGTGCTAGTTTCTTCTTTTACGTCCTTCTCAGTTTAAATCGATTTACATTCGTTCAATTTACCGATGCAAAGCGAATGCTGTCGAAGGTTTGAACTGTCCGTGGCTTATCGATAATAGATAACTTGATCAGCGTGGACAATATTCTATGCCTCGTTACACCGTATAAAACTGTAACAGGTAAGGTTAGGTTATAGTTAGGCCTAAATATTTATTCTACTCATGCAGAATAAGCGATAATTTACCTGCCGTTTTTACTACCTACAATTATAACAATGTTCTGTTTCGCAAATACACGAAAGTATATCTAAGTATATAGCCTATAATCTTAAATAAAAGAATATTCTATAAAAATAATGCAATCAACAATTTAAGGTCAAAAGAAACGAGATCCAGGTTCAGATCAAGGGAAACCTAAAAAGGATACTATGTGACATCCTAAAGGACCTACGTGTGTTAGAAGCATAGTATCTACGCTAATATCTATAACAAGTTATTTTTAAAAACATACTTTAAAATAATAATTCGCATTTAGTATAAATAAAAGTTACTTATAAATACTTCGAAGATATCGCTAATTACTAAGACTCGATTGTTACTAATAGAATAGTTTCAACCGACTAGTATCTACGACGATGTCGCTTGAACTACTGACACCAACATAAACCTACAATGACTGCAACTCTAAGGTCTATCACTAATGACGGCATCATCGTTGCTGAAACCAGTCGTTGAGTAAACTGTTTTATTTTAAAGAAACTAGCCGTATTGTTTTGAAGTGTTTTACCATAATCGTGTACATTACCTCATTATATAATTATTTATAACAATATATAACATTTTAGGTTAGTTTAAAATTTACTGATCCGATGTTCAAGAAAATAAGAACAACAATTTTGAAATTGTAACACTGTGCAAAATTTACAATAAATATTAAAATTGTTCAATATAAATCTAGTCTTTTTGCCTCTTAATTAAAAAATTACTGCACAAACAAAAGATTTTTGCAGCACAATCATGTACGAAAGATGTTTTTGCATTGTAGCAGGAACTTTTCAATTTAAAAATAAACTGCCAATAATAATAGTGATAAGGACCTTCAACTCGGAATGAAGCTAATGCTTTAAAAGAAAAGTTGAATCCATGAAGTTCATTCATGGTGATTTTTTCGCGTAAATACAAGAAAGGTTTAAGAAGGTAATAGTGCTTAAATTTGAAGCTTTTTAGTGCTTAAATTTGAAGCTTTTTAGTGCTTAAATTTGAAGCTTTTTACTGCTTAAATTTGAAGCTTTTAAGTGTTTAAATTTGAAGCTTTTAAGTGCTTAAATTTGAACCTTTTTAGTGCTTAAATTTTAAGCTTTTTAGTGCTTCAATTTTAAGCTTTTTGCTGCTTAAATTTGAAGCTTTTTAGTGCTTAAATTTGAAGCTTTTTAGTGCTTAAATTTGAAGCTTTTTAGTGCTTAAATTTGAAGCTTTTTAGTGCTTAAATTTGAAGCTTTTTAGTGCTTAAATTTGAAGCTTTTTAGTGCAAAAAACTGACAAAGGTAAAACAAGTACAACCATCAATGATATCAGCAATATGTTGCATCATTTTAATGAAGTTTACACACATCCAAACATTGGCATCGCCTTAGAAATGGTTTTAGTGCTCATGCCACAAAGTGGATAGGAGATAGATCATTCTCCACCTTTCGTCCTCTAAAGGCTAATCTAACATCTTCCACTAGCATCATTGGCCTTGTTCACTATCGAGAGAAGGCTATTTTAAGTTCCGTATGATGTCTTAAGGCTGACTTGTCATACGATGGCATACATGATAGACTCATTCGCTCAAAAAATGCAAGGAGAAAAGCTATATACTTTGAAAGGTAAATATTTCATATGAGTAAACATATTTTTCAACTTGTTATGACTACACTTACCTTTTTATATGAGTAAATGTATTATTAATCAATTTATGCGAGTAAACTTATTATTAAACTATTTGTATGAGTAAATTTATTATTAAATTATTTATATGAGAAAACGTATTATTAACCTATTTATGTGAGTAAACTAATTACTAACTATTTATATGAGTAAACCTATCATGACTCTATTTATGTGAGTAAACTTAATACTAGACTATTTATATGTGTAAACATATTATTAAACTATTTATTTGAGTAAACTTATTATCAAACTATTTGTACCAGTAAACTTTTACTACCCTATTTATATGAGTAAATTTACTATTAATGTATTCACGTGAGAAAATTTATTAATTTTTTTATATGAGTAAACATATTATTAAATCATTTATGCGAGTAAAAATATTATAACCTATTTATGTTAGTAAACCTGAAGTGAACTTATTATTAAACGCGTTATATCACTTTATTATTAAACTTGTTATATGAATAAATTTATTATTAAACTTGTTATTTGAGTAAATGTATTACTAAGCTGTTGATAGGTCTATGAGTAAAGTTATTATAAACTCTCAATTTTCATATTTTAAGTAACAAAAAATATTTAAGAATGTTATTAATGTATCTTGCATTATACATATTTGTATATACTTGAGAGTTGATAGCTAATTTTGAGAGATTAAACTTATTTTTAACATCTTATTTGACTGTTTCCCTCATTTATTAAATGCATACAAAATACAAACGTTAAGTCCTCAAATCGTTTTCCCGGGTAATGTTATTAGGTTTATCATTACCTATTTATATCAATAAATTATTATAAATTAGGGTTATTATCATAAGGATTACTGTATTCAGGAAAATTTCCGGCCTGATCGCCCTTTCACGTCGATGGCATGTAAAAGGGGACAAAAAATCCTAGCGCTAGGAGCGTCCAAAATTTTAATCCTCTCCTATATGAAAGTAGGCACATTCAAATTTTTGAGAGTATTTATTTTTTAGACAAATTATTTTCGTATGTAGCCACACTCTCTCTCTCAAAACTTCACTTAATCATATGCCGTACTTATTCTCTTGTGTACTGATTCTTTAAACAAAATGTTTTAATATTTACTCACTTTATAAAAACCAAACTATTTCCGTGTGTAGTTAATCTGTAGATTAATCTTTCCGAAGAATAAACGTGCTCAAGTTTGTAACGACATTGTGCTCAGACTGAGACAACACCTGTTTTACGTCATTGTATGTTGCAAACTGGTTTCGAGTTAGCGTATAATAGGCCAATGTAAAGCGTTCAACTTGCTGGGTAGATTAATAACTGGTATCGAGTCGAGGGAGTCGAGTTATTTGACAAATTTTAGTGCCAGAAGTGAAAGCGACGAAATGTATGTTGATTAAATTTGAACCAGCGATGACATTCTTTTATTTTATTTGCACAATCAAACTGGATTTAATCAGTTGATTCCATAGTCCTTTCAACGTTATGAGAACTGAACTATTTAATCAGTCAAAGGGAAATGAGTAAAATGACGGAAATTAAATGTTTAAACGCTCAGAAGCAGCAGCTAATCAAATCCTGAAATGCAAATCTTCAATTCGATAACGCCTTTATTACAAGAACATTTTCTCTTTTAAAAGCATTTGTGTGCCCTATGCTATCTGGCTTAAGTTCAATATGCCTTAACCCTCCAAATTTCTTAAGCACGCCTAGTGGTCGATTGCCTAACATTCGTCCTCTTACAAGCATTTTTGTGCTCTGTCATTTGACTCAAAATTTCAAATGCTAACATCTTCCAAATCCTTTAGGAAGCCCAGTTTGAACACTCGAATTCTTTCACACATTTTTTGCGCTATACCCTCTGACTCAAATTCAATATGCTGCCACCCTCCAAATCCCTATAGGAAGCCCTAGTGGTCGTTTGCCACACATTTGCCCTCTTACAAGCATTTTTGTGCCCTTTGCCATCTGGCTCAAATTCAATATACTAACAGCCTCTAAATCCCTACAGGAAGCCCAGTGTTGTTTCCCTATTATTAGCCTTCTTACAAGCATTTTCGTCCCTTGTGCTATCTGACTCAAGTCCAATATGCTAACATCCACCAAATCCATATCGGAGCCTTTTAGACATCCAGTGGTCGTTTCCCAAACGTTTTCCATTCTTGTTACAGAAACTCTCTCCCCACACTCATCCTCTTTAGAGCCGAATATCTTCCTTATAAAAGTATTCTGACTTACCCTGAACGTTCTTGTATCCGGACAAAGTAGTAAGCAGACACAGCGAAAATAGAGTTCGATAGGGAGTAGATGTTCTTCGGGAATCCCACCGTGCCCACACCAGGCATAACTTCCTTTAAAGGGGGGGGGGCTCAGGTCCCTATCTCAATTCCACCTAATATTAATCATATATATCTACATGTATTTCTACATGGGCACGTAGTGGGTAGGGTTTTGGATGAACAGTAGATGTACCTCAGAGATACAACTCTGGGTCAATTAATGATTCTTATCTTAATTCCAGAGTGGCTTCACGTCATCATGCATACATTTAAAATAGGTTATATTTCTTTATCCTTTCTACATTGGAAAGAACTCATGCATTTATTCGTGTATTTGTTCGTGGTAGGTTTTGTTCGAGCTCAGGCTCTTTCGATTAAAAGTGACACGTTTTTTACGAAATGGGAAAACCGTGTAATGTTTATGTCACGCTGGAGGGACAACCTCGCTGTGTCGAAAGTTAGTGCTCCGTGTCCCAGTTAATGTACGCTAAAATGTTTAGCCTGTTCCTTTGTTACGTGACTTTTGTTTCTAAAATCGACTCCGTGTCCCGAAGTAAACATTACATTACGAAACAGTCACAGTATCTCTTCCAGATATTATATAATTCCTCGATGCAAGGTCCCTACAATAATTTTCTTTGTTCGATCCAGAACTGTTCTTTCGGGTTGAGTTCATGTATAGAGGCGTTCCTCGCGTTTACAGCTGAAACGCCTTTGGATTGGTCAACCTTTGCTGGCTCTGCAGCTCATCACACACTCGTCCCGATAACTAAACCTATCCGTACATTGAGTGTGTGTAACGATTCCTATGCGACGACAGTTACGACTAATCCCGTACGATCCGAGTAGCTCGGTTAAATTCTTATGGCCCGACTAGTACAGTTGCATTGGGAACGTCATAGCCGACAGATCATTTTGGTTTTGCGTATCTTCTGCTT
The DNA here is from genome assembly GCA_036971475.1 of Prosapia bicincta. Lineage (NCBI taxonomy): Eukaryota > Metazoa > Arthropoda > Insecta > Hemiptera > Cercopidae > Prosapia > Prosapia bicincta. The sequence goes on along the minus strand of JBAIZL010000001.1, from coordinate 170,205,618 downwards.
GAAGAAGAGGAGGAAGAAGAGTTATTACTGGCCGAGCTTAAGAAACCCTAGCCTAATCTACTGTATCTTGCCAGGTGCGAAGAGGGTTTTCAGAATACACTAATTCAGAGACATCTTATAAAAGATGAATCAATGTTTAGAAAGTTTTTTTGTTTGAACTTTAACCAGTTTAATTACATTTTGTCGTTAATTGAAAGTGATTTAATAGGACAGTCGTGTAATAAAGTGAAACAGCCCATAAACCCTGCAGAAAAACTAGAATTGATGCTCAGGTAAGAAACTAATCAAAGTAATAATTGTTTAAACTCAATTTATTAATTTAAGAAACTTTTCAAAGATAAAGATATCATACAATTTGAAATTTTAAAAGGGAATGTAAAAACTCATTAGTTATTCTGTGGTACTACCTCATGAAAATTGAAACCAGACATGTTTGTCATAAACAGCGATGTTGTTCTCTTTCAAAGAAGGCGGTGATTGGTGAGAAGTAGATCCATGAAAAGTAGGATTAGGCGATAGTACTGAAGATGACGGGCTTGAAGTTTTACAGATTTCTTCTAACTCTAGTTGGCCTACAATCTGACAAATCTTCATTTTGGCACGAATTTGACTTTCAGGCGTCATCTTTTTAACTGACATCGCCATACTATGGAAAAACGCATCTATTGGATGCTCTTATATAGTTGTTTTTGCTAAAATTGTTGATAATACATTGAGCACCTTTCCCAAGAAATGATGCTCGTGCCGATAACAAAAAAGCTGTTTACAACTACAGACTTCTTACGTGCAAGAAGAGTGTCTGAAAATTCTTTCGCTCTACTGAGTCAAATTTTCCGTACTTTTTATACCCTAGTATTTTTTAACTGGCTGTTAATCCAGTTGTTACATACCGCTTAATAATGACTACTTGTTGTCTTCACAATATGTTAAGGGAAGCATTTCTTGAAGAAATGAACAATGTTTTTTGAGGTTTCCAGCTCAGAACAAGTACCAATACAAAATTTGATTCCTTTGCGTGCTAGTGGAGGATTTGGAAACATTGATGGCTTTGAAATACGGGAAGGTTTTACTGATTACTTCAACAGTAGCAGTGGATCCGTACATTGGCAAATTAACCAGGTGAACAGGACATACAAAAACGATTGAAAATCAAGATGTTACATTTTTGAGCCTATGAATACATAAACAATTTTATTAGGGATTGTTATGTATATATTATTGTGTATTATTGTATGTCTATATTTTATGTATAAATTAATAATATCATATTGTAATTTATAAATTAAAATTTAATTCTTTACCTGATATTTTCATTACGGCCACAATTTTATCTGCATTTGTTCCAGATGGTCTTTATGATATGAACTTGTTAATAATTTTAGATTTAATTACAATAATTTAATTTAAAATAATTCTTAGAATTTAAATATTCGAGAATTTATACAATTAAGACGCTGAAGATGTTTCCAGCCCGTAACTTAAACAAACACACGCGCGCGCCTGATATCTAAACCTATCGTGTGTGTGTGTGTGTGTGTGTGTGTGTGTGTGTGTGTGTGTGTGTGTGTGTGTGTGTGTGTGTGTGTGTGTGTGTGTGTGTGTGTGTGTGTATGTGTGTGTGTGTGTGTGTGTGTGTGTGTGTGTGTGTGTGTGTGTGTGTGTGTGTGTGTGTGTGTGTGTGTGTGTGTGTGTGTGTGTGTGTGTGTGTGTTGTGTGTGTTGTGTGTGTTGTGTGTGTGTGTGTGTGTGTGTGTGTGTGTGCGCGCGCGCGCGCGCGCGCGTGTGTGTGTGTGTGTATGTGTGAGAGAGAGAGGTACTTTTGTAGTTTCAAGATGATTAGCCAGGTACACTATTATCGCATACGAAGGATAAGCAAGGATTGTATTATTGATGGGATTGAGGTTGGGATATAAAAACCCTTGGCATAGTGCGCACTGTTTGGAGTGTAAGGAGAACGGTAGTCCGAGTTGGTCCCGATATACTTCCTTAGGAAGTAGGGACTTTACTAGTACAGTCAACTCAACTTGAAAGTAGTATACACTATCCCGTCTCAAGGTAAGTTGAGACAAGCCAGGTATCGACCGATGAATAGGCTGGGACGCCCCGGCGAGTACATCCCATTAGTGACGTATCGCCGATTACACCACTTACAAACGTTAATCAAATAAATACGCATTATAAGACAAAAACGTTGATATGGTTTTCTTAGTCATTATTAAACAAACAATTGCGAGTTTGTCTCATGTTAATTAGCCAACTTTAAGTGTGATTACCGGTTACGGTATATATATATATATATATATATATATATATATATATATATATATATATATATATATATATATATATATATAACTATTTATTTATTTATTTATACATACTTTCACAATAAACATGATATAACATTTCAAGTTTTAATTCGAAAGGTACATTTTAACTGATTAGAGAAAATCTGTTAGTGAAATGGATGAACTTGAATTTTTTCACTAGCATGCCTATTTGAGGTTGTATTTTAGTAAGGGCACAACTCAAGTCATTAGCAACATCAAGTTTGTTCCTATATTTTGTTATTATTGCAACAAGTGCTGACAATGTTTTTTCGCACATGTAGGTGCGGAAAAGGCAAGTATAATCGAAGAGCTGCCTGTGATAGACTTTTAAAGTATTTTATCCAAAATAAAGATCTGTCCATTTGGCGCTGTTGCCACATTGAACGGCAAACATTCGTTTCCAACACCTTTATACTTATTTCAAGTTTACAAAATTTGCACAACCATTAGTTATATTTCTTTTATAAATGCGTAAATTTATAAATGCATTTCATTTCAATTCCTGAACATCATGGTCAATAAGATTACCTATGTAACAACAATCTGAGGTGTAAATTTAGTTTTAAATTTTGATCAATAGTGAACATAAATTTCAACTAAAAGAGAATTTATCTTATTATTTTCCAACTGGTCTCCGCCCCCCTCCGGCTTGCCTTCACGCCCCTAAAGGGGGGTGCGCTCCTCATTTTGGGAACATATGATGTACATAAAAGGGGATTCGAGACTTATGCTCTTTTACATAAGTGAAGGAGACTTCCTTTCACACGTTAATAGTATCCTAGAGTCCTAGAATATACATTTGTATAAATAAACTCTTATAAAACGAAATTTAATGTTGAAATAAGGAAAATTACAAACAAAAATGCATCCCCATGGATAGGCTACAACTAACACTAAGCGGGCTTTATCCGTGACAAATCATAAACAATAATGACTAAGGACTCTTCAGAAACAAGACCTGACCTCGACCTTGACCACAGCTTCGCACCGGGAATTAACAGCGTGAAACAAGGCAGAAATAAACACTTGATTCTGCACAACAATAGAAGGAAATAACCAGAGAGTATTTACGTAGAACTTGTGTAATAAAAGTGTGTAATTTGGTTTAATTTAGGAAAAATACAAAGGGTTTGTGGGCGAGTGACTGCAATTAAAATAAGTTTTGCTAATTTTTGCGTCCACAGTTAACCAACCAAATAGGATACTGTCTCTTTCGTTAACGAGGTGGTGACAAACTGCCGAAATCCGTTCAGATAACTAAAACCCATGCTAGGGTTTCAATATTTTTTATATAAAAACTATGTTAAACAGAAAAATTAAAATTGCCGAATTACTTGACGAAATATTTAAAAAATTTAGAAGATAAAAAGTTGTTAAAATTATTTCATGCTTAAGTTAGACCCTTCAGAGTACCTTATTATAAATGTTGTAAAACCTAAATTTTAATAAAAAAATCTCAAACTACTCTTTTGAGAATCTTTTACTTTTCCGCTACGATTTATATTCTTATTTTGAGTATCATAATTATCCGCTATCCTACCCATTATCATATTATTCCCTGACGCGTTTCAGAGAACCTCCATCAGTCAGAAACTTTTATCAACTCTAAAACGTGACTGATAGAGGTTTTCCGAAACGCGTTAACGAATAATCTGACTAGGAATTCTAGATAATTATAATACTCAAAATAATAAATCAAACTACGCCCTTAAGAGTATTTACATTTTTTCTGAATAATTGGTGTGCCACACAACATTATTTTATTTTTATAATTAGAAAGTAATATTCTCTTCCTAAGAGGAAAATGGGAGAGTTTCAAAGAGAAAATTAGCTTTGTTATTATTTTCGACCAATTAATGATTAGTGTTTTTTACGACTACCCTTTACAGTGCTTCAATCTCTCTCTCCACCCTTATCACGAAGCAATTCTATTTCCCTCGCCTTTCTTCTACTTCAGAAAAACGTGAAGCTTAAAATCGTGTTGGGTAAAATTCAAAAATGCCTTTCTAATTTTTATTCTGCAGAATGATCCTATCTTAACTATTGAAGTATATATCCCAATAAGTATTGATCTGTGCACTTAATAATATTCGTATAAACATCAGTATCTAAGTGAGTTTATCTGGTTTCGATTCCTGAAGAGGACGGACAGTTTTTTTCGCGATTTTAGATTATTCATTTCTTCCTTTTGTAAATTTCTGTCTCTAACAGACACACTCAATTTTAACCGTATGCGTGAATAAGTACAGATTTTACACAACACGGCGCAATTATTTTTCAGAATTAAACAGTCAAGTATGAGTTTTTGTTCATAAAACTGTTTTTATATTTTTTAATGGCAGTTACACTTAGTAGTTCTTCACTTGTATTCTTTGTAATATTTCAAACATTGCTTTTTATAAAATATTTACAGTATATGTTCTGTATGTGTTACATGAACGAGCACAAACCGTACTACTCACAACACGTATGTATTTTTTTAGTCATACATGATTTGACAACACATTATCTTCCCCAGTGTAAACTAGGCACTGTCAATAAAAATCAAAGTTCTATCAAATATTTGACAATCAATATTTAAATAAACTAAATAAATGGTTTGTTATGATTAATTTTCTTAAAATTATATTTGTAAAAGAAAAAATGTTTAAGTAGATTTATGAGGATCAAACCAATAATTCCTTACTTGAAAATGTGGATTCCTTATCGGCGAAAGTCGTACTTTTCCAAAATAAGACGCCTGCAAAGAGCGACAAAAAAATTAAGATGATATGATAAGGGGAAGCGATGGAAGGGATGAGCAATAAAAGAGTCGTCGAAGAAGGAAATTAAGTTTTGCAGTCCAAGAGGGAAGCTCGGGGAGCCGAATAGTACAGGAGTCCGGGAGCCGGAGAGGACAAGAGTTTGAGGAGCCAAAAGGACAGGAGCCCGGGGAGTCGGAGAGGACAGGAGTCTGGGGAGCCTGAGCGAGGTTAAGTCGAGTTTTGGGAACCAGGAAAGAAAGTCAAGGAGTTGGATAAGTAGTCCAACCCTGGGCTCTGGAGAAGGTAAACCCATCCTTGGACACAAAGCAGAACACGATGTCAACGTACGGGAACTCTGGGGATCAACGCGTTACTCAACACAAAATTAAGTATAGCTAGTCCATTATTTAATAATTTTATTGTAAAACTAAATTAAAAGCAACATATAAAATTCCGAGAACTGCATATAATTAAATTTATTAACATTATAAGCCATAAGATAGTAACATACATTTAACGCCTACAGACACATACATTTAACACTAGTTGTACCTAGGATAATACTAGATTAGATACAGTACTGTTAAATTGTAAAGAGTTCTTGCTGTTTGCTTTATCGATTAAGTTAGCTGGAAGTTTGTCAAATTTTATAATTTTTATTGTTAATTTTTAGTAAATGAAAGTAAGGTTTAATAATTAATTTAGTGAGTTTTTGTCGCTTGTTACATCTAGAAAATGATCTATTAATTTTAATCTGTTTCAAATACAGATTCGGCGCCCAATAATAAATTTGTTTCAATGTAATATTTGATAATATTAATCAATTTAAATTATTATCCTTTGTATTTTATTTTGTAAGATTACAGAAGCGAGTTGATCTTATAATTTGACACCTAACGCGAACCCTTTTCATGTTCCAATACATAAAAGTGAAATTATGAATAAGATCTTAAAAGAACTTTGACACATAAAGAAATAACTGATAATAAAGCATATCTGAAAAGAACATTGAATGAACGAACGGCCACCTATCAAACGATTCGAAATTCTGCTTTCACCTATAAAACCTGTTTGTGTTATACATAGGCCTATACACTGTTCATCCATTTTGCTGACTTATTACTGGCTGCAGAGGTTAACAGCTAATGAAGACAAAACTGGGAAGCTATTTCAGAAAGGAAACTAGGAGTCTGGCAAACACTACCCTGATGAACTCAAGTGTTACTTGATCAAGACACGACGCGCATGAAGACTCGACACTGACAGTTAACACTCAATGACAAAACTTTGACGGAAAGCCAAAGATCTTTCTATATTTTTTGTACAGAATTTAGCTAGAATTAGCCTTAATATTTTCTGTTTGTCGTACTTCTTAGTTACAATGTTCCGTATCTAATGGTGAATCGTTTCTCTTCATTTGCTTTCTTATCTCTTTTTATTTACTATTTTAATGGTGGCTTTAAAAAGCCATTTGCTATTACATTTTACTTTATCTTGCATTATACCGGACGATTACGCTAGTTTAGGACGCAAGCTATAATGGTTGTACTTTAGAAATGCCTAGAGACAACTAGAGTACCTGGAGAATGTAAGTGATAAATGTCTAGACCTCTCTAAGTACCACGTGACCTCATGCTCCTATTACAAATTACTTTTCCTTCAGGAGTGTTGTCGGTAGGTATGGGCATATGAAAAAGAATCAAATATTATATGTAAACTATTTTTTTATTTATAAATACTTTCACAAGAACAATGATATAACATTTCGCGTTTTAATTTGCAAGGAAGATTTTAACTGACAAGAGAAAAATGTGTTAGTGAGATGCTTAAGCTTGCATTTTTTACACTAGTATGACTATTTGAGATTGTATTTTAGTAACGGCACAATTCAAGTCGTTAACAAAATCAAAATGTTCTTTAATATTAAATATATATATATATAATTAATAAAATAAAAACATTTCAAAAACAAGAATACTTTTAATGCATATATTATTCAAAGCTTTTCGCCGATAAAACAGTACCAGCATCTTCAGAAAAATAATTATTTAACAAAATTAAACACAATTTAATTATCTAAAAGATTTTGTTATTTTCCTGAAGATGCTGGTACTGTTTTATCGGCGAAAAGCTTTGAATAATATATGCATTACAAGTATTCTTGTTTTTGAAATGTTTTTATTTTATTAACTTTATTACAAGAAAACATATCACCATATTTAATATATATATATATATATATATATATATATATATATATATATATATATATATAATTATTTTCCAACTAGTTTCGCTCCCCGACTTGTCTTCACGCCCATAGTTTGGGAACCCATGATCTAAAGAATGTGCGTCTAACTTGAATGTACGTCATGAATCCTGACCACTCTCAGTACCATTGTAACTCCGTTAGGCTACTTATATTACACATTACTCTCGCTTCCGAGAGTATAGTCAGAGGACACTTCTCATGATCTCGATAGACTTTAGATCTACATAAAGTTGGTTCTGACTTGATGCTGCTTGATTCATGACCACTCTCAGAACCATTGTAACTCCGTTAGGCTACTTATATTACACATTACTCTCGCTTCCGAGAGTATAGTCAGAAGACACTTCTCATGACCTCGATAGACTTTAGATCTACATAAAGGTGGTTCTGACTTGATGCTGTATGATTCCTGACAACTCTCAGTACCAGGGTAACTCCGTTAGGCTACTTATATTACACATTACTCTCGCTTTCGAGAGTATAGTCAGAAGACACTTCTCATGACCTCGATAGACTTTAGATCTACATAAAGGTGGTTCTGACTTGATGCTACTTGATTCATGACCACTCTCAGTACCATTGTAACTCCGTTAGGCTACTTATATTACACATTACTCTCGCTTTCGAGAGTATAGTCAGAAGACATTTCTCATGACCTCGATAGACTTTAGATCTACATAAAGGTGGTTCTGACTTGATGCTGTATGATTCCTGACAACTCTCAGTACCAGGGTAACTCCGTTAGGCTACTTTTATTACACATTACTCTCGCTTCCGAGAGTATAGTAAAAGGACACTTCTCATGGCCTCGATAGACTTTAGATCTACAAAAAGTTGGTTCTAACTTGATGCTGCTTGATTCATGACACTCTTAGTAGCAGGGAAACTCCGTTAGGCTACTTATATTACACATTACTCTCGCTTCCGAGAGTATAGTCAGAGGACACTTCTCATGACCTCGATAGACTTTAGATCTACAAAAAGTTGGTTCTAACTTGATGCTGCTTGATTCATGACACTCTTAGTAGCAGGGTAACTCCGTTAGGCTACTTATATTACACATTACTCTCGCTTCCGAGAGTATAGTCAGAAAACACTTCTCATGATCTCGATAGACTTTAGATCTACAAAAAGTTGGTTCTAACTTGATGCTGCTTGATTCATGACACTCTTAGTAGCAGGGTAACTCCGTTAGACTACTTATATTACACATTACTCTCGCTTCCGAGAGTATAGTCAGAAAACACTTCTCATGATCTCGATAGACTTTAGATCTACAAAAAGTTGGTTCTAACTTGATGCTGCTTGATTCAGAACCACTTCCAATAACAGGGAAGCTTCATCTTACTACATATATTCCACTTTTTCTCCACATTGCACTTCTTCAACCAGGTAAAGCGCTTAGATATTTCCCTTGATCCCAATGACTGTAAATCTTCCTAAGGAATGCCAACCACCAATTACAAGTACTTACCAAGATTTCGTAAGTCTATTTGTATATGTTCTTTCATATCGATTTTCCTCAGCCAAGTAAAAGGTGTAAACTCTTCTCATGTTCCGGATAAAGTATAGATCTGCCTAAAGTACGCGAACGTATTGTTGCGCGTCACAATTCAGTACCATTCCATTATCAGGAAAAGATTATATCTATACTATATTCCACATATCTTCATTTGACTGTTTATAGCAGGTAAACTACTTCACACGATCTCCAAAAATAGAAGATCTCTATGAGAATCTGTAACGTGAGCCATGGTTCACCTCATACAGCTCGGATTAAAAGTATTTCTCCCTATAAATCCCCACCATGAATTTTCGAGAAGAACATGAAATCAATGGGACATGTTAGCTCGTGACACATCCCGATATTTAGACACACGAAATTTTACGTTTGGATACACGTTGAATACGTTTTGGTACAGCGTATGTAATCAGGAGTGACATATCGCTCTGTCTATCACAGTATATTCATTATATTAACTCCAGACCCGAAATATGATTCAGTATTGAGCATAGTCTACTACTATCTGTAGCGTCCGCGAAATAACTCAACTCAACATCCGACGGTTATTATTATTACAATTCACACTTTAATAACAATTTCTCTAAAATTATTATATTAAAAGTTGTTAAAATTAAATTTTTAGCAGAATGTATCTATTACCATGTCAGATAGTCAACACTTTATTCAACAGTTGAAGTACGGTATTTCTAATATTGTCACTTTACAATAACAATTTATTTACTCGCAAAACGCGTGCAAAGCAATGATTGTAATTAATTTAATAATCTGATGCCGTAGTTAACTGAGCGTTATCTCAGGAGATAGCGCGCACCTTATGTCTGTGTTTACCGTTACGCTGTAAAAAACGAACTATTTGTTTGCTTTTTAACCTTATCTTTGCCACCAAAGAGACAGGGAGTGTCTTTCTTATACCACTAAGAAGACAAGTGAGAGTTTTTCTCATTGCTAAAAGAAAACTGACGAGAGTCATTCTATTGCTACGAGAAAATAAGAGAGATTTTATCACTGCTACAAGAAAACAAGTGAGAGTCTTTCTCGCTGACACCAAGGAGACAGGTGACTTTTTTCTCAGACGGCTGTGCCAAGAATTCAGATGAGAGTCTTTCTCTTTGTTCTAAGAAGGAAAGAAAGCCTTTCTTCTCACTACAAGAAGACAGACGAGAGTATCTCTAACTACTACTAAAGTTTTTATCATTGTTAAAAGAAGACTAGTGAGAGTAATTCTCATTGCTACAAGAAGGAAGGTGAGCCTTTTTCAATGTTATAAGAGGACAGTCTAGTCTTTCTCATTGTCACCAAAAAGTTAGGTATGGTTTTTCTCATTGATCTAAGACGACAGGTGGGGGTTTTCTCATAGTTACAAGGAAACAGGTGAATGTCTTTCTAGCTGCCACCAATTAGACAGGTGGCGGTTTTTCTCAATGTGTCAAGATTACAGATGAGAGTCTTTGTTCCAATAAGGAAATAAAGTCTTTCTCCTCACTACAAGAAGACAAGTGAGAGTTATTCTCATGCTACAAGAAGATAGATGAGAGTCTCTCTCACTACCACTTTATCATAGCTAAAAGAAGACAGGTGAGAGTCTTTCTCATTGCTACAAGAAGATAGATAAGAGTCTCTCTCACTATCACTTAAGTTTTTATCATTGCTAATAGAAGACAGGTGAGAGTCTTTCTCATTGCTGCAAGAAGATAGATGAGAGTCTCTCTCACTACCACTAAGTTTTTACCATTGCTAAAAAAAGATAGGTGAAAATCTTCTCATTCCTACAAGAAGGAAGGTAATCCTTTCTCATTTGTATAAGAAGATAGATGAGTCTTTCATACTGCCACCAAGAAGAATGAGGGGTTTTCTCATTGCTCCAAGATTACAAGTGAGGACCACCAAGAAGAATGAGGGGTTTTCTCATTGCTCCAAGATTACAAGTGAGGACCACCAAGAAGAATGAGGGGTTTTCTCATTGCTCCAAGATTACAAGTGAGGACCACCAAGAAGAATGAGGGGTTTTCTCATTGCTCCAAGATTACAAGTGAGGACCACCAAGAAGAATGAGGGGTTTTCTCATTGCTCCAAGATTACAAGTGAGGACTACCAAGAAGAATGAGGGGTTTTCTCATTGCTCCAAGATTACAAGTGAGGACCACAAGAAGAATGAGGGGTTTTCTCATTGCTCCAAGATTACAAGTGAGGACCACAAGAAGAATGAGGGGTTTTCTCATTGCTCCAAGATTACAAGTGAGGACCACAAGAAGAAAGGTTCTCATGGCTAAAAAGGACAAGTGAGGATTTTTCTCATTACTAAATGAACACAAATAACCCTTGCCATTTCTACCAAGATTATAATTGAGGTCCTTTGCCATTGCCCATAGATGACACTCTAGTCTATTCACTTACTTTCTATAGTGGAAATCCCCATTCTTTACAATGTTGCTTCCGGTAGATTATTGTCTGTACCCAGATTCCTAAATTTTTTAACCTTACTTTACAGATCTATTTCAGATAAGCAATACTCCCTAGTGAGATATAACACCGACTTCCTCAGACCTAGATATCTCTACGTCCCTTCCTGAATTTCATTGATTACTAGTGTTGTAGTAGCAGGTATACCTCTGATGTATCTCCATGGCACTAACAGAGAGTTTTATATCGTCACTACTATCAGGTTAAAGGTTTTTTTTATTTTCCTAGTATAATCCTATATATAATGTCAATCCTTGTCGCTTCCTTATTACGATTATAGATTAATATTCTAGTTTCCTGAAAGACTAAAGGTAAAATTTATACATTTCATTGTAGTTTGATAATCAGCAACTTGAAACACGAATTCTTTTGTTTTATAAAATTTATCCGTATTTTTGCTAACCAACAACACGCTGAATACGATCCCATGTTTAGCAAAATATTGCTCCTTTTGAAATTATATTATGCTTATGTTTTAGGCATGTATATTTCCCCTCAATATGTTTAACAAGGCGACAACAAATTTTGCTTTGTGATCATTTTTCCAAGTAATTGAGTTTTACAAAGCTTTGAGGTTTCTACTCATAGCAGCAATCAAATACAGCTCACAGGTATTAAACCCGCAAAATTGCTACAAAGCTGGTATAATGTTTATACGCTTGAGTGCATAAAAGAGTAAAGGACAATGCCATATACAGAGCAGCTGATTCTATAAGTAAAGTTTGGTCATACTTTAAAGCGCAATCTTTCTCTACGTTACGTAATTACATTTTATTCATTTCTAATTTTTCTGCATTCTGATGGAGCAAACAATAGTTTTAATAAAGCTCCCAACAATGTGTACTAATCACAATTCAGTTATTGGGGTTTAATAGTGTATTCATTGGTACAACAAATCCAATTACTGTGATTACTGTCCAAGATGGAATGGTTTTTTCAGTCTCTAAATCTTCGTTGATAACTGATCAACTTCTCGAATTGTGTTAATGAAATTTTAATTTTTTCCGCTTATAAATTAAACATTTTGTATAAGATTCAGTTTCATTGTATCTTCATATCCGTATCTATGTTTTACCTTATAATGCATTTTGCAAGTACAAAGGCAGCAATTATCAGAAGCGCCATTTTCAGAATAAACTATTTTATATCTTGGGATTGGAAGAAACCTTCGGCCGTGGTTTGAGTTCCTTCTTTGAACGAACTGTGGTTTGCTTGAAATACCCTTGAGATATAAGTAATCGGGAGGCTGGAAAAGATTTATATTTTTTAGCAAAATCCCTCACACGTCAAAGACAGTTCATCATAGCTGACCGAAACATTTTAAAGTTCAAGGAGACAAGCTGCATTTCCAGAGCATTGGGACCGTACCACGATATCGGTGCAGTGGGATAAGCAATAACCCATAAATTGAGGAGTAACAAGACGTAGAATTACAGTCGAGAAATCTGAAATGTTTCTGAGACTTATAAATTAGTAAAGAACAGTCAAAAGAATACAAGGCACGCCGATCAGTTTTGTAAGAGAAAGAAAATGAATGTCTGATATTAAAACTGTTGGAAGACTCGTCACGCGTTTAACTCTGTGATAATTTTCGTTTCTAGAAGTGAACTGGAGAACTAAATAGAGTATCGGAAGTAAACAAGATTTTAAACAATAAAGAGATGCTATTTTTCAACGACATTGCTTCTAATCAACTTAATTTCTTAAATACAAAACCCGTTTACAGGTTTATTTTGCATAGCACAGGTCACAATAGAACTTAAAATATTATGTTTTCATACAGAGAGGGAGATGAGATTGGAAGGAAGAAGGGAGAGGAAGAGATCTAAAGGAGGGAAGGAGAGAGAAAATGAAAAGATGAAAGTTGCGGAGATGCGTTATGAAAGAAAAAACGAAGGTAAATAGAAGGTCATAAAGATAACTATTCAGTTTAAATCTTACAAAAAAATATTAGAAATTGCAATCATGTTGCAGTTTTTTTTTTTTTGAAGGTGAAAAGCAAAATGTAGATATCATCGCCTTTTAAAGGATAAGCTAGGTTAAGTTATAAGTTATGAGGATAAGTTAAACGATGATGTAGCTTGAGATATGAAATTTCGAATAAAGCAGTCATACTCTTGCCTAGTGTAAAGAGAAATTGATGTGATATCTGATCGACACCCTCCGGCTTTAGTTTTTTCAACTACCATTCTTGTCTATGATTCCAATTAAAGGGATGAAAATTTCGCTCTGATATAGCTCATTGGATATTGTGATTTAGCTTGGGCTCTTTCCTTTTACATCGATATATGTCAAAAAATTATCATTCAACATCCACTAGCTACGATCTTGCACATTAGCTGCTTTCTTGTACCTCTTCTATGATATTGTTCTATATCTTAATTGTTGCAAATAGTGGATAATTCCATACTCTGTTAGGCATAAAACTCTGGCTGCTCTTCTCTAATA